>JBBDHI010000014.1:6363819-6379118 GCA_037177115.1 Craterocephalus stercusmuscarum
CATATTTGGTCAAACAAGATGACTGCAGCTAATTCCCCCAGTTCCTCATGAGTCTGCTTAGATATTTAATTCCTCTACTGAGTTTCAAGTCAAATGTGGAGAATTTGCTTATGCCAGAAACCTTTGAAGGAAGTAGGCCAGGATATACAATGCCCTCTAAAATACAAGCATCACTAAAACTGTTAAATGTAATTGTCACCTTTAGAGTTTAATGCCTTGAACACATTTTAAAACTGCTGCCCACCCAACAAGTATGTTCTTAAATAAAAACTCGCATTTATATTTACAATACTGGGAATGTTGCCTTGTTTTGTATCTCCAAGCCAAGTCTCTAAAGTTGAAATCAGCTTTTGTCAGAACTGAAAAAGCATACTACTTACCAGGATGTTTCTTTATCACTTGCTCCAGCTCATTCTTGTTCAACTGAACAACAAGCTCAGCTTCTAAAAACAACTATCAAAAACTGAAACCAGAATAGATAAAGCCTTTTTGGAGAACGCTCAATCCATCGAACTGAAGGATTTTGACTGAAAACTTGAAATGCTAAAGAACCAATTAAACCGCTGACTTGTGTTATATATTGTTCTACTCAGTAAAACCAATGTGATTTTTTTTCTAAAACTGTGAAAACACACACAAAAAAAAAACGTAATACCAGCTCAACAGTCCAAGGCCTGCATGGTGAATATTCTGTGGTTTGAATGGTGGTGTGTGTCCTCCAGGATGTAGATGTTGAATACAGCTGCTCAAATTACTGGGTCATTAAGATGCAGAATTTCACATTAAGCTGTTAGAGAAACATTTCATTTGATTAGATGACCTGCAGCAGCTACAAGACACTGGTCCAAGAGGCTTTGAGTCAGAGACTCCGGTAGTAGATTAAATTATCTGAAATGCAAGTTATAATTTCAGTGAAGAATACTGAAGCTTTGGCAGGTTTTAGTAGGCAACAGTAGATATAAAAGTGTTGCATGTCAGAGAAAATAACCTCAAACAGCAACTTGCAGGTTAAAAGTATGTTTGATGATTTGGATGAAGCATTTTTTACAGATAATATCTATCTTGTGCTTTTTAAGGCTGTTTACTTAAAAATAAAGAAATTTGTAGTTAAGTTTTTAAAACAGCAAAACACCATGTTTCTCAATCCTGAGCCTCAGCCCTGCATATTTTAGATGTCTACCTACTCCAACACACCAGATTCAGATGTGTGTGTGTGTGGTTCTTGGTCCATGTTTGTATGTGTTGTTGACTGAGGTCTAAATGTTTTTAGAAATTCAATCAGCGATGCAGAAACCATATCGGCTGCATGATATTATCACATATGTGTGTCTTTGCATCATGATGATGAAAGTGCAGGACTTTGTCTGTGGAAGGCTGAAAGCACACTGAAACTTTGCCTCTAACCCTTTCATTGTGTAAAGAAGTCAAAATAAAAATAATTCCTGCTGAACAAGCTGTAAGAGACATTTCAACTTGCAGCAGAAATGGATACATTTTAAAGTGTTGTTCTGGGTCACATTTCATTAGAGGAATGTATCAGCTGGTGAGACAAAGATGGGCTCAGTCATGGAAGTCAGAGGCCATCTAGCCATTTCCAGTCCACTTTCATTCCTGAAGAGATGTTAGCAAATCCTTTAAAAGATGTAGAAACCTGTAGGAGTTTGGGCAGCATGTTTTTAATTTTTTTTAGCCAAGTTTTCATAGACTGGGAACCATCATGTCAGCCTGTTTTCTAGTCCATCCAAAGGTTTTCAAGGAACACTTGAAAATTTATTTATTTCTTACCATAACACTGCCAGATCCGCCCTTCACTGAAGAAGTTAATGCCATTGCCACGACCAAGGCTAGACTTGCATCTTGTTTTCCTCAGGTCCAAGTGAAGTCTTCTTTTTCTTAGATGCCACTCATAGACAGTGATATATCCTTTGTTGACTTTTAAGATCTCACAGTTTGAAGTTCTGTTAGATCATCTTCTTTCCGAGCTGAAATGTGCAAGTATTATGTCAAAAGGATGACTACAAAAGTTCTGTTTAACCCTTTGTCATCCTGCTCTGCCATTTGGTGCAGCAAAATTTTCATGAATCTTAATAAAGAATTGATCAAATAAACCTGTCTGAACCGTCTCTAACAATTGGTTTGGATATGCGATACCAACAGAGAGTGTTTGCTATCCCGCTGCTGTTTCAAATTTTGACCATTTCACTGTCATTACTTTACTATTAACTTTTATCGCAACTATTTGCTGAAAAATATGTCTTTGTATTTTTCTTGCTCAATAGAAAAGAGAAAATGCAAAGAAACATTTCTGTCTTGTTTTTTCCTTAGTGTGAAAATTAAAGGGTTTATGGCACGATAGTTTGTTTTATTTCTTATAATTGCCCCTGCTGCTTCTACTGTCATTAAGATGGGAAATGGTCACAATCTGATTATTTATTCCTCTGTTGATTCTTTTTTGTGTAACGTCTAATTAAATTTACTCATTTCTTATACTCATAAGGTGAGCAATATATTTTCAAATATTAACTTTAAGTTCTGAGAAATAACTTTATAGTGATCTGCAGTTTCTGCATAATTCGCCTTTGTTTTTTTTTTTTAAATCTTGGAATATCTCTAGCCCCGGGTACATTTAGCATTATTGTAAATACATGAACACACAGAGCCATTGATTTTTTTTTTTATTTTTCTCTTCGAGGGGAAATGTTTTTTTTCTCTTTGTCATAGTCCTTAACTCTTCTCGTCCTTCAGCTTAGCAAAAACACTCCCCTTTCAACTCCTCCAACTCAGGGAAAATACAAATAAAACAAAAAACAAATACGGAAGGATTCATCAGGCCTGAGCAAAACACTGTTTCAGTAGTATGGGGGACAACCTTCCTCCCTGCTGCCGTTTCCCCCAAAAGCATCCCAAGAGTTAACAATCAACACAAGTCTATGGACAGCCAATAGAAATAGAATACATACAATGAACATCTTTATAAACTCATGTCCTTTCTATAAACCCTGCTTATATGACTCACTCCTCATTGGTCACAGTTCATGTGATAGTTGCTGTTTCTCAGTTACATTTCTGTCCTCTAATGCTCCCACCAAGCCCAAATTTCATTGCACAGAAGGGACCAATAGCACAAGGCTGCATGAGCTGGCTTTGGTACAAACGCGATCAACTGTTGGCTGCCAGTGATGAAGAGCATACTCAGTGCTGATTTCTCCAAATTACAAAGACCTGCGCTGGAGAAGTCAAGACCATTGCAGTGATTAGAAAGTTAACTGAAAATTGCTGTTGACGATTCCTTTTCTCCGTATCCAAGCATCAGCAGTCCAGGCAGGGTAAGCAGGCACACGTCCCTTTTATTGAACTTAGTCTATGACCTGCTCTCTTTTAACTTAAGGCAATCAAGATAGTTCTTCCAATTTTGCTAAAAGACTTAATAAACGGGGGGTAATCATAGAAACACATGTGTAGGCCTGCTTATTCTGCTTTGTCCTTTTAACACAGTCACACCAGTGATGGTGTCTGTTACCACTTAGAGGCTTAATATCTGGAAGCAAGTGGGCACCTCAAAAGCCTGACTGAGATTTACACTGCTGCAGCAGCCCAAACAAAAACACACAACAAAACATTTGTGTGTTTTCTGCTTTCTTATATGACTCCACACCCTTTGGGAAAGACATGAACGTGGTCATACCTATCGCCGGCCGAAATACCGTCTTATGTAGCAGGACTCAATGACTGCAGTTGATCCGTTGGTACCAGTAAGCTTGATCTTTACAACTGGCATTTTACAAGAAAGCGTGCTGGTCTTTGATCCTTTTCATCGGAATGGAATCATCATATGAAGCATAATAATTAACCAGAATCATCATAATAATAACAACATTAAGAATATACAAATGATGGATACAGAATCGATACAAAATACCCTACGTTGAAACAAACAAAAATGAAAACAAGATACCACAGTCGGACATGCTTCAAAGCAGTTATGTTTGGCAAGAAAGCAGTTTTGCTGTATCATAAAAACCTCACAGTGAAAATAGTTATGCCCCTTCAGGATTACAAAGCACAGTATTCAGTCAAAATCAATAGATATTTCTTTCCTTCATCTATTTCTTCTTCATAGAAGAATCAGGCTGTGTGATGCCACTGTGATGAAATCCGAGGTTTTCCCCCGCCTGGAGGCTCTGGAACAAATTTGCTGATGTATGTTCATTCATTTCCATCTGCAACATAAAAAGTACCTCTTTGAAAGGGAAGGAGTAGTTGATGACAGTATGCTGTTACGGATATAACAATCTGAAATGAGGATGAGGAAAAATCCAAATCCTACTGTAGCTTGATCCTTTTCCACTGCTCGGAAACAATAAATAAATAAAGATCTCAAGAATAAACTTTTAACATCCTTAGTCGTCTTTAGTTGTCTTTAATTGTATCTCTTTAAGTGATTGAGGGCAATAATTATCATTTAGAATTAAAAATCTGCTCTCTGCTGCCTGAATGACAGACACAATAAATAAATTCTATATATTCTATGAAAACTAAGGAGCAACCTCCGCTGCCGCCAGCTGGCCAAAACAACAGAGAGCTCAAGACTTCTGCCCAAAAAACCAGAAGTGGTGATCATTGCTGACTTTTGCGAGAACATATCAACATGTCCTGCCTTGCTTTTAGTTTATACTTTAGTCTTTGGTCAATATATTCGTCCTCAGTTTATACATATAGTCATACACACACAAATATGCATGTACATACACACTTATAAACGTGTAATAAACTGGATATTTGTGCACGTATGTGTTCACACATTTTAATAAAGGACCTTTAGCATAAAACATTGAGATTGAAATAAATAATTAATGCAGAAACAAAACATGAGTACCTGTTCAGAATTCATGTGAAATAAAAATAACTGAAAAGAACGCAAAGTAAAATAAAAAGTAGCCTTATGTACAGCGGTAATCTTCTTTTGACACAGGCTAAAAGGCGTTTGTTTAAATAAACAGACTTTGCATCTTTCAAGAAGCCTGAGAGAGAGGCTAGACATGAGAAAAACACGTGTCCTTCAACATGTATGTGGGCCAAAATGGCTGTCAAACGAGAACTTCTTCCTCTTATCAAGAACACTTTCCTGTTGAAGTCTTAAAAGTTCATTTTTTTTCCTCTTTGCTTGGGATTCAAGTGATGGCGACTGAAGTTTGTAGCCGTTCGCTCGCGCCGTGAGTCCTCGCTCAGTGGTGCCGTGTCCTTGCAGTAGGGAACATCCCAGCGTCTGCTGCTGTCATGGCTGCTAACTGTTGGGCGGCCCATCATTCAGGAAGTAGGTCGTCATTTCCCCTTTCCCTTTGACCTTAACGACCCCGCGACACTCCAGCACGTATCCTTTGTTTGCGAGCACCTGGTAGAGGTCTGTGGTCACCTGGGAAAAAGATCAACATGAGACCAGATAAATATTGAAAACTGAAGGCTAACATGGTTGAAGTGAATGCAGCTAATCGGCTCTCTGCTGTCCCACCGAGCTTTTGTGGGTATTCCAGCTTGTTGTTTTAGATTTATGGTTATCGCTTATAAATTCTATGCTCAAAAACTGCTTCAACTTAGAGGAAGCAACAATTAATAATTTGTGTCTTCTGTGTGATGAGAGAATTACTCATCGTGTTTGCCACAGACAGAAACAATCATTTATCAGAGGTTTTTATAAGCTGCTTATAAAATGAGCAAACATCGTAATGAATTGTTGGAATCTGTTATGGAATCATGCTGTGTAATATCAGTTTTACTACATAAATATGACAGATTTCTTATTGGTGGTGACCCACAGCAACAGAGGAAACCCACTCTGGAGCGTGGTGGAGTAATTAATCAAGTGCAGATCACACTACCAAGTAATATTACATTATTATCGATCCCAGAATCATAAAACACTCCTGTATAAGTCACCAGTTGAGCTTTTATTTGCTGACAGATTCCTACAGTTTTTAGCCTCTTAAGTTCATTTCTAGTCTCTGGTTGATTTTCAGAAAACCATCAGATTTACCGTCCTCTAGAGTCTCATGTTTGCTTTGTTTCAAAGTCCTTCTTAGAATAAACTGGACTTTAGTGGTTCAAAATTGCAGGATAAAACAGAGCAACGTTATCTCTGCTGCATTTGCATCCACCCAAATGCCTCAGAAGCGATGATAATACGAAAGTTAAACTCCTCATAAGGGTATGACTGGATTTCTGCAGCAACCAGTTGATACAGACATAAATATTACATGAATACTACAGAGTCAACTCTCTGATTTCCTTTAAAAACCTGTCTGTAGCCCACCTGTATGCAGTCAGGTACACCTGTGCTGTCCATTCGACTGGCCACATTGACTGTGTTTCCCCAAATATCATACTGGGGCTTCCGTGCCCCAATAACCCCTGCTACCACCGGCCCAATGTTCAGACCTGTTAAAACACACACACAAAAAAACATTGCTTAATATTAACTATGCCTTAATCTAAGCCATGCCTCTTTGGCTTTCATGGAGAAAATGCTTTGCCTCACCTATCTTCATTTGGAAGTTGTTGAAGGAATGCTCGTTGATGTACTTCATCTGCTCTCTCAGTCTCATGGCATAGTCTGCTAGTGCAGTAATGTGTGTGCGACCCTCTTTGTCGTACGTGGAGTCATTGAGACCCGATGCTGCCATATAGGTGGAGCCAATGGTCTTGATCTTCTCTAGCTGCCTGTACTTCTCTTCACTGATGATCTGAAAGGAGGAATAAATAACAGAGTTGAGTTGCATTTCTGCATTTTTGCAGTTTCTTCATTTTCTTTTTAATCAGAAAGATCAACTCTGCACAGAGGTTTAACAGAGCAAAGTTTACCTCATCGAAGTCAGCGATGATCTCGTTGAGCAGCCGCAGACACTCCACTCCCTCGTTGTTGGCCTCCAGCTCCACGTAGAACTCAGAGAAATTGCTGATGGAGGCAAACATGACGGCCACGCACTCACAGGACTGGTAGTACAGCTCGTCATTGCGCCGCTCCCGAGCCAAGAAGTGAGCGGCTACATCCTTGGGCAGAATGTTATGGAGGAGGCGCCGATTGTAGGCTTGTAGTTCCTCCATCTCCTCCTTCTCCTCTGTGGCCTGTGAGTAAACATTCTTTATTAGATACATTCACTGTTTATTAAGGTTGTCAGATCAAGTTCATGCGATACATCTCACTGTCATACAGCTCTAAAATGTTGATGGGTATTGAGGAGAGACTGCATCTAAGGGGATTTTGGTTAAATACTGCCCCCTCGTGGACATAAGTGTGTGTACCTGTAGTTTCCACAGGAAGTCGAGGCGTGCAGTAGATTCAACCTGCTGTGCGTGCAGGTACAGTGCCAGGACAAAGACTGTCAGGATCACTGGAGTCATGACCCGCAGGGACACTTTGGTCACAAGAAATGGGCTGCAAAGAGATCAAACAGAGGCCGAAATGATAGATGGATGATTTATTTATCCCTTCACTTATGTTCTTTTATAATAACACTAAAAGGACATTAAAAAGTAGCACAGAGACAGATCTTACCACTGGTTTGTAGTTTCATTGAAACTGGACCTAAAATCACAAATAGAAGCAATAGTTCCTGTCAGTCCACATGAAGCTACTTCTATTTTATTCATATAACATTTGACTTAAAGATCAAAAATTAAAGACACACTGGCTTTAGCCTTTGTTTCAACAAAAAACACCCATCAGCCACAATATTAAAACCACTCACAGCTGCCTCATCAGGTTCAGAATATGTTCTCTCTCACAATTTGGCAATCTGTATAGGTTTTCTGTTTTAATCTCGATGTTATTTAACACATTTAAACATAAAGTGATCAACATCCAGATTCTGTTAAACCACAGGGAAACAAAAAGAATGACAATGTGTTATGCCGTTTCTTGGTCTTCCCCTTGTTAATTAAAAATCTTTTTAGAATAGTTTTTGTGTGAGGCATGTATACATTGCATCAGGCCTTAATGATCTAGTGTAGCTGATAGGTGTTAATAGTACAATGAAAAGTCAAACTGACATTAAAATACTTTGACCTTAGTCATAACTGTCTTTATAGAAATATTAAAGTGTGAAGAATATTTACTGAAATAAAAGCTAAAGCCATCCATGTTTCTACTGGATTAAAATGCCTGAAAATGATTCAATCCAATTCAACTTTTATTTATTTCGCGGCAATTCATAACAATGTCATCTCGCGGCGCTTAATGATCAAAATGAAATAATAAAATGATCAATTCCACTTTAAATGAAAACAACTTACCACTGAGCAGTAGTTTCATTTAAATCACTGAAAAGAGACATAAATAGCATTTTAAAAAAATATTTCACACTGAGACATGAGTAACATCAGTTTTGTTACCCAATATTTGTTTTTCCCCCAAATGATAATAAATCTTCCTGATCTTGGTTCTGCTTTTAATATAAAAACCGAGATCAGTGTCAACATTACTGAAAAATGATGTCAGATAGCTCAGTGGCCTTAGAATTAAATAGAGGCTCAAATATTTCTTTATTATTGTGTTTATGTTACTAATTATTAAGTAAATGTGACTACAATTCTGATTCAAAGTTTCAAACAACTGAGAACATTTTTAATATCTGAAGCAAAGGAAAAATTTCTAGTTTTAACAACACACTTACATGGCATTGGAGGTGACAAAGAGGTCTGCGTTGTCAAATAGTGCTACTTGTGGCCACTCCACCAGCAGCAGGAAGGTGAGCTGGATAAGCAGCATGAGGGCCAGCTTCCCTATGCTGCTGATCTGCAGGAACACGGAGCAGGCCAGCAGCGTCAGCAGCACGCTGTAGCTGAAATACTGGCACAAACAAGAGACAGCGGCAAGAAGCGTCAGCAACAATAGAACGGCCAAAAAAACAAATGCAAATGTGACATTTTCCTTCCAGCAGCAGAGAGAAAACGCAGCGAAGTAGTGACAAGCAAATTTATTAACCTCAGGAAAGGGGCAGGAAGGGCCTGGGCTTCGACAGATCTCAAGACCCCCTTCAACAGACACATTCAAGCTGTGGATCAGACAGGGCGTCACCAGGGCTGCAGAGGTGTTCAGCTGCTCAGCGACGCAGTCCGTCAAGCTCTTGGTGTCGCAGGCAAACTGCAGTAACAGGACGCATTCACATCAGCGCTCGTTCAGATTCCGGATAGAAGTCTGTCTGGATGCGATCTATGTTGATCTTACCATATTAACAAAGGCAGAGATGAAGACGAGGATGATGGAGAACACTCCTACCAGGGTGCTGTTGGTGCGAGACTGGACAATCTTCTTAGAAACAGTCTGCATCGCAGCTGGAAAGAGCTGCAAATGCAAAATGATTCACAATTTAAAAATTCAGCGAATGCACAAGAACACGAGCCAGAACTTTAGTCGATGCATCCGGATGAGCTCCAGTACCTTGATGCAAGAGTATATGGCACAGATGAAGAGGATGTTGGCGAGTATGATGAAGATACTGATGTAGATTCCCAGCATTACTGGGGTGCTGTAGGGGAAGAACACAAAAAACTTTTTAAATAAGATAAACGTGGATAATTAAGTTCAAGAAAACAGCTATTGTTTGTGTGGTTTACTGAAGCAAATGCTGCATTTTTTTAGCCGATTTCTTTGAAAAAGGAAACCGATCAAAACAAGTTTGCATCAAATATGAGTCACATAGCCAGACAAGCTACTTTTTTAACCTGAATCGTAAAGTAGAGGCCCCATTCATGTTCTTCTATCATATCAAATGACTCATGCGTAATATTGTTTTTCTGCTCTTTGATTCTGTACAAGGAGAGCAGAACGGCATCTCCCATGGTGCATTTCAGCACCAAGCAGCTGAACAATGATCAAGCTGACATTGATGAGCAATGCATGTGAAAAAGAACATAATATAAACGTAATATTCTCAAATTAAGGTGGAACTGGTCAATCTTTACTGATTAATGTGAGTATAGAAAGGATATATTTAACAGTCAACTGAGTAACTTACTTCTGAGTAAATCAACCTTCATGTAAGAAAGCAGCATCCACACAAAAGCTGTTTAAATTTTGAGTGGGTGGTCATATTGGAACTTTGCAGTGCAGCATTATGAGGCTGTTTGGTGTGAGCTACTCACTGTGGAAAGATAACAATCTGTATGAAAGATATGAAGCAGAATACTAGCAGAGTACAGGCTACATAGCCCCCAAAACGGTCATCCACCTTCTTGGAGTACTGCAGTGATAAAAAACAGGAGAAGAAGAAATCAGATTTGAGATTTATTTTCTGTGCATGAATGACAGTAAAATCTCTGGCAATTTTCAGGAAGGGCTGTTAGTTTGTACCTTTTTCTCCAGGCTGGAGGTCTGGAAGGTGAGCAGGAACTTCTTGACGTGATCTTTTCTGAGCTGATCAATACTGCGAGCGTCAATGGCTCGCCCCAGAAATTCATCCACCTCGTCCTCCGGGTTCATGGCCTCCTGAACACCTCGGCTGCAAAAGGATCAGAAGCAGGCTGAGAAAACCTGAAAGGGTACCCGGATACACAGTGCATCTAGGGCAGGGGTGTCTCGCTACGGCTTTTGAGGGGCCACAATCCTGCAGGTTTTCCGATGTTTCCCTGCTCCAACACACCCAACTCATATTAATGAGTCATCGTGCAGAACTTCATAGGCTGCTCAATCCATATCATTTGAGTCGTGTGTGTTGAGGCAAGAAACATTGAAAACCTGCAGGAAGCTTCTCAAGGACCAGCTTTGGCCACAACTGATCTAGATTCTTTACTTACTTGTCTTTACTGGAGGACTCATCGATCCCCTGAGAAGTAAAAGGAGAGAAATTATGATTCTCACAGAGATGCTGCAGTGTGGCTCTTTGACCCCGAACCTGTGCTTTGCTTTCCCTTCTCACCATTTGTCTGAAGACTTTGGAGTCCTTGGTCCTGGCGAAGGTTCTGTCTGGGACCCAGCGCGGCATCAACCCTTCATTTGAGTTGGCTCTCGTCCGCTGCATCTTCGCCATCATCGCCTTCTCCTCCTTCTGCTCAGAGCGAACAACACGAAGGCTTTACCAACTGTTCTCATGCAACACAACACGGGGAATGACAAAATGGGTGACTAAGGGCGCTTTATAAATCTGGCTTTTTTATCACCAGCAAGAGAAGCAGACAGGCTGACTTCATTCACAAGTCTGTCAGTTTGAGTTTAGCTTCCCATCAAAATGAATACATCTCCAGAGCATCGTTAAATGTCCAACAAACCCCCGTGATCTCTGCAACATTTGATGTAATCCCACAGGACATTAATTTTAACTACAGGGCACAAAATGCTTGTGGGACTTTGATTCCCGGGTGACTGATTTTTCTTAAATGGACGGAGCAATTCTCTCCAACATTTAAGATGTCGATCAATGACCTTTTACACTATTTTGTGCAACAGAAAATTTACTTTTCTACAAGGAACTGTGCACAAGAATCCCTTCTTATGCTGTATATAGAAACTGGAGGCCATTGATGTTTTGATGTGTAAACCTGTATTACAAATAATCTAAAACCCCATGCAATTTCTCCACATCTCTCATTGATTTTCATTGATTTGTCTATTTATATCTGTTTTGAACCTAAACCAGCATCTTTCAGTTACTCAAATTTGTTCCAATTGATTTGTTTGATTTCTTCCTATAGAACCGTAAATATCCAGGGAGGGGGTATTAGTGAGGTTTATGTTCTTACTTACTAATATATTTTTAGGCCAAAGGCCAATAGAAGTAATTGGCTGTAAGAAAAAAATGAAGAGTGCATCTATCAAATCTACTACTGCCTGTTTTTTCTCAAGTCTTTCAGATTCTTGTCTCCATCATCTACAGTACATCCAGTTTTCGTCCAACTAGGACTTTGAGGGAAATCTTTCTATGTGCAAAACTGAATTCGGTGTGACCAGTGTAATTATGGATACATGCATTGTTACTATAGAAACCCCAACAGATCATTTTGGAAATAAAAATTTCATCTGAAATTATTAAAAAGATCTGATTTTCAGAATGAATCTGAGTGACATGCAGACAAAACAAAGCCTTTATACAGTGGGTCTAAGCTCTTCATCATTTTCTAAGAGGTGCTGTGTGAAAAAAATTTATGACATCTAACTGTAAAGATGGGTATAGAAGTTATTCCCAATGCTAAACACAGTTGTGGCATTGGCCATGAACGGTGGAATGAACAATGACCCAAATTCACCCCAAATTCATAAACAAGATTTCACCCACGAGTGGATCTAATGGCCTCATGTGCAGCCATGGCTGCTCGACAGGTAACTGTTTCAAAATTTATGTGCCTTTTAAGCCATTAATTATCCCCAAACAGTGATTTAGCATCGATCAAACAAAGCTGGTATTGCAGTTTTACAGCTCCGAGAATTCTCACTTTGCACAGAGTTGTTTGTACATTTAGAGACACCATAGAAAAAAATGCTGGTATAAATATAGGAGCTGCCATGTACGCACAACCATAACAACAAGATATAAATGCCTCATTCTAAGAGAGTAAACATATTATAGTTGTATTAATAAAGTGATGTAAATGATATATTACAATTTTCTGTCATTGAGCTGTGACTTGTTACACATTCCACCTTTAAACAGCTTGGCTTTGTCGTTTTTAGTAACTCGGCTCAGACAGGAGTGATCTGTGTAGTTTTGGGATGTTGAGGGGTCGTTCAAGTCTAATTTTCAATTCTATCTTAGTTTTTTTCTTCTTTTTTAACTCAGCGAAGATTTCTAAACTCATACTTGTGTCACGTTTGCATTGAACTGTGTGTTTTTTTTATGCACTGACCCGTTTCTGGCTGCAGCCGAGGACCAGGAACGTCTCAATGCTGTTCTCCTTCAGATACGCATTCCTCTCACCTCCAAAACCAGGTTCCACCTCATAATCTCCATTCAGGTACTGCAAAGTGGCTTTTGTGATGTGGATCCGCCTGATGGGAAGGGAAAAAACGTTTATTCCTGACTACGGAGGCTTCTAATGTAAACAAATCTAAATATCTAAATATAAAAATGAGTAGACGGTATTTCCTCTCACCCTGCTTTGCCTCCTGCCTCCATGTGATTGGCCAGCGTGACGTCGTTTGACCACACATCAAATTGCCACTTCCTGAGTCCCAGCACGCCGCAATGCACACGCCCACTGTGAATGCCGACGCGCATGTTAACGTTGACCCCCGTCACCTCGCGCACCAACCTGCAGACACGCGGCCATCAGCTGCCTCACCTCCACAGCGGAAATTCAGCAAAGCACAATATCTCCAAAATATCTTTTTCTACTCACGAGATAGCTTCGATCATATCAACGCCCATCTCGACACAACAGTGGGCATGGTCAGCGCGGGGTTCAGGCAGCCCGGACACGCAATAGTAACAATCCCCCAGAATTTTAATACGGAGACAGTGGTTCTCCTGAGAAAGAAGAAACAGAAGAGTTCACCAGATGGAAAGCAAAAGAAAAAAAACTCAAAACTCCTATGAATTCCTGAATAACGACGCCTCCTTACTGATGCCAGCTTGTCAAAACGGGCGAAGAGTTCATTGAGAGTCATGACGAGTTCCTGGGCTGTGCACTGAGACGCGAGGCTGGTAAAACCCTCGATGTCTGCAAACAGAATGCTGCAGAGTGGGAAACAGAGGGAAGCATCATTACGGTTCAGTTATGAAAGATACAACCAGGTTAATGAGGAAACTTAGCTATGGAGAGTAACCGTGCGCCCCCTCATCTTTTATCCAGCATTCATCCCTCCCTCCCTCATCCATTCACCCTTCTTCCTCTACATCTTCCTCCCTCATCTACCCATGCATCCATAGATCTGTCCATTGATCAATCCCTTCTTCCCCTCTCATCCATTCATTCTTTCTTCTCTCCAGCCTTCACTCCTTCATGCATTTACCCCCCCCATCCATCCATACATCCTCACCTAATCATTCATCTATCCTTTCATCTATCCTGCCTCCCAGTCCCTTATTCATTTAATTCATTTATTTATTCCAATATCCTCCCCTTCCCCCATTCATCCTTCCATCATCCTGTTCACCCCTCATCCCTGAACCCATCTCTTTCATTTCTCCTATGTCTTCATATAATTTGTTATTTCCCAGGCACAATCTGAGTGTGTGTGTGTGTGTGTGTGGGGGGGGGGGGGGTTACAAAGTAAACTGGGGTCACTGTGTTCCTGGGACCCCCAAAGCTATCCTGAAACCCCATATTGAACCAAACCCGGCTGGCTGAGGTGTGGTCCTTGCTAGTGAAACAATGGTCACCATCAGGACAGCTGACCTTGAAAAGTCATGAGTTTCGGCCTCTCGAGTGCTTCTGTGGGAGTATTAGTATGTGTGTGTATGGAGGAGTGTGTGTTCAGTGTTTGCTCAGTGCTGTAATTGAATGTGTGCTGAAACTCTCCATCTTTGGGGATTATCTTATCTTGGCTGTGGGTGATTAAGTATTCCCTTACTAGTGTTAATTAGCCTCCACTCTGCCAAACCACTCTACCCTCCACTGACTCTGTGAGCGCCCTTGCATATGCGTGTTTATGTATTTACATGCCACAGAGGGTTTTTGCTTATTTTTCCATTTCTTTTGTTTTAGAAAGAATAAATCCATCGGAACATTTTTATTCATAATTCACTGTGTGAATTATGTACTCTAAGAAGTTTACATTAAATACCTTTTACAGCTATAACAAATAATATATATATAATATATAAGTAAAACCTGGAAAATATGAATGAGGCAAAGTGTTCCGGGCAGCTCACCTGACATTGTCGTGTTTCTGGATATAGATCTTATGAAACATCATGTCTTCCTTCTTCGCACTGATGTCAGCCTTCATCTCCATAGCAACATGCCTTGGCAACACTGAAAGCAACAGACGTTCCTGGAAAATACAAACACACCAAAAAATACAGGTTGTGCCTTTTAGAAAATTGCTGTCTCCGTGCAGTGTGTACCGTCTTGTGCTTGCATGTGTGAAAGTTCCCAACAGAGACGATGATTTCAGTTTCTGAAAATACTTTGGCAAGTTTCTTTAGGGGACGAATTGAGTATTTGTCCTGCAGCCTAAGGTTGAAGTTAAAGTTTCGTTGTAGACTAATGTAGGTGGAAGAACATGGACATTCTGTGTTTTATGATTTAAGTGAGAAACTTCTTCTCATGTTTTCATCTGAGCTCTTTTGTTCTCTGAAAATGCTTAAAAGTAGTACACCAAATAACAACGTTAAAGTTTGGCCTAAAATGGAAATTAATTTGGTAACATC
>JBBDHI010000014.1:6391459-6404740 GCA_037177115.1 Craterocephalus stercusmuscarum
CTGAACCAAAAAGGGTTTTGGGGGGGGAAAAGGAAGGGTCGGCGGGGGGGGGGAAAAAAGAGTAGGAAGGGGGTCTTCGTCCCCCAGACCCAAACCCCCCCCCCCCCCCCCCCCCCCAGGGATTGGCCCCTATCTTTCCTTAAGAGGGAAGGTTATTTATTTACATATTCTTTTTCTATTTATTTTCTCCTGCCTCCTCCCACTCTGAGTCGTGCTCACTGTCACTTTCAGCCTTTGTGTGAGAGTCTGTGTGCATGTTCGGTGCCAGACAGCTGCTGGGTCTGTGTACTCAGCCTGAGCCTCATTTCTACACACAGCTCACACTGCCCTTATCTGAAATGACCAGAACCACATCCACTGATAAATAGTAAAGCCCCACCCGTTTGCTCTGCTCCCTCACCCGGCCGGGTGGTCTTCACACCGTCTGTCTGAAGCAGAGCGTTAGCAGCCTGCGACAACGGCGCGCAGGCGGACTTTCGCCACATTAAAGCAGAAAACAAAGAATATTTTTTAGCTCAGTCACCTCTCGAATCTGTGATGAACAGCAGAACAGAGGTTTTCCAGGATATCGTTTACCAGGACGGTTCCAGGGTAGCATCCATCACTTCTGAAAGCTAGTCTTCGTCTTCAGATTCTATCACTTCAAAGCAGTGTCATTGGAACAAAAGAAAGAAAGAAAACTTGGTGTCTATCTCTATGTTTAGAGGTGCTGGTTCATTTCTTCCCCCACATTAATAAAACAATTCAAGTGGCACGTTTGTAAGTATACATGAACAATAATGTTTTCATGGCTCTTTTTTGACCCAACAGTCAGATTTATTTCGAGATTAGCCGGGCAGAAAGATGAATGGTCAGGAAGCAACACAGCCTCTGATTTGTTGAGTAACCAATGGGCATTACTGGGGTTGCTAGCAATTACAAAAATGTTTTTTTTTCTTTTTTCAATAAACAAAATGGATGAATAATCACAAAAGATGTCCAGTTTTAGATGTATCATTATGGATTTATTTTTACAAAGCTTCCCAAAATACACATCAATTTAAAGATTCTTCAACAATCTCTCAGTTCTGACATCAACTGAGTAGGCTTAATTGCTCCTTATAAAAGGGGATTTAGACACTTTCTGGTCATTTCACTCAGTGAGAAACTTAGAAAGACTATTCAAGGAGACTGAAAGCCTCTACATTCTCCCTTTTTTAAAATTTACAATTTACCCCTCAAGCGGTCACTAAGTAATAAATTAAGATTTTGGAGACTTTGCTTTACATTACGTTGTGGAATTGTTGTACCAAGGATGAGTTCAAATAGCGACCGTGGACATTACAGTAAATCAAGCCTTCGGACTCTTAACACTGAGCACTTCACTAATTGTTGATGCAAAGACTATTTATGGATTTGTTCCAACAACATGCCATAAACTAGTTCAGCCCTTTAACTGATGCTGTTTACTTTAGATTGAATTAATATTTGGGAAATTTAAATGATTTAAAAGATATATTTTTAAAACAGCAAGATGTACAGTAGGTACAGTATATGTATACTCTTTGTGAACTATTTAAAATATATATTCTGTTCATTTCATTTAAAAAACCATCTAAAAAACCAAAGTACATCACGGTGAGGTTAAACACTGAAAAAGTATTTTTTGGCACACATTTTTACCTTAATGACTCTATTTTGAGATCTTATTAATTTGCTGCTGGAGTCTCGAACATCTCTGTATGTTTTCTGAGGCTCTGCACTGAAACACGAGAACCTGCACGTTACATAATTAATGCAGAGCCGAGTCACCGACAGTTACTTGTAATGTAAAGCCAGTTATCCTGATCGGGCTGGACCTGCTCATTCCTCACAGTCACGTTTCTGTAAACACGGACAGGGACAAGCTGGGGGTCCTAACACTGAAAAACTACACGCCACACACTTCTGCTGGCGCGCAGGCTGGTGTGATTTATGTGGAGAGAGTGTGACTATTAAAGCTTTCTGGCAGTGGAGCTGCAAAAGTGTTTTTAATCGAATGGCAACAAAACCTGCATAAGAATGGGAAAAAAACGTAAGGAAATCTTTTTTCACAATTTCATCGAGTTTTTTTTTCTGAAACTCGAGAAACCAACGCCAGGCTGTTAGACTTCACATACAGTTAGCAAGTTGAGGGAAAGATGGGAATGAACAAAAAGTCTGTTTTTCTTTTAAATGGTACGGTGTTTTAGAGGACTCAAGGAGTTGTAATCAGCGCTGAAACCAATTAGCATGCAAAAAAAAAACATCTTTTTTTCTTAAAAGCTGTATCTTTGACAACGGCAGGACATTTCCACAACAGAGGAGATACAAAGATGCACAGCCGCAGAGGGCTGACCACAGATAAGCCAGACAACTGGCAGTTAACATCCTGTACATCCTCCCCTCTCGACTCCCCGCCGCCTCCACTCATATGACCCCTTCCCCGTCATTGCCATGTTTAATCATGGACTGTCTCATTTGGACAGCAGGGGGGAGGAAAACAAAGCAGAAATCTATCCGAGCAGCCAAACAGCGCCACGTCTAGAAAGCCCAGACCCCCTGACTCCCAGCCTCAAGCTTTCTTTTCTCACAAGAAGGAGAAGCGAACGGCACAAATCAATTTTGACCTGGTTTCTAAACTGTTCTTTTTCTCTTATTTTTTCTCCTTTTTCAAAGTCTTTACTTTAGGCAACAGTTATCAAACTAGGTCTTGGCTGCTTGAGTCGTAGTTGTTTCCATGGTAACCACTGGACCAACTCAACACGAGCACTGACGGAGACACTTAGCAATGCTGTTTGTTCCCCATCAGTCTCAGAAGTGATGTTAAACTGATAACTCGTTTCCCAAAGCTCTTACTGGTTCATGCAGTGGTTGATTGCTGGTGCTGGTATGTGTGTGTGTGTGTGTGTGTGTGTGTGTGTGTGTGTGTGTGTGTGTGTGTGTGTGTACAGAATTATCTATGTATGCATTTGTGAAATGCTTGTGTAAATAAATATGGGCGATCAGGTGAAATGAGTTTGCACAGTGAAAGATCGCATAACGTTTCGGTGCATACATCGATCTTTGATTGGACACCTCTGTGTTTTCTGTGTGTGCGTGGGATCCCATCATTCAGCCCCCGATCGTTGCGCTGAGCGAAGCGTGCATGTGACAGGTATCCTCGTTAAAATGCTGCGGCCGAGTTAAACACACAAATTATTTATCAAGGAGGCTGTGGAAGGAGTGCGTGGGGAGAATATCAGATTCTCGTCCTATCGCACTGCCTTGCTCGTGCTTCTTCCCCTTCTCTGATGTGCTCTGTTCTACAGCGGCAGCGGCAGCTTTGTACAGGTGATCATCACAGGCTGACACTTCCTCCGCTGATATCTAAGTCTCCCATCTTGATGCAGAAAGCACACAAGGTTATTCCGGCAGTGGGAGATGCTGTGAAGCTGTGAACAGCTGATGCGGTTGAGTCGCTGGAAGACTCGCTCTGAAAGAAATGCACCAGTTCTCTTGCTAACATCCTGGAAATGTGAAAATTGATTCAAAGGCCACTTGGTAAATTCAATCCACATTACTACTGTACATAAGCGCCCCATTATTACTGAAATCTTTCTGTTTATATTGTTTTCTGACTAAGAGATCTCTGGTCAACTTTGCTGTGGTCAAAGCTCAAAGTTCTATGAGGTTACACTTCATTGACACACATACAAAGTAAAAGATGCCGAAATTGCAGGGCTGCCTGTAAAAATGCAACATTAACAGCCACTATTCTGTGTATGTGTGTGTGTTTGTGTTTCAGGGGGCCTGTGTGTATGCAGAGAAAAAAGGGATAAAAGTGACCTGCCTGTAGCTCTGACGCAGACTCTGATAAGACTGTTCCATGTGACGCAACAGTTAGCAGAAACACCAAGGGCCTGGTATTTTTAGGAACCAGTCTTTGACCTCTTACAGCCCTTGTGTCAACAACATGCGCGCAACAATGCTAGCCATTGTCAGAGGCCATAAAGCAAATAACTCAGAGGGGAAGATCGTGACAAAATCCCGAAAGATTCTTGACAAGCTTATCAGCCGTGAGCAGTATGCAACTTTTAGCGCCATATGTACCTGGTCCACTTTTCTGATTGAATCCTGGACAGAAGAACATGTGGTGCAACACAGCGTGTGCACCAAAATGGACACCCACACATGCAAGCTGGACCATTGTTCTGTAATGTAACTTCCTGAAGAATAGCAAACAGCAACAGTTCTGACAAGCATTCAATAGAGGCGAGAAGGGAAGGCGTCAACCATAACAAAGCATGAGAGAGAGTGCATGTGTGGATCGGTGGACGGGTGGGACGAGCGCATGCACATGTGTAAGAACTGTACAGTCATGGTCCATTGGTTTCAGCTGAGGATAGCTGATGTGATGGCACAAAAACAAAAGAATTAACAGCTGTGTGAAGTTCACATGTAACAGAAAAACACACCTTCAAAATGCTTTAATAAAGCTTTAATAATTAAGGTGGCTCATGCACATAAAATCTGAAAATAGGGTCTTGATTCAACCAAATGCAACTGTATAAAACACATAGAGGGTTGATAGTAAAACAGCTTTGGAAACAACTGTGTGGCCTCAGTTTGTTTTGAAAGGCATGATGGGATTAAGTGCCATTGATTTCTAGAGTCCAACATGAAGGACTGAACATATACAAACCAGACACCCACGAGATTTCTGTAGGTGGTCTTGCACGCCCAATTAGGCTGGCAACAATATTAAAATAAAATAAAATAAAATAAAATAAATAAAATAAAATAAAATAAAATAAAATAAAAACCCACTAATCCTCATCTTCATGATAATCAATTTCAAAATTTAGTAAGAAGATTTCAGTGATCATATATATCATAACCATTCTGCACAAGGAATGATGATTATGCCATTCTGTAAAGCAGCTGAGGTAAACAATAGTCCTGTATGTATCTATCACATAAAGCTGTTTTTTATGCACAAAAAAACAGCAATGCAACTTAGTATTTTACATCCCCTATGTCAGTTTACTGCCCGTACAAAAGTTTAAAGCATGAAAAGTGATAGTGTGTGCCTTAAGTCTTCAGTTTTAGACACAAATATAAAACATAACTCATCTTTAAACTTCAGAATCAACTATAAATATTGTGATATTTAGCCTACAGATAAAACAAAACCCACACTAAACCCCGTAAATAAATATCTTAAGAAAAGGCCATGAGGCATAAACAAACCCTAACTGCTTCAAATCCGTTACAACAGCACATGCAAAATATAAGGGCGTACAAAAAGCCTGTCATGAAAAATAACGCAATCATTTACAGTTGAAAAGGAGTAAAACGGTGCATTTGGGAAGGACATAGCTCAGCATAAGACTGCTTTGTGATTTTGAGGTTGTCATAGGGCTGCTGACACAGATGTGGAGATCAAAGACCTCTCGGCTCTTTCACCAAACTGCCCTCTCATTTCCTAGGATTTTCTTGGAACGTTCAATTGTCAAACCTCAGGCATTCATTCTTTTACTGTCTACAAACTGTAAAGCAGAAATAAACAGGACATTCGTTTCTGAGAGACTTGTTAAACAACCCATAACGGGTCACTAATTCAATTCCACAAGCCACTTGATACATGAATGAAACCAACAATATTCACTACATATGGTTGACAATCAGAAAGCAGCTAAGACTCGCACAAAACAAGGCCGTTTCTTGCATGGTCAAAGGGAGAACCAGAGTAAAATCAAAGAACCAGAACTCTTGACCGGCAAAACAAGAACTCATCTATCAACTTGGGGATCATCTGTAGCCTTCGACAGCAACAGCAAACCCAGTGTGGTTAATGAGTTATTGGAGAAAGCGGAAATACTTGCACATAAGCGTGAAGCAGTGATTGATGACACTGTTTTACTGTGTCACACAGTACACAGACGACCTTAGAGAAACAGGCTGCTTCTATCTCATGATGTTCATTCACTAAATGATGACAAACAGGGTTGGATCTGTGATGGATTACACTATGGTATATCACGCAGGATGTTACAGCACGCTGTGTAATTACTAAATTCCCATGTAGCCCCGATCTAGTCCTGTATTTTAGTAATTAATTTATAATTAACAATCAAAACATTAGGAGGCTTGTGCTGCAGACAGATGTGGTTTCATAACAGGACGAACACGTGAAAGGATATTATAATGAATGCAAACCTGAGAGACATTACAGTGACAATCAGTGAACATTAAGTCTTATATCCCCCCATTGTTTCCATGTAATGGCCTTCCTATTATGTTTTACATAACTCTTCCCCAGGGAGATGACAGTTGTAAAACAGTACAGTACAGAAGGAAAACAGCCACGACTGTCCACCGTCCCCTCCTCTCTCTTCTCCCTTTGACCTCGCCCCCTGTAACCCCACCCTTGGAGAAAAGTACAAAGAGTGTGTTGTGTGAGAGCACAGAGACCTGAATGATACTGCTTTATTTTCAGTGGTATTCTGCCACTGTCACACATCGGCACAGACACACACACAGCCATCCAGCCAGGGCTTACATTCAGCCCACTGACCTTCAGCGAGCCCCTAGGTCCTTGGCATGACGCACAAACAACACACTGTGCAGCAAGACCCATGAGCTCAAAATATGCAGCTACAATACGGTGACAAATCACGGCAGAGCAATTTAGCCAGCAGCGGCTACGTCGCCTGTTCACACACTTACCAACCCATCATAAACATCATGGCGGCCTTTTTACATGCAAACATTGTCAAATTAGTTATTGGAAATCATCATTTTCATTGTCCTGACCAGTCACCTCAGACTCAATCATTGTTATTTTTACTTTTTACACAGTTTGATTTTTTAGCATCTATAGCTTCCGCTCTTTTCATTGTCAAATTATTTGAACATTATTATTATTATCATCATTAGGGTCCGATCATTTAATCATTTGGTCAATGGACTTTTTAATTTAGACCAATTTGTTTTTCAAAGCAGTCTCCAAGCAGAACCTAGTGGAGAACTTCTCCCAGCTGCCAAATGATTTAATGCCACTAGATTTAAAGAGAAAGAAGAGATGCGACCAATGCAGAAACTTTTCGAACAAATTCCTCCATTACAGCAGTCATCATCATATGTTATTATCTGTTTGATGCTCAATGCTCATGTTTCAATCAAATCAGTGATGGCTGCTTAACATGCAGAGTCGTATTCCAGTCCCTTTTTCACACTGCTCTCTAACAACAGGGAAAGAAAAATATACAAATGAAAGGTTTCAAGGAGTTAAGTATATTTCTGCCCTATTTTTAAAAAAGTCAGCTAAACCTGCTAATATAACTTTTTTTCTAATATTACTTTTTTTAAAAGAAAATCCATTCGATGGGTACTTTTTGTTTGTGTTAAATAATGAACAGACATGATCATCATGCTTGCAACAAGAAATTTCCCTGTTTTTATTCATGCACAATGTGCAGCAGCCCAACAACAAACCACTAACCAGTGAACATAGTGATGGATCTAATACTTCATCAAAGAACTGAACCAAAACAGAATTAAATCACTGAATGATGATTCACAAAGTGGCCAGGAACACCACTTGAAATGAGTTCTATTGTTGCTTCGTGCTGACAGCTTGTGTAGAGACACTTATATTTGTAAATGTGGCATTTGAATACAATACATTTATAATAGAAACTTCAGCTGTCATCATGTGTGCAGGTTGTTCCCCAAATGCCATATACAGAAAGTTTAATCTATCTTGTTTCCCCTGCTAATGTCTACCTGTTTATATGACAGCAGGTAGCAGCAACACCTGGAATCTATCAGCTGTATGAAGGACGGCTAATCGTAGGACACAGTGGTTTACACTGTTTTCATTTAAAACAAGATTTACAATTTTCTGTGAAAACACAGAGATGGTAAACAAATGGCAGAATAGCTTTGACTCCCTCACAGTTGAGGTCAAACAGGATAAAAGACGTTCATACATCAAGCCTTTCTTACTTGTTTCCAGAGGAACTTGTCTTCCTGGTTGATCTGCCAGGTGGTGACGACATGTATGATGGACAGCACTGCTCCGCTCAGCACAGCCGCCCTCATCCTCACAGGCAGCAGAGTGTAGATGATGTAGATGAAGAACACGGACCACCAGATTCCTTCTGAAGCACTCCTGGGTGCCACCATGAGCACCCCGAACACCTGTACCGACACCAAGACTCCGATCACCAGGTAGCTGACCATCCACATGTAGTCCTGGTGGAAGCCGTTGCGGTTGCACACTACCATAAGAGCCATGAAGAGCGCCATCGCTACGGACAGGGCTGACGAATAGGCCACGTGAGGGGTGTTGGCATGGACACAGTGGAAGGTCAGCATGATGCCACACACGATCACAAGCACCCCCATGAGCATGGTCAGCGAGCTCTGGTTCAGCCTAAAGAAGTAACGCTGGTATAGGCGCTCCAGTTTGCGGGACTGGAACTTTTTCGACTGGAATACGCGCACCACCCTGAGCCAGCAGTCCGCAGCCGTCACCACCCCCGTGGCGCCGTTGGGACCCTCGTCTCCCATGTCGCCGCTTCCTCCATTGCACCCCCCTTTCCTCCCTTTCAGCTCCCCGTCTTCAAAGCCCAAGTCGACCGATTTCAGGCCCACGCCTTCCCCGGGAGCGCCTCCTCTTTTGCCATAGTGGTCCTCCTGCCATCCGCAGCGGACGCCGAAGTTGCCCCCGCCTCCCACGGCCCCTGCCACCCCTCCGCGGTGGTGCTGATGGAGGGGGGCTCCGGAAGGGGGCTCCATAGCATCTGGGTCCCGCAGACAGCTCATGTAACGCGGGTTGCAGAGAGATGAGCCTCCCTTCCGTTTGGACTTCTTGCCATTGCGCTCACCCCACGCAGTCTTGCGGTCATCCACTCTGGCAACTAGGAGACCACTGAACCAGGACATTCTGTGTGAGCAGAGAGAACACAGCGTCAGACAAACAACAGCCATCCAATCAGAGAGGACCATTTCCTCCTCTATCCACCTGGAGCTCTTCGTTTACCTGTCGGGGTTCTGGTACATGTCCCAGCCCTTTCCCTTGCAGCCGGTTCACTCATTTATCCCCCCTAAATGAAATTTTGATGAAGCGAAGAGAGGTTTGTTGAGGCCACAACGCCAGGCCACAGGGCGGGAGCGAAGGGAAGAAGGCCAAACGGCACACAGACCTCCAGATGTTTGTGCCACAGCCAGTGATCAGAGACCAGGGTTAGTAGATGTCTCCGCTGGTAAGCCTATCTCCACGGCTTCTGCTGGGTCTAGAAGAAGCCAAAACATCAAACACAGATGATTGAAAGGTAACAAAAAGATTTCTGATCCGTGTAAATATATCAAAATTAGATCAGGTTGACACATTATCACATAATAGTATACAGATGTCTTCTTTACCCTGTTCTGGGAAAAAAAAACTCCTTTAAACTAAAATTGACAGGAAATAAAATTCATGTTAATCGTGGCGAATTGAACATAAATTGAATTTCTAGACAACCAGACGCAGTTGTGATTCTCTGAAAACTGAGACACATTGAAATGATAAGACTTACTTCCAAAACTAAACAGGACAAGGAGGTGGGTGGGGGTGTTTGTGGGGGTTTGAACTCAAAATAGCACGCAGCTATGTGTGAACCACAACTTGCTCGGTTTTGACCGGCATGCAAAAAAACACACCCTCTGGTATAACCACACACTAGCAATTTGGAGTCAACCGGTCTGAGGGAACAAGCATCAACCCCCTCTCCCCACTGCCCCAGCACCATTTACAGTCACGATCAATGATGAACAGATGAGTGAAAATGTACAGATAAATATTGCTGGACAACAGGACTTTGTCAAAGCAGTAATGGCATATACAGAGAGACAGAATCTGACGGCCTGCAGGCTTTAATCACAAGAAATTACTAGAAAGTCAAGATGTCTCTACTTCCATTCCAGCTTTGCATGATACACATAACTTTCATACATGAACTTTGAGTGAATATTTGTCATATTTCATCACACACATCTTAATTTTTTGTAGTTTTCTCTCTAACAGTGCATGGACATGACTGCGTGCAGGATCATACATTTCCCCCCATAAAAATATCTAAATGATTCCCCAGAAGTGATCCGCATTATAGTGTATATTTCTGTTTTCTACATGCAGACTTTATGTTGACGTGTTCGCATTTGTTTGAGTTGTGATGTCACTACTTTTAACATGGCATAAATATCTATATATTAAGGGGAAGGGTGGCGTAGATGCCTGACTGGATTACGAAACGTCCACATTTGCCTCTGCAACCAGCTGATCGCAGCGGGGCCTCGAGACGCCGAGCCAGAGAAACGCTGCGTAGCCGCGCTCCGCCTTTCCCTTCGACCCGGCATTTTCACCGAAGAACCACGCTGTGTCGTTGAGGCAAAAATAGCCTTTCCTCGCTGTATCCTGCCTGCACGCGCCTTCTCTGGCACGCACTTCTCTCGCCCGAGCCGTATCTCTCCTCCCCTGGCAGCGGATCGAGAAGATTCAAGGAGAACCATCCAACACCCCCCCCCCCCCCTCCCCCCCCACACACACACACACACACACACAAACACACACCGCGCACTTCCCTGCACAAGGTCGACCAGCTCAAACCATTTGCCAACGTCGCCGCGCTGCCAGTTGCTTAGTGCGTGTTTGCTTGGTGCCCGGTGTGTTCTCCGGTACCCCCCCACCCCCACCCCCCCTGCTTTAGCGTGAAGCGGAGGGGTGGGGGGGAACGGGGAAGGCAATGGTGGCTGGGTGACCGACCATTTCTGGTGGGAGAACAGATAAGGTGGGGGTCAACTGGACACTGGGCACAAAAAATAAATGAGAGCTAGCTAGAAGTCATTTTTTATAGGAGCTAGACATATCCGAGGCTGCGCGTGCATCTCTCATCCAGATGATGCAGATGCAAAAATAAATAAATATATAACAGATCAAGGGGGAAGTCAAAGAGTCCTATTTTTTTCCCCCTGCATTTTCTGCGACCCTGTTGTCATCATGCGCGGATGATATGTTTGTGATCCAGAGTATGAATGCCATGCACAGGCAGGCCGTGTGTGAGGGCCCGCATTCAAACAGCGTAGGCTTCTTGTTACATAACACCGTGGCCTATGTGACAACCAGAGCGGGGACCACAAAACCGTTCCGCTGCGTCCTGCAACGCAAGTTAGGACACAAACACGCCTTTGCCAGAGATTTATTCGTGCTATCCCGCGTGTTCTTTAGTCTGCAGCAGAGAAATACTCGCAGGATTAATATATTGACAAACACGAGTCTTGGAAAAATAAACATGTTATTATAGTCGACTGCTGCACATTCCTCAGCATCAGTCAGTGGATGGAGGATTAGCGATGAACAATACTCTGAAATCCGCCGCATCTGAGTGAATCAAAGCAGCGTATAAGCAGAGGCGTTCAAGTTTGAAGTTATGTCATTAAAAATATCTGAATCATTAGGGGGACTTAATACAAGATGCAAGCCTGTAAATGTAGCCTGTTAACACCCTTCGGGACTGTCAGCTGTACCAAGAAATGTAAACGCACAGTGATGCAGCTCATCCTCACCCCCCACCCACCACCACCACCAACACACGCACAGATATGTTGTTATTGGTCGCCTGTGGAAAACATGTCCTGACCGTGTATCCTCTGCCACCACCGCCAATGTGAAGCGCAGGCCTCACAGGAACTGTCGCCAGCTATGTCATCCACTCCGGCGCGAACGGAGCGCTGGCGGAGAGGTGGCGGAGGCGCACACGGATCAGTGCAACAGCGTGACACGTTTGTGTGACAGGAGAACATGCAGGCTATGATATTGATCAAGGCCGTGTGGAACAGCAGTTTTTAGTAAAAAGAAAAACCGGTGGGTGGGTGGGGGGGAAGACGGACTCACCGTGATCATCTTCTGGTTCTGTTCCCCGACAGGACCGTGGCAGACTATCCGATTCGGCGCGGTTCGGGTGGCCGGGGTGGAGGACCATTTGTAGCCCAGCCGTGCAAGGATGGTCCGGTTAAACTGGTCACCCTGTGGTGGATCTCCTCCTCCCGTCTTCTCGCTCCACTCCCTTGCCTCTCCTCCCCCTGACCCTCTCGGCTCCAAGCACCACCGTGAAGGCGGTGGAAATACGAAGGGAGCACTTCCGGTTACCTTTTTCAAATTATAACTCTCTATTTTTGTATTTTCTTCATTTCTTCAGTAAAAACTAAGACAAAATACAAGAGCCGTTTTCACCGATTTCGAAATTAATCGACCCTGGGTGCACTTCCACATTAAGAAGCACTGATGTCCATAATTTGCATTTATTGGCATTTGGCATGCTAACATTTGATGGAGACGATGAAGACAACAGCTACTCTTAACAAGAGGCTGGTGTAGGTTTTTCAAAGAAATTAAAAAATGGGGCACCAGATCTTCTGGGGAAATTCTGTTGCCCTATCTTTTGGCAAACCTGTCTTTTGCCCTATATATGTATATGTATATGAGATTCTGCAAATGAAAATGAACAGCTGTCCTTTCATTGTAATCGGTTTAATTAGTTCTAAACAACTGGAAATTCTGTCCTTTCAGTTGGCACCCTTTGCTTCATTGGAAATTAGTCAATGGCTTCAATAGGGAATCCTTTTTTATATTACATTTATTACATAAAAAAATAATAAATGAAACCATAGCACACTAAAAAGAAGACCCAAGCACAGCAAAGTTGCATGGATCAAACCTTTCATACTTCTGGAGCAATGTTCTGTGGACCGATGAGGCCAAAGTGGTGTGCCTGATCATGCACAGCAACATATTTGGTGAAAACTACTTATGGTTAGTTCGTTAGGATGTCTGACATGCCATGTGTTGTTCATTTGTAAAATTAGCTGTAGCTTTACCTCATTTCAAGACTCGGTTAGATGCATAAATTCTCTACGCTTCTTTCTTTTTCACATTACTGGTGTTACACTGCAGTCAAAGAAGGAAAAAAACAACTGAAATATTAGATAAAACAGAGTCTGAGTCTACAGCTAAAGATATCAGTGGAGCTAGAGGGATGGCCACTTATGAAAATATGGTTAGACAACCTATGTGCCACCTCAGTTGATTGACAGATCACTAAAGGAAGGAGGATAGAAACCTAATTTATTATTACGTCAACATTTTGGCTACAGAGACCTTGTCCCTGTGCATTGCTAGATAGATAGTAGGGGTGGTGAAAAAAATCGATTTTAATCAGAATCGAGATTCTTGTTCATCAAGATTCAGAATCGATT
>JBBDHI010000014.1:6433882-6445730 GCA_037177115.1 Craterocephalus stercusmuscarum
CATGTCAAATCAAGATGTACCAAAAAAAAAACATCTCATAAATGACAAAATCCCTTAAACCTGAAGTTATTTAAAGTAAAAAAGATTTTACTTTTACCCTCAGATGAAATTTCGATTTCACTGTTGAACAAACGATTGTAAATAAGATTTATGTCTGCAACTCTAGCTTTATGGCTCTCTATGGTGTGGAGAGGAGGAACAACTGCAGCAACAAGTAATTCCTTCAATTCATTATTGGGCATGTGAGCGTTGTTTTGAAAGGCTAATCCCAGTTTATTTTAACATGATATATGTTTCCCCTTAATGTGACTATTATGGTTTTTAAATCATGCAAACTGCACTCTTCAAATCTGAGAAAAATAGTTTTCCAACTATTTTTGCTTTGATAATTTCTCTTTTCTGCAAGACTGCTTTGAAGTAAATACGGACTAGTTACATGGAAATGTGCATTTACCATCTCTATACGTGGTGCCAGTTGTGCTGAGATATATTTGTCGATTTTAAACATTTGTAAAGTGGAGAGGAGTGAAAAGATAGTGAACACACAGTTCTCCAACAGTCACATTAATGGGTAGTATACAAGGTTAAAATAACAAAGCAGTTACAAGCCTTCAAGACACACTTGAAAGTTAACTTCAGTCCTTCCTGAAGTAATTGTTGCCATGTCAGCAATTCTGCAGCTATGTGAAAGATGTAGCTTTTGTTTGAAATCTTTCTCAACCCCTCAACTCCACCAGAACAAGAACCAGGCGCAGCCTCGTGAGGCCGTGGGCGTGGAGGGTGATGAGGAGGAGGAGGCCGGTGAGGAAGCCCACTCCCCCTTGGAGCAGGACAGTCTCATGCCATCTGACGAGGCCAGTGACTCCCTGTCCAGAGGTCGCAGGGGGAGCCTGTGCCAGAGGGGGGTTGAGGAGGATGAAGAGGAAGAGGAGGAGGAAGAGGAAGAAGAGGATGAGTATGCTTCCCCGTGCCATGCTCGCACGTACAGGGACGTATACCCCGCTCACCGAGGGCACACGGGCAGTGGCCACAGTGCCAACGGGCACGAGTCACAGGACAGGCTGCTCCAGCGCGACACTCAGCAAGGTCACAACCAGAGGAACAACCGCCAGCGGAGCCGCCACTGGCCCCGAGACACCTACTGAAACACGGGCCCCTCCCAGCCTCCAGGTCACCATCACACACCCCCGCCCCCCCTTCCCAAAGCCCTTCGACTGACACACGGTCCCAAACACACAATTTACAAGTAAAAATAGAACAACTTTCCCAAATTCAGCTCACAATTTTAATGTCAAACAGCAGATTCCCAGTTATTAACCCTCCAGTAACCTGACAGGATCACCAACCTCTCTGACGTCGAACCATTCAGAACAAAGTCACATCTGCAAACCGAAAGTTTCTGGCTGTACGCAAACTCAAACTTTAGCTGCTTTGCCTAAGGTTTCTCTCTCTTGTAGGATGTCTCATATACTGGCCTTAAAAACTCCGAAGACTTTTAACTATCTTTACTATTGCATGTATAATTATTTTAAAACTATTTGCACATCACGGATGAACAGGAAGTGAATGATCTTCATGGATAAACTAACGTAGGAATGTCCTGTGTTGAATCCTTTTATGGATAATAGTAATGCATTGGATTGCGATGTATATACTGAATGGGCACCTGGTTTTCTTTCATTGCTACTATGTTTGATTTTGCTTATATGGACTCGTTTGTTGCTATCCATGTGTTCATTGAATGCCATTTAGGAGACACATACTGTCTCTGATTAATCACAACATACGTAATTGGTGTGAGGCTACAGTAGAGCGTCAGTATGAGCTGAAGTGCAGTCGTACGCTCTGGCATCACTTGCCTTGCTGTTGCACAATCACTCTGACAACTCTAAATATCTACAAATGGGCACAAAGAATGTAAACACAACCAAGGAAGGGAATGTTTTATATGATTCAAGGGATGAAATGTTTGCCAAAATGCTTGTTTACATGAAGTCATTCACTTATGTCAAGCACATGCAGCTCTGCTGCAGCTCCTCTTCCAATCAAGGCTTCACAGAATGTAAGCTTGCATGCCTTTTTGCACCTCCGGCACCACACGGTGTCTCCCACCCACCCAATCACCCCGTAAATTCGATTGTAGCACGTTACTGATTGTAGCAACCACAATTCCCACACTGGTCGCGCCACCTGAGGGTCAAATATTTCATCGTATTTTGTGTACTGCAGTCCTGCAGCTGGTTTCTCGCAAAGGCGGAGCCTCAGGTGTTCCACACACTCGTCAGGCTCCTGAAGGACTCGTAGCACCCGTCACATGATGTCACTTTGTTCCTGTAACATTTCCAGTCCATGAGCCGATGACGAGTTTGGTGTAGTGCTGACGAGTGGCGACCGGTCTCTGTTCGTACACAGGGTCAGTGTTTACTGGTTTACTGCTTCCATGTCTCACAGGTATTTATCTAGTGTTCTGTATATTTTGAAGAGGAAAAAAAAAATCAGCATGATCTGGAAAAAAAAAAAGAAAAGAAAAAAATCTATGCAAGTGTTGCATGAAATCTGGTTGTTTCTTTTATGGTTAAGTATTTTAGTAATGCATTGATTCTGACTCCTCGTCGTCTTGTAGTGATAGTCTTGTCTTTGGGGCTACTCACTCCTCGCACCACTAACAACTTGATTATTGACAATGAGTTTCCCACCACACGTCTTGATCCTGAGGACAATTTTCCACGATATCACTCGTTCACACACGTTTAAAAGTCACTCACTAAAAATAGTCCCAGATCAAGACTGTTTTGTTTAGCTTTCTTCTGTCTTTTTCGGATTAGTGATAAAAGGAATGAGTGAATTATCAAAACCCTGCATGTCTTAGTTCACCAATTAGCAACTTTTATTCTATTTTGGCAGAATATGTTTTTCCAAGTGGACCAATTTAGCAACTGATGAAACAGTTGAGGTTTTCAATTTACGAAGCACAATTTTTACGAGGGTTATCATTTAATTTCCTCTGTCTTATTCTGTATGCAATATAAAGCCTAACATTGAAAAACTATAAACGCCTTAGACCATCTGGACTTCCACTTTTTGTGTGAGTAGAAAAAAAAAAAGAAAAAAAAATTGCACTATTTTGTTTGTTTGTTTCGTTTTTGGGATGGTTGCTTTGTAATGCAATAACTGCACTAAATATAACCATGTATCCACCAGACTACCACAGTGTGCTAGCGTGACCCAACACGCCTCTTCCCTCGATTTATCAAAAGAGACAGAAGATGTGTAAAAAGTGAGACATTTCCTGCCTGATGCTGTATAGAATGCTTTCTATTTGAAAATAGATTTACAACGCTAAGTAAAATATGACTCAAACTAAATAAACATGACATTTTATGTACTTTTAATTGTGTGGTTTGTGTTTCCCTGCGGCACACTGGGTGGTTTTCCACCTGCCGGATCAATCAGACTCTCCTGCATCCTGTTCAGACGTCTTTCTATTCTGTAACCAAGCATGCTGGACTTGGTTAATCAGGTAAGTTTTCCACCACTCTGGTTCAGACAGAAATACCTCACGTGTCCAATGGATTTAAGGGGATTTTTGCATTTTCTTATTGAGCAATATAAATATTACATTCAATGTGTTAGCATATGTATGGCACACCTTTTACTACAGTGACTCTGAATGGACAAACGTGTGTGTGTGCGTGTGTGTGTGTGTGCGCGCGTGCAGCAAGAACCTACTTGGCTTTAAAACTGCAGTGCCTGCATGTTTTCTGTGTATCCCTACTTCATCACACCTGACTCAAAAGAATGAGTCACTGTGCAGAACTGCACAGACTTATGGATCCATATAATGTGAGTCACAAGTGTTGGAGCAGGAAACACTGAAAACCTGCAGGACCAGACTGAGATTTTACCTGTAGTGCAGTCATTGCAGCACTAAGGAAAACTGAATCCACTCACAGATGAAGACACGTTTGCCGGGAATAAGTTTGGTTACTGATGGCCACCATCCAATCATGACTGCTTGGCATGTGAAGTAATTTCTTTGCACATCTTCCATGCAACCAGATGTTGGTAATTTTAATACACTGTACCTTTTATATCTGTTAAGATGTGCTAATGTATTACTGCTGCTCTAAGACTTCCTGGATTTCCTGGATAGCTTTTATTTATGTGCTGACACCTAAGGTATCTGCCACTAAAATATCCCAGTCCATTTCTACTCTTCTTAAATATTAAATACCAGCCCAGTGAATGTAAAGATCACATATTGAGAAATCTGATTAACAAAACCTGCACTATCAGTAATTTATTAAATCTAAAGGACGATTCTATGACATGACAACATTGCTGAATGTATTGAATTAAAAAACACTGATAAATTTACCAGAAAGCAAGGTTTGGATTTGTGTGGGATCAGGATTTGGGAGATCTTTTTCTTCATCTCTTCACTTCTACACAAGATTGGGTCTTTTTTTCCTTTAGCCAAACACAAAATCTAATGAGGCAACAGTGGTAGTAAATTAGAAATGGGACAGCATTGCTGGTAAGATGCTCCTGTCCCACAATGTACAAGTGCTTTATTATGCTCACTTTGTTTTTACACAATTCGTATCCAAGCAGCTCTTATTTAACTAGACTGGCTGTTACTTCTTACTACTTTTGACTGACAGCTGCTTATAACGCATGATAACAGGCAACCATACAAGTATTTTGGGGAAATATTCTCCACAAATACCGGTTGCATTAAATCGTCTGGGTCCCTGTAAATTTAACCTCATGAAAAGAAGAGCTATGAGGGAAGAGCATGAACTTAGATGCACTTCTGAATTCCACTTGTTGAATAGGATGAAATATCTGGATTTATGCTTCAAGTAGGAAAAACTGATCGATTACAAGCCTCAACAGTTGGTACTCAGCATATTTGACAAATCTTACAACAGCTGAACTTCCTCTAACAAACAGAAAGAGCTGGGATGATTTTGAAGGGCCACTGCAGAACTTTTCTAACTTCCACTCCAAGCTCTCTCCAGCCAGTAAAAGTCCGTCCCATGTTTATTCATTTCTTATTTCTTTTGCTGATGGTTTTTTTGCATTACTTTGCCAAATCAAAGAAACCGGTGTGTTTATATCCTGGAAGCAAAAGTTGTTTCGGTTTATCAGCCGTTGGGCGCTCCAGGGCAGCAATCGCTCCAGAAATGTAGCGAATAGATTTCACTGTGCCTTCAAACGAGTCAGAAACCAGAAGTTTTAAGGTTGAAAAGTTACGAGACAGACTTTACTCAAGTTTGCTGTGGTCGCATCATACAAATGTTTCTATTTAAAACAACTTTTTCTAAGAATGCCTCTGCAGCAAAAAAGAAAACTGACATTAAACCTGACAGTCACTTAAATGTTTAGAAGATTCAAATCCAACATCAAACAGAATTTACTTCAAATTTTCAACAAATCTGGCAGCCGTTTTATCATGTTTGATATTTCCACAGCCAACGATCACTGATCCTGGCTTTTGTTTACAGATTCAAAACAAATCTGACTTCAAATCTGACAGCTCATGTGTTTCTTTCTTGCCACAGACGGGACTAAAGGACCAAACTGATGAGGCTAAATAACCTGGCCAGAAGATCCTGAACGCAGAAACCGAAAAATGCATTTACATTTCATGATGCAATGTAAAGATAACAACAGTCGGAAACGTACAGCGTTCTGTTTTGTGGGAAAAATTATACAGATATAAAAGGAAGAAATAAAGAAAAATCAAGCAAAGATGGTCTCCTCGCGCCTCTTCTTGGTCAGGATGGTTCCAGGTTTGTGCTGAGCATCCGGGTGATTGGTGAGCTCTGGTGGGCAGGTGGAGACCGGGCTCTCCAGGATGGCCTGCTTCAAATCGTAAAACACAGCAGAGTCCTCTTTGGTGAGGAAAGTCATGGCCACGCCGCTCTTACCAGCACGACCCGTACGACCGATACGATGGATGTAATCTGCAGGAGGAAGCACAGAGAAGCCATGACTCTTCTTCTGTCGTTTTTAAGTGGACAGGACTAGAAACCGAGCAAAAAGGATGAGCCATCCCACCTTCGATGTTCTTGGCCATGTCGTAGTTGATGACCATGGAGACATCCTGGATATCAATACCTCGACCAGCAACGTCTGTGGCCACCAGGATATCTTTGGCTCCTGCTTTGAGATTGGACAGCGCAAACTCTCTCTGCTCCTGGCCTTTGCCGCCGTGCAGCGTGCAGGCATTGTACTGCAGGAGGAGAAGAAAGGACGGTTGAGACGGAGAGGAACACTAAAATGTGGCTCCAGTCTTCTGTCACTTACCCCCATCTTCTCCAGAGACTTCGCCAGCACGTCGCAACCCTTCTTCTGGTTGACGAAGATGATGATGGGAGGTTCGAAGCCGTGTGACAAAACTTCCAGCAGCTTCTTCCTGCACAGCGAATGACACAGAAACACTCAGTGAAGTGAAATGAGCGGGTGGAAGGGTTAGCTTTGGCGTTTGGGTTCGCCTGACCTTTTCTCTCCCTCCGACATCAGCAGGACCTTCTGTTCGACTCTCTCGTGAGGTTTTCCTGCAGAGCCGATGTACACCACCGCAGGACGTCTGAGGTAGCTCCTTGCCAGCCTCTCCACAGCCGGAGGCATCGTAGCGGTGAACATGACCGTCTGCAAAGTTCAAGAAAAAACATTAAATATACGCAGCCTCTCTCTAAAGAACAGCCTGGCACAAAAGAAACACACACCTGTCTGTATTTATGTTTTCCAGATTCAAAGTTCATGGTCATTTTCTCCGGGTCCTCCGCCTCGTCGGTGTCTGGTTTCTGATTGGTCACTGGAATGTACTCCAGAATCTTTTGGACGTCTGGTTCAAAGCCCATGTCGATCATTCGATCGGCCTCATCCAGGACCACGTAGGTACAGCGGCCCAGGACCAGGTACCTGTTCTCCAGCACATCGATCAGACGTCCAGGCGTGGCAATGACGATCTGTTAAGACAAAGTAAGCAAGTGCAAAAAGGCTCAAATCCATTTTCACTTCAAACAGGTCTGGTTCAGTTTTCCCCCTTGGGGAATCAGTTTAATCATGTGGTGGGTGTTCACACTAAGTTTTTTGGGCTGTCCAGGTTTTATATGACAGTTGCTTGACAGGAAAGCAGGCCAGAGAAAGAGGAGGTGAGATGCAGAATATGCTGAGATCGAACCTGGGCCGGCAGCTTTGCGGAGCTGTAGTCTGTTTGAACCTGCTGCTCAACCAGCTGGAGTTCTCCGCTGTTTTTGTTTTTAATGACACTGTCTTTCATAGTGGCAGGTTTGTCGTAGACGATTCTTTGCTTTTTTTCCTTTTACAGCCTCAACACAGTGAATTTGACGGCGGCTGCTTGTGCTTCCTTGCGCCGCCCCTCTGAGTTTGTAAGTACTGTATGTTCTGAGCCAAAGGCTTAAGTGTGTTTCTGTTTGAACACCTACCCACGACTACTTCAGTGTGATCAGTCCTTCCTGGATCTTTAATTTTTGTGATTGTTGCAACAAGAAATGCAAAACTCACAACAAAAGCACTTCAGTGTCATTATGACGTACATCTAAAAATTAATTTTTAAGTAGCACCTACTGGATCATTTAAATCCTGAAACGCTACCGGTTTTTGGGGGGTTTGCTTTTTTATATTACTTTGCTGAAACACTTAGGAATGAAGGCCAAATGTTTCACCTCACAGCCCATCCTGAGACGGAAGCCTTGGTCCTCTCTGGAGATTCCTCCGATCACAGCCACTGTTCGGATGCCAAGCGGTTTCCCAAACTTTATCGTTTCCTCTTCGATCTGCTGCGCCAACTCACGAGTTGGGGCCAAGATGACAGCATAAGGACCCTGGTCTGAATCTTCAATCCTGGACAGCAGTGGGGAGAGAACAGAGAAGGAAAGAAAGAGCATATAAAGAGTTAGAAGACAGAGAGGGAACAGGTGGAGGCGAGTGAAATTGTAGCCGTGTTACCTGTCTATTTTTGGCAGAGTGGTGATCCAGACCAGCAGTGGAATCAGGAAAGCAGCTGTTTTACCGCTACCCGTCTCAGCCACACCGATGATGTCACGGTTCTGTAAGCCAATAGGAATGGCCTGCCTCTGAATCGGTGTAGGATCCTGGAGACAAAAAATAAATAAATTATTTAGGGTTAAAAATAACAGTGAAATGGGATATTAGGCTGGAACAGAGCCCGGCTTCACCCAGATGGACAACTTGATAAGAGTCTGACCTTATAGCCACATTTGTCGATGACTTCCAGGATGTGTGCGGGCAGCATGTACTCCTTCCAGTTCCTGATGGGGTTCGGGATCTTTCCTCCCTTGGTGGTGATGCTGTAATCCTCTCTAAAGATTCTCCAGTCCCGGTCCGTCATCTCGTCCAGCTTCTTCTGAGACCAGTGTCTGTCGTCCCAGCGCTGCTTGGCTTCCTTCTTCCGCATCTTCTTCAGTCTTGTCCTGAGGGACAAATAAAATTGGCCAGAAGCTGATGTCAACTCGTACATAACGAACAATCGCTTTCCTTTTAACAAGCACACCAGGACGTTGCTTTTCCAGTTCCAGTCAGTTTCTCTTCATAGAAGCTCTATTATTTCGATCTAATGTTTGCATCGTCTTTGTTTTCCGTATGACTCACTCCTCCTGCTCCTTCTCCTCCAGCGTGCGTCTTTTCTCCATCAGGTCACCGTAGAAACGCGACTGCTCCCTTTTCTGCTGCTTCAGATCGATGCCGGCGATGAAACCGCGCCCGTACAGCTGAACCTGATGCTTCTCCTTGTATCTGGAGGAAAGACGCGATTGTTCTTTTAAAGTTGCAAGGCAAAAACTTGATCGGGTGATGTGGTGTTCACAATCCACTCACATGGGGTTGTAGTCGACTGACGTGTCCTCAGACGCATCCCACTCAAACACAAACTTCCTGTCGTTGAGGTGGCGAGTTCTCCGGCGTTTTTTGAGCCCACCCAGATAACGCTCCTGGAAATAAGTTACTTATAAGATTCGGAAATCGAACACTCATCGTCTATGACTTGACAGAGATTATTATGCCTCCCATCCTCACTACAATCTAAACCAACCTTGATGGCCTGGAGTTCTTTGCCTTTATCTTTCTCCTCTCTGAGCTTCTGTCGGCCATCTTCTTCTTCATTCCCGTTGTTCTCCCGCTCCATTCGTTCTCTCCGTTCTCGCCTCTCTCTTTCTTGGGGGTCCTCTGCAATGAACCGCCTCGCCTGTTATTAACACGATCTTAAAGCAGAACATAACGCAGACCGCTTTCAAACCACAGGCTGAAACACACCCAGCATTTTCCTCCCCATGTCCTGAAACATCCTTCTCTTCTTCCTTTCGTCTTCCAGCAACCTCCTCCTCTCCTCCGTCTGCTGCTCTCTGCGCTTCAGAGCCTCGGCTTCCCGCTCTGCTCTTGATAGAAATTTGGGCTAAAACAAAAAGTTAAAGGACAAAATTATGCCAAGTTTGAAAATATACACATGTATTTTCTTTTCCATGTAGAATACCAGGGAGATTCTCACCTTTGCCTCGGCCTCTTCTTCTGCCTTTTTCTTGGCCAGAAGCTCCTCCAAAGACAGAGGTTGGACCTGAATCACAACACAAATCAAAAACCTTATAGAAAGAGTACTCAGGCATGCACTGTCATACTTTATGTATTCTAGCTCTTCATCAAGTGGTAGTCATTGTGTATTGGTGATAAACATCACACCTCATTAAGATGAAAACCTCCGCCAAACCAGAATCATACCTTCTCTTTCTTCTTTTTGTCTTCATCTTCTTCCTCTGTTTTTATATCCTTTTCTTTCTTTAACCTGCCATCCTTTGACTTTGGCGAGGGACTTCTATGGAAAGGGGGACAGGCTTAGGTTCAGCATTTGAGAGTCTGACAAGAACTTGAAACCATACAGCCATGAGCTAAGCATCTTCTTTGTATCTAAGTGCTCGGGATGTCATATTCCGTCAGTTCAAACACACAGATAAAAATAAGTATTCAGTCCTGTAAAAACATACTTCATTAACTGAGAAAGCGCAGAAACCCAAAATGCTTAGACTAATGCTTGGATATTAATCATGACCATGTGATTATATAGTATTTAGAACGAAAAAAAAAACTGCCACTAGCCAGCTGTCATTTAAAAGCATTGATAGTATTGGAAAACAGAATTTAAAAAAACAAGTAAATGAAAATGACAATGATTTTCTGTCAAAACACTCTGATAATTTAAAATGGTCATTACACCAGAAAAAAAAAACATTTTTCAAACAGAAGAACTAATCCACGTCAATGGCCTCTCCCACCATTACATAGGAGGCAAAGTGTGTGTGAAGTGTCTTACTTAAGACCAACAACCCTTCCAGTAATTGGATGAACCTGCCCTCCTGCCTCAGCCCATCACATCTCCATGTCACATCATTTCTTCCAGACTTAGAGACCAGTGCATTTAAGCCTGTGCAATACATACCTGGATCTTTTGCTGCGGTCTTTATCACGTCGATGGCTGTCTCTGTCCTTGCGGCCTCTGTCTCTGTCTCTGTCCTTATCTCTATCTCGATCCTTGTCTCTATCCTTGTCTTTCATGCGCCGATCTCTGTTATTAAAGCACAAACCAGAAGAAAACACACAGTTCACGATTCAGGTACAAAGAATATAAACTTAAGATGGTGTTCAAGACGAGCTGTGTTTGTATGGTAATGTTTAAGTCACCTTTCTGGAGATTTGGAGCGGTTCCGTTCACGAGACCGATGACGTTTGCGCGTGGGTGACGCTTTGCGATCCCTGTCTCGTGAACGGCTGCGTTTCCTCTCTCTGTCTTTGGTCCCAGAAGATTCTGCATCTTTCTTGTCTGTGGAATCGGCCGCCATCTACAAAGACAAAATGCATACACGGGGAGCTTTGTCGTGAACTTCCATATTCAAATGAATCACAAAAAAACTGCAGTTTTATCTGTGAAATACTGGCTGCAAGTAAAGAGCATCTTAGAATATAGTTTTTACAACAACCCTCAACATCTTAATCTCCAAATGACGACAATCCATTAAATTAACTGACCTTTTAACTGTGCATTAAGTGATAAGGCTTAGGGTGAATACCAAGAGCTGTTGGTGAAACAAACGAAACCCCAAAACCCACCTATAGCAAACTTCTTGACTTACAATTCACGTCAACTGGACTTAACCTCTGCATCAACGAGAGGAAACACCCGCGGCAAAATACAATTTCAATACTATAATCCTGAATACGTTTAAAGGTTTAGAAAATAATTTGTCAAATTCAACATTAAGCAATGGGATCTGTGCAGAATGCATGAAGTAGAAATTGGAGGCAAGCTAGCTCCTTAGCAAAACCTATTTGGTTTAACAAATTTTAAAAACAAACAAATTAATAATACGCTCCCGTAACTCCTACTGGAGTTAACCTTATGTAGCAAGATAATCAAGACCGGGTGGTTGGGGATAACTTCATAAATAACCTTACCTCTATCACTTGTCAACAAAACAGTTGCGATTTATCTACGCTCTATGAAGACGCCATAACGCCATACACGAGTAGTATCGCGCAAAGAATTGTGGGAGCTGAAGTACAAAGAGCTGTCCAAACAGTGGCGCCAGTTGTCGTGTAAAACTACATCACCCAGAAAAAAAGCAAAGTCTATCAGGACCCCACTTGCAAACGCCTAAATGCCTGCTAAAACTGTCAGGCTGTTTGTTAACTAGTTTGGGCACAAGGTGGCGACTGTGATACAAGTTAGCACGATATCTATCTATCTATCTATCTATCTATCTATCTATCTATCTATCTATCTATCTATCTATCTATCTATCTATCTATC
>JBBDHI010000014.1:6454519-6464670 GCA_037177115.1 Craterocephalus stercusmuscarum
GTTCTGACTCTGGGAACTGAAAGTAGACCTGACCCTGATGACCTGAGGGATCTGGTTGGTTCATAACAAACCAGAAGCTCCTGAATGTATTTTGGTCCCAAACCATTCAGGGCTTTGTAAACTAACAGCAGGATTTTGAAGTTGATTCTTTGAAAAACAGGAAGCCAGTGTAAAGATTTGAGGACTGGTGTTATATGTTCCACTTTCCTGGTGGTAAGGACTCTAGCAGCAGCATTCTGGACTTAATGAAGCTGTCTGCTGGACTTGTTAAGGAAACATGTTGGCTCTGCAACACAAACAAACTTATTTTCTCATTGCAACATTTAAATTTGTCAAGGCAATTCATTGAAGGTAATAAACATGGAGCATTTGGATGGCAGAAATATTGATAGATAGCCTCACCTACCATTCAGCCTCTTCTTTCTTATTCCTTTGGTTGAGTTAGTGAGTAGAAAACAATTCAGCGATGCAATTAATCATAGCAGATAAAACCATGGAAAAGGAACTTTTGAAAATAGATGTTTTTTGGCTAATATTCTAACCCATCTTAGCATTCTAACCCATAGATGGCCATAATTCAAATCAATGCGCTACCACTTTGCATGTCATATATTAAAGTTCACACAGACCATATTCAAAATGACATAGCCTGGTGTCCATCACCTCACCATGCGCACGTGCAACTTAACTATTGTATCAACTGTGCAACGTTTTTTTTTGTGATTTATTGACTGTAATTGTACACATTACAATAAAGTATTATAAACAAACTATTAAAACACTTACATGACATCATTTACATGGGGAAGGTTTTCACAAAACAAGTCCATGATTCACCCTGTCTGGATATTATCTACAAATAAATGAAAGTAGGAAAACATTTTCAAGAAAACACAGTTCCAGCTAGAATGCATATTTAGAAATATTGGCTACATTTGGCAAGTTCTTCCTATGTCATTTTAAGAAATAATAAAATAAGTATGTGCTGTACTCCCACCAAAACGTTCACATCATTGCATTATTTAAGTTTTACAAAGTAAACATTTTAACATTAAACGCGCAGATGAACGATTAAGAGGAAAGATGATTCCCAGCAGAAAAAGCTCCATATTAAGTGAAACATGACATTCAATTAAATTTATTAAACTGAATAATTTTTTTCTTACCTTAGCCCGGGGGTTGGCAGGTTCAGTCTGCGAGAGCCGCAGTTCTGCAAATTTAAGATGTTTGCCTGTTTCAACAAAAGCAGAACTTGATAAACTGTTTGATTCAGGTGTGCTAGAGCGAAAAAACATCTAAAACCTGCAGGGCTGCGACTCATGAGAGGTGAACTTGCCTACCTCTACCTTAGCCAATATAGACTTTATAAACCACTCTCACATATCTCTGAGTGTATTGGAGCATGTGATTGCTTTGCACCTTACCATAAACATAATTGGGGAAGCAATAAAGCTATTACTACAGGAAATTAATTTCCCCAACCAAAGGGATGACGTTTCATAGAGAAGTGTGAGCCTTATAAGCGTAGTGGGGGAATATTCAACTGCCATCTCAACAGCATGACCAGGACAACATAAACTCATAAACTCATGCTGATGGTGGCATGACATAGAAAACCTCAGTAAATAGGACTTGGTCAGGAAGTCATATAAAAATTATATTTACATTCCTGCATAGACCCGCTGTTCTACAAAAAAATCGTAGGCATCTACCATGCCAGTCGCCTGTTTACAGAAATGGTAGCTATGCATCGTGGCAGCCAAACAAGATGTTCGAGACAAATTAACTCAGACAGCCATGGAAAACATTCTGTTAACTGATTGCCAAAATCTAGAGGTGCACTCTTGTTCAGTATATTTGGGGAGATAAACTCTAAAAATACTCTCCTCTTGGGGGAAAAGCATGTAACAGATGCACACGGAATCATCTCCTCTTTTGTTTACAACATGAACAGCACAGCACAGAGAGCGAACGCTTAGTTTTAACTGTGATCTTGTTTGGGGGATTAAAAACTGCGGACATAAAAATGCATTCCAGAGTTGTAAATGGAAAAATACATACATCAAGTTCTTCGTCTGCCTGTGAAAAATGTACACTGTACACAATGTACACAGGAAGGCACAACTTCCTGATTAGTTTTTTTTGACTCCTTCAATATCTACAGATACATTTTGAAAAGTAAGATACTCTTATACTTTGCTAATACTTAAAAAAAACGTTATATACAAATACTACAATATGTAATAAACTGAATAAGAAATAACTCTCATAATCCAATTGACAAAGCATGATTGATAACAGTTCTGCAGAGCTGAGTGTCCATGTTGAATAGACTCAGCAGTGATGGGCGCCATACATTTTACACAAGGGATTTATCCTCTGCAAGCTGCTGCCAAGGATGATGCCTGTTGACTCAGTACAAATGTCAGATATTTCCTGAATCCACAGAACCACCATTATTAACTGCCAAGCTTACGATGGCAATTTAAAATGTCCTATTATCCAGTTATGTACCTGTATTTCTGTCTCTTATCAGTCCTCCAAATGTTTGCTCACAACTGCAATCTATTTAAGAAAATCAGGACAAAAATAGTTTGTAAAGCTACTTATCATGTCACTTTCAGAAAAAATATTCTTATCTGTCCTCCAAAGTAAATCATGTTTGCACTCAAGGAGAGTAAGAAGTGAATTTTCTATTACTATGACCTAAGTAAATGACTATTAAGACATTATTTGCATTTACAGCAAGTAATTCTGAGAATAAAAATGGGTCATGTAAATGCCTCAGCTTATCGGATTGGTGTCAATCACAATTAATTTTTTATTCGATCAAGGGGCCTGCTTGAACCGCATGGGGCTTAGCCGATGGCTAAATGTCGGCAGCAAAACAGAACAACACTGGACTGTGCAAAGGTTTTAATTGAAAACTAAGATTTCATTGAAAACTAAGATTTCAAGAAAACTAAGAGAAGAATGAAAGATTATTGAACCTCTATACGGTAAAAAGGTCAAAATGATAATGCTTTTTCCGTATTAGTCAACAACACACAAGTCAAAGCATTGTAATCATATTCTCCCTCCATAGGGTACAGCTAACCACATCACTTTATCTTGCATCCATGTTAATTGCATATAGAAGAATTGTTTCTTCAAAATGTGCCTGCTAAGTTAGAGCATGTCATTATGTATTATTAGAAAAACAAGAAAAAAAACGAAATTGTTTGTGTAAATTGTTGTGTAATATTGCTGTCGTATTTCATGTTTTCAAAGGTGTTCATTTCAAGGATTTACACTGGAGTTACCTTGATCTAGGAAAAGTGAAGACTTCTTCAGAGACGCTTTACATTTCTATGTAAACACCAAACCTCAGCAGGTCTAGCACGTTTCCCTTCCCCAACTGTTTTGACAATAAAATCTCATAATAAATTAATGCTAAAACTTTCAGTAGCTACACTTCCTTCGTTCTCTACTACGATAGGGCTCTGCTGATGATGTATTTACAAGCCACAACATTGGGCTTTGTAATGTTTTCATGTGAGCCGGTGTCACTCTGAAGCAGGACAAAAGTTTAGTCTGCGAGGAAAGACAACTAAATATTTAACAATTATCTAGCTAAATAGCAGGATGTTCCAAACAGTGGAGCCGATTTGTAACCAAAGTTTTTGTGGTAATGAAGTTTAGTGTCTCTGCTTAGCTGAGACATAAAGACTTGTTAATGGAACAACACGAGGTGAGGTGTATTAGTGCAGCTGTGAGGCATTCCTCTCTAAAGAGATTGGATGCCAGAAACAACAAATAATCCAACGTGCATGTGTGCTTGTTGTCATCTCCAATGTTTGTTATACTTGGATATTGTGAAGAAGTTCCCTTCTTCTTGGCCAGCACTTCAAAGCACACACAGAATATGGTTACTGTTATAGTCACAGGGTAAAACAGCTAGTTAGACTCAGTTTCATGGTAATATTTTCAACCTGCAAAAGGAAATATTTGATGATTTAGTCAAAGATTCTTTTGTTTATGAGAACAAATTCTGAGAATTGTATGCAAACATGATAATGTAAAGTTCTTCCAATGACTGTTGCTTAAAACACATTAAAAGACTGAATACTGCAGTCTTTTACTGACATAGCAGTTGAACTGAATTCTGGAGTTGGACTGCGATGAAACAGCGATGTTTGCCTACCCTGGAGTATAATCACATTTAGGCCATGCAAGGCAGGCTTGACAGGGACACACAAGTGTAAACTAAGGATTAGATTTTGCCCGCATCAGTGGGGCACGGGGGCTACAAGCTTTGTGTTAGGGTAGCACCAGCCCACCCTGGACCCCCATTAGAACAACCCATGCTGCTGGGGCCTTTCCATGTGGAGTTCCCATGGTCTCCATGTGGATGTGTGGGTTCTCTTCAGGCACTCCAGCTTTCTCACGTTTAAAAAAAAAAAAAAAAGCGTGCTTGTTGGGTAAATGAGTGGTTGTAAACGCACTCTAGGATTGAGTGTGAGTGTGAATGTTTGTCTCATTTGTCTCTGTGTTGGCCCCGTGATGAGCTGGCAGCCTGTCCATGGTGTACCCTGCCTCTTGCTTGATAGCAGCTGGGATGGGTTCCAAGCCCCTGTAACCCTGCATTGGATCAAGTGGGTTTAGAAAATGAATGGATGGATGTTTAGCTGAGTGGTTTATAGCGCATTTATCTGTGACGTAGACAAACTCAGATCACAGCGTATTTCTTGTATTCAACACTTTATCTTCAGACAATTACAAACAATAAGGAAAACCAACAAGAGATACAAGTAAAATAAAGAAAAAAAACAACAACAAACAAACAAACAAAAACTAACAGGCATAAAAAAAGTTAAATACTTTAGTTTTAAACCCAAAAAAACACACCCAGTGATAAGATCATCTTCAATGTTTATTTAAATAAACATTTTAAAAGAAAATTGGCAATAACAAATACAGAATTTACTCAATAACTTAAGCCATAGTAAGTGATTTAACAAAAGCATGTTGCTTTTCTTTGGGAACATTCTTTCAGGGACTCCAAGTAAACAGTTTCATTAGGAAGGATATGTACAAAAACAAATAAGCAAAAAGGAGCAAGAGAAACTATGAAACATTTTCTGAATATTTGACTAAATGCAACTTGTGGAATGCTGCAGACAGCTCGGAGAGGTGAAATACAGCACCTAAATGCACCTTTAAGACTTCACGTTGCTTTCAACACCAAACCCACGGCTGCTACCGGCGTGTGGTCTCTCCAACCGCACGAACACTTCGAACAGTTCCTCGCTCTGACATGTCCAGCCGACACTTTGGCATTGGCCTATGTGTACTGCTACAAAGGCGAGGTGAAGCGCGCTCTCTGAGAGCCATCCTTCTCTCCGTCAGAGAAACAGGAACTGCCCCGGCTCACACAGTTGCTAGGCAACACGTTAAATTCCACCGTTCTGCACACTGCCGTGCTTTGCTGCGCAGACCTACAAATCATCGAGTCCTCCATTAGCCGAGCTGTCAACAGCCGCTAATGCCAGAAGACTTGAGTGAACACAACATCCAAAAGCTACAAAAACACTGACGACAGCCACGAGCAAAAAGCAGACACCCGGCAGAAAGTATCCCGTTTTCCACGGTACAGAGGGCTTTCTGCAATAACTGAGAAATAAAAAAAACACACACAGGACCAGCCTGTTTGTGTATTTCAATTAATCTTTCCCCTTTTGTATCCTCTCAGCAGCATTTATGCCAAAATGGTTACTGTTACTGTTGACAATGAATTTTAGGAGCATCCCTTTTAAACATTTAACTTTTATCATCTCCTTAAAATATACAAATTACGCCGAAATTATCTCACACCCTCAGCCGAAGTAACATGCACCAGATAGGTTGGGTTTAAAGAATACAACTGAAGTTTGTGTGTGTGGACTTTTAAAGCTTTTTCAGACATCTGTGGCGCTCTCCTCTTATTGGCAAGGCAGCAGTGAGCATGAACGCTTTAATGGGATTAGGTGCCTAAACAAATTTACAAGAAATGACTCAATGACAATCATTTTAAAAGAACAACCTGTGAAACTACTTTTAATTCCTAGAGGTTCCACATTTCCTCCCCCACATTTAGAAATGTGCTTTTGCACTTTATTATTGTAAAGTCTGTGAGCAAAGCTAGAAAAACATATCAATGTGCATGTGCAGGGAGCTGCACAACACAAAAGCGAACTGGGAATATACTTTAGAAAATCTCATGGGAGCATCTTTCAGTATATCAGTGACTGCTACAAACATTACCATGAAAGGATTAAGGAGAGACGGATGCTGGAAGAGGGCGGCACAGAGGTGCTTTGTTTACTGTTGCTTCACAGCAAGAAGGCTCCGGGTTTTATTGAGCATGATCATCATGGGTAATATATGTCCCAGGCATTGATAGGAAAAAAAGGGAATAAAGAAGAGCGATATATCTTGTTCTTCAGTATGGATTTGACTATTAAAACAATCCTCTCACACTTTAAGCCCGGCACCAAATATCCACAAGAAAGAGGGCTGAGAAACGAAAGATGTTGAGACTCTTTGGTGCATTAAAATAAATGCATCAAGTTTGCCTTTTGTAAAAAGAAATATTTGTTTTGTCTATAAAAGACCAAGAAAGAATGACTTTTTTTTTTAAAGCAACAATGTATAAAAACTGGTATTCAGTGAGCAGACTGGAATGATTTGTTTAAGCAACACCACTAAAAATCAAGACTTATGGTCAATAACACTGAGGATCTAAAACTTCTCTGGTGATGGGTGATGGGAGAGGATCCGACAAAGACGTGTTCAGAGTGTTAAACAAAGCATGTCCTCCTTTGTCAACTCGGTTGCTCATGTGAATGCTGAGTCACATTGCACTCCTTCAGATGGACTCTGTTTGTCCTCCCACCGCCTTTCTAAATGAACGCTGTGCTTGCCAAACCCCTCCCTTCCCTGCACCTTTTCTCCACCGTCAGCTTTAATTTCCAAATGAAATACTGTGAAGGCTCAGCTGGGGAACAATTCCTTCAAAGGGCCGCTGTTTGAAATTCTCAGAGACGCATTTCTGTAGATACCGCTTCCCGTCACTGTCAGATTTTACGTTTCATCTCGTCACTCAGCCCCATACTGTGACCTTTAACAGACACTCAGACACACAGATGGATGGGAGCGGGCGCGGCTATCAGGACTTCAAATGGGTTTCATCACTTTAATGCAGTCGGATGAAGTGTTTACAACCACTTCCTCCATGGAAAAGAGGGAAGGTGCTGACCTTTTTTAAGCGGATTCAAAGCAACCTTTAACTGGGTCTGAACCTTAAATGACATGCTATGCTCTGCTTCTGTAAGATCGTTAAATTCTATATGAAATATTTTCTCTCTGACGAGAGACTGAATGCTGGTCGTGATCGAAACGTCAGACATGAGTGGAGAGGAACCTTTAGGAAATGGCTGACAGGAGTTTAGGGAGGATGCTGCAAAGGAGAGAGGCTCAATGAAAATGCACACCTTTTGCCCTCTTTCCCGTGCACACCCTGCACTCCTGCTGAACCAGATACAGTACAGTTCACCTGTCCTTTCTCTCATTCTAACAGCATGGTCTGAACATATTCACATGATGGAGCAGCTTTTGGACTTGTCCTTGCTGAAGGTGGAGGAGAGGAGATCCGTCTTGCTGGGCAGGTGCAGCAGTCTGTTGGAGAAGCGGCGGACTGGGCTGGGTTTATTGGCAGGCTGGAGTTTGTTCATGCAAGCCAGAGCCGCAGTACGGAAAACACTGTGGATGCTCTTCTCTGATGTGAAGGCTGAACACTCCAGGTAAGCCTCGGCTCCGAGCTGCTTGGCCAGCGACGAACCCTAAGGATGGACCATGATTATGAGATGAGTGTAAACAAAACAAATGCAGCATTTTAGCTGTGAGGCAAAAGAAAAATGAAATAAGATGGAGAGAAGCAAAGAAACAAAAGAACCAACCTGTTCCTGAGAGATTGGAGCCCGTTTCTGATTGGACAACTCCATACGTGTGCATACATCTGTGCGCAGGTCTGTCTTGCAGCCTATGAGTAGGATTCGAGTGCTGGGGCAGAAGTCCTGAATCTCTGCTTTCCACTGCAAAGAAATAACACATAATCACCTGACTGTCTATAAGAGTGAATAAGAGGGTGGAAAATTTCATTATCAAGGCGAAAGCCATCTGAAGTGAACTGCAGTACTGCGTACCTTCTTCAGAGCACCATCTACTGTGTCTGGTCGACTGATGTCAAAGCATAACAGCACTGCATCTGAGTCGCTGTAGCAGAGAGGCCTGACGTTGTCATAATAAGGAGAACCTGGAGGCACGGGAAGGAGACAGAAAAAGGTTGAAATTGATCAAATGTGATGTTAATCTTGGACTTGAAAAAGTCATCTTTGGAGTTGTTCCCTGATCAGAAAGCAACAAACTACTACTTCCAATTTCACTGCAGTGGTTTGAGACTATTTAATGCAAATTATAGAGTGCAGATGCCAGGCTAGAATTGGTTCAACCTCCAGCAGATTACGGGGGATTGACTCCTGGAAGTTGGTGCTACTTGATGCATTACTAACCTGAAGTTTACAAAAGTGGGCTGCCATTTTCATTTTGTGTATAAAGGTACATCATTTTATTTTATCTTATTTTATTTTTAGAGTTCTTTTGCATTGAAACAAATTGTCTTAAAGTAAATCTTACATTTCATCACTTTGTTCCTTTAAACATTAAAACATAATGTGCATATTTTCTATAAAGGCATAACTGCTTCAAACTTAGAAAAGGGAAAATCCGCTCTGCTTTCAATCTAACACACTAAGTCTCAGGTACTAGAACTTTTTTTTCTTGTATAATCCATCTTCCATTTATTGTTCCACAATACATTTCCATGTATTGTTTGCCTCTTTGAATTGCAAAATTGAATGAAAACTAGTGTAATTACCTTGCGATTACCTTGATTTATTTGAAAACACCATTAAAGTACACACAACCTCTAAATCCATGTCTCTCATGACTTTTCTGCTTATCAGAGGCAAACATTTACAAGAAGTCATTCAGGTTTCTGTATTTTTAATAACCCCCACCCTAAACTTGTAGGATTGGTCATTTTCGAAGCCCCTAAAGCTTTAGTAGCCCGCAGTTATGCTGGCTCCCACCTTTCAGATAAAAAAAAAAACAAAGAAAACTGCCAGCACACACCTTAGTTATGAGAAAGTGAAGATGGAGGAAGGATATTTTGCTTACATTTCCACAAACAGCACAATTATGTGTTATTTTTCAAGCCTCAGGAAGACTCCTGTTCTAAAAACAGATTGACAGGATTTCCGCGGTCTATTGTCTCTTTCTGCAACCTAATCAGTCCCCACACAACAAAACTTAACTTTAATTTCCTTGTCATGTCCTCTGGGGCCAAATGTGCACAAAAAGCTTTCCTGCAAATATAATGAGGATGTAATAAAAACAAAAATAGATTATTCTATTAGGCTCCTAATGGGACTTTTCCAACAATCATGTCCTGATGAATCTTGCTGTCTCCTGGGGCTGTAATTAAATGTTCTACTGCATTATCACCATCGAACAATACCCTCCAGGTTTTCTTAGACCGTCTCCATCTTTTCAAAGTAGGACAACTTATACAAGGACTGTCTATGAACAACATTTCTTTTAGTGAGAATCAAAGCACATATCACATATAACTATCCAGGGTGATGTAAGGGCCAAGAAAGAGGAGGCAGACAGATCTAAACTTCTCGCTCCAACCATCTCCCACGCATTAGCAGCCCCCTGCCTGAACCAACAAATACACACACGAGCACAAAATCCTTTTAGTTGAGCAAACATGAGCTCTGTTGAACCTGCTTTACTGTAAAAAAAAAAAAAAAGGAACTGTAAGGAGGCACATTCGCCTTCACACAACAGGTGAGAGTCCTCACAAAAGATGCAGCATAGATGGCAAAAACACACAACTAGGTCTTGTATGCAAACATTTGTGCACACAGATTTAAAGTGAGACATTAAACTCGATTCACATACGTTTGAAGCAATGTTAGCATAAATAAGATGATGGACAGAACTTATCTCACAGCTGTTTAAATCAATATGTTTCCTGATGCTCCAATGAGTGGATAATATATCTACAG
>JBBDHI010000014.1:6565912-6577673 GCA_037177115.1 Craterocephalus stercusmuscarum
GTGCTGCATTTCTGTAACTTAACTTCAAAGATGAAATGCACACATAGAGACAAATAGTATGCAAATCAATATATTTCAGCTGTTATTTATCTGAATAGGATTTGCGGCTACAAAAACCCTCAAATTAAAAAGCTCAGAAAATTTGAATATTGCTTGAAATCAATAAAAATTGTAATTTAAATAGAAAAATGTCAGGCCTCTGAAGGTAAACTCTTGGATCTGTACATAGTACATAAAAATGCGGTTTCACTGTTTATGTTGAATTGCCTGAATAACAACTTTTCCAGCATATTCGAACTTTCCGAGCAGTACCTGTATAAATCATGCAGTGAGAGTTATTTGTTCCTGGCTTTAATTCATAAGTAATGCTTGATGCTGCTGTGTTGTCAGTGGATCGGTGCAACATGTGCTGCAGACCACATTACAGCTTCATGAAAGCACGGCTGATGAGAACATGTTGGACGTTTGCATTTGTTGCAGCAGTGCAGCGTCCCAGGAGGACGGGTTTTAATGCTGCCACATGCAGCTTCCGTGGCCTTTTATTTGACATCATCGCTTGTGATGTTACAACACCGTCCTGTGTTTAAGTGTCACTTCTCATAGTTCTTTTTTGTCCCTGAACCACTTACCCTGCAGGCTGTCGTCAAGGCAACTCTGCGGTTTGCTTCCCGTGTCGTTACTCCCTGCACCTCCAGCCTGATCGGGGTAAAAGTCGGAGCCTGAGCCTCTCAGATCTCCCAGGATAGACTCCAGGTTGTGTAACTGAACATTAAACATAAAAATGGCCGGTTAAGACAAAATGAAAAAGCCAATTATTGGGTAATGAAGTATTGCAACATCTTCTTACATCATCAGGGGGTTCTGACTTGATCTTGCTCTCAGGATGTTCGGGTGCAGGGCCGCCAGCGGCCCCCGGGGGTCCCTTTCCCTCCAACTCTTCCAGTTTGGGTTTTACATCCACTGGCTCTTTGGAATCGTCCTTATTGAGGAGGTAATGGAGGAGAGCATGGGTCTTCTCCTTCTTGGGGCTATGCTGATCCTGTTTGGAGTCTGTAATCGACGCAGGGCCCGACCCGGCCCCTGCGCCCCCCGCTGCAGCCTCCCCGCCCTCCTGGCCCCCCAGCGACACCTTCCCCGTTGCCTCGGCTGTGATCTTAGCCACCTCATCGGGAGTATTGCCGTTCTGAAGGAGCTTGTGGAGGATCTTGTGCTTCTCTTGCAGCGAGCCCGTGTAGTGGGCCGACGACATCGCCGCCGAGGCGCCGCCTTGCCCGGGCGCTTGTCCGGAAGTGGGACCGGCTGAGGAAGAGGACACACCTGTGGATGAGGGGCTAGTCATTCCTCCAGTAGTGTCCTTACTGTCTGATCCCACAGGAGTGCTGCTGCTGTTTGCTGAGGGTGCAGCAGGTGGTCCCGGGGGCCCACTTCCACCAATCCCCAGCTCCTCAGTTGGAGAGGTCAGCAGCTGCAGCAGCTTCTTATGGCCCTTGCTGTCTGGTAGCCTCCGTGGTGGATCAGAGCTGGCGACCCCAGCGTCAGAACTCGCCTCGCCGGACTCTTTCGTGGCTGCGGCTGCCTGGCTGTCCGGCCGCTCTGCAGAGCTCTCAGCCTGAGGATGCGGCTGATGGTGGTGGTGATGGTGCAGCGGGTGGAGATGCTCACCAGGCCCAGGACCTAAGCTTCCTGCTGGACTCTTCGAGCCGTCTTGGCCCGGTTTGCTCTGCTGACTGGGCTGAGAGGAGGAGGAGGAGGAGTGGATGCTGGGAGAGCTGTCTGGTTTGTGTGCTGGTGAGGGGGAGGTCAGGGTGGAAGGAAGCGAGCTCCCCACTCCTTCACTGATGGCTTGTAGCGCGTTAAGAGAGCTGCTGGAGAAAGTCGAGGTGCTCCCTCCACCTCCTCCGCCCCCACTGCCGATGCCGCTCATAGGTGAGTGTATGCCTGCAGCAGAGGGAAAACCCATCATCGTAGCAGGAGCTTTAACCGGTAAATAATCATGTTTCTGAATGACTCACCTCCGGGGGAGAACTGGTTGGCGCCCATCTTTGGGCTCCCCCGGTTCCGGGGCGACATGAGGAGTCCCTGCTGCGGCCCTGCCATACGGGGGCTCCCCGACGGGCTGTTCATGCCGCTGAGTCCGAAGCCGCCGCTGCTCTGAAACGGGGGCTGCTGCGGGTGCTGCTGCATGCCTGGTCCCGGGTGATTCATGGGACCCATCTGATTCATCTGGTTCATGTGCCCCACCTGATTCATCTGCATCATGCGGCTACCCATGCCTCCCCCGCCGCCTCCGCCACTGCCTCCGTACATAGAGCCGCCTCCCATTGGGCCCATGTGACCCATGTGGCCCTGCTCATTCATGCCAAAGCCCCTGTTCATGGTGCCCATGCCTCCCATGCCCATCCCCCCACCTGCGTTCACATTCATCTGGTTGTTGGGGTTGGCACCGCCCATGCCTTGTTGTCGCATGTTGTTAGACATCATGCCACCACCTGAGGCCGAGCGGAAACCGTTCGGTTCCCTGTGGGAAGGGAGGGAGAAATAAAAGAAGGCTCAGGAGGTGTTTTTTATGAAGGGTTTACTGCATTTGCACCAGCAGCTTCTGACCTCTGCAGCAGGTGCGTGGAGACGAAGCCTTGCGGCTCGTTGCTCATGGGGTTGCGATACAGTTTGCTCTTCGTCTGGGCTGTGACCGGGGTGCCGTCCGAGAGGGAGAAACGGTACAGGGGCGTCTCGGCGTGACCCTGGAGAAAGGCTGCACACGGGGAGATAAAATGAACCACCCTGAAACATGGAGCTGACAACAAAGGTCATCAGTCGCTTTCTTTGTGGTAAAACCGGCGCCGCGGTCACAGAGACGATCAATGTGGCGTGCAGACGCTCTTATTCATGAGATCAATATGGAAATCCTTATGCATGAGGTGCGTTTATGTGTTTACACAGCTGGTCTCATTGAGATTCAGAGGTACCATCTGAACAGGCAGAACACAACTGAAAACAAATAACTTCAGTGGGAAAGTTAACCATTGCTATTATTAGAAAACCATGAACAGATACACGTAATGAACAGACTGCACAGTTGATCAAGTGCTGTTGCATCCTCCTGCTTTCGCCTCCAGAGCTTTCATCCGGGATTTAACTGAGATTAATGCAGCACATTTGAAGCTGGTGACGCTCCCAGCCATGACCCACCCTCATGGTAGTGGCGTTTGTGCGACCAAGGCTGCCCGTCGCTGTGCTGAAGGAACATCTGAATGCACCGCCTCAGCAAATCCTCCCAGCCAGGACGCATGGACGCTCGCAGAGAGTTCGGGTCGATCTGAATCAGTTTACCTGCCGGCGAGGACAAGAGGGGCATGGAAGAGGGATGAGTCAAATCCGCTCATGGATGAAGAATGAACACGGTCTTCTCGGGGTTTCTGTGATCAGTGAGCATGCAGCTCCTCACCTGAAAGCTCGTGTCTGGTGTTGAAACTTTCCGTCCTCTCCATGGCTGTGACTCGCCGAGCCACACAGATCATACAAGACTGAAGGTCTGCAGGTGAAAGAGGAGAGCCATCAGCAATGTTTCAGAAATGTTGCATGATGAGGCTTTCTGCTTTTGGTTTTGTTGGATTTCTGAGACAAACTGGTGGCTGATATTTAATGGCTGCGGGGAAGATGTTTGGTCCCACATAAACGGCATTTTTTTAAATATCAACATTTCACTTCTTCTCATCTTGGTATGCAACAACATTTTTACATTTATAATATATACCCGCTGGAATCATGCAACTGTGCAAAGATAAACTAACGTGTGTTGGAATCATGTGTGACATAATAAAAAAATAAAAAAAAGCATGTAAATGTCCCCAGTGACAGCAGGAAAATAACAGCATGGCTCTGAAGAAGGAGTCATGGCTCGGGGTGCAGCGGGACTGGAGAATTTCCTTCATTTTGTCGCTGAGTCACCAAATAAAAGCAAAAAGTTAACCATACGTGAAGAAAAATATGTGAGGCCTTAAATGTGCAACATATTTCTAGTGTAGCATGGAGAAGGAAACTTTAGCAATAATGGAAGCTGGAAATGCAGGGAGCGACCGGCCGTCCGGCCGTCGTGTTTTCAGTCCACAGTTAAAAAGACTGCATGGATAATAGCACCAGAGTGAGTTACTGCATGCCACATGAGCAACATCTACGAAAGCACCGATAATGCCAAACCATAAATGAGAGTTTTGGAGTAAGCAGCTATTCAGATGACACATTTTTCCACAGAGATTCTTATATTGGACTTTTTTATAAAAAAAAAATAATATCTTTAATATTCAGTACGTTGCTTTTGTACAAGTGAATATAAGTTTGCAAGAGAGGTAGTCTCCCGTGCCTCGGTGCTGACCCTGTGATGGACCGGCCACCTGCCCAGCATGAACCCTGCACCTCACTCTGACAGCTGGGATCGGCTCCAGCCCTCCGCAACCCAGGATTAAACGAATATGGAAAGTAGATGGATGGATGTTTTTTCATCTCTCTTTTTTTTTAAACACGAGTTGAGTGATATGCAAATAATTTATTTAAAATTTCGATATAACTTTAGAGCCATGCAAATCTGATTTAACTCAGTTGTCTAAGCGTTTTGGACGAGGTGTGTTTAACTGTAACGCCTGTGTCCAGTCTGTCACACTGAAACTCAGGGTGAAGTCAAGTTTAAGGTTAACACGGATAACATGGGTGGGTTTGGGATTATATTTATTGTTGGCTCCTCCTACCGTCTCCCTCCTCAATCATGGCCTTGGGTTGAGTGAGAGCAAAGCACTGCATGGTCTCGTATCGCGGTCCTCCCGGACCCTCCTCCATTGGGCCGTGGGTGTGGCCAAATTTGACCAGCATCCGGCAAGTGAAGGTGTGACTCTTCTGTCGAGCCGCCTCGCTTCCCCACGACACTCCATTTACTAAAAATAACAAAGAAAACAACAACAACAAAAAAGAGAAAGTTACACTGGGGATTGAAGAGGAATGAGCGCAAAGCTTCTGGGACTGAAACCACACGCAGCTGAGAACAAACTCCCCTGTAATCAAATATCCCAAACAGCTCACACCCTATCCTGCCACATTTCACAAACACTGCAAACCGCGCCGCAACGGGGACGAGAGGAGCTGAAATCTCTCCCGCTGCTCCCTGGCTAAATGGACCATGGGATTAATGTAGCCAAGGTGTCGATTTCCAATATCTCTCCCTCTCGGTCTGCTCAGCAGTGGGTAGAGGCCAGGGACACTCAGCCATCTATCCTCATTTAGACCCTGACTCCTCACCAGTGGCACGCACACACACCCTTTTAGACGGGGTCACCTTCACAGGAACTGGGAACTTCAGAGAGACAACTGTCTTCCAAGGTCTGCGGGGAACCTTATCTGGGCCTTGAGCTAGCCAAAGGTTTCTGCCTGGTAGGAGCAGGGAGGATGCAAGTGAGTGTGATAGGAGGAGGAGGCAGTGTGTGATAGTGAGAGGTGATTTAACGAGGCCTTGGGTTTCCCTCCGTCCAGTCCACAGCGAGGCAAAACAACAGCGACCAGCTACACCTCGCTTTTGTTAGTGACCGTGATTCTCAGTGGCTTGTGTGTGTTTAACCGCAGCTAGCACGGTCAGCGGTCATCCCGCAGGAATGTGCAGCGCGAGCGCATTTCATTCAGATAATGAAGAGGCAGAGCAGCAGAGCGAGACACAATGAGGGGTGGGAGAGCAGCGAGGGAAGCAGGTTGAGGAAGACAACCACAGCATTCGTCTTAGTCGGCGGCCATATTAAGAATGAATGAGGCTGAGAAAGAGTGAGTCGGCAGAGGCGCGAGGGGACGCGGAGAAGAAAAGCAGACAAAGACGGGTGTTACACGTAGAACGGGGGATTAATGCGCGACAGGGACGAGCCGGAATAAGCGGGAGAATGTGTCAATGACTCCGCCGCCGCTTACGAGTTAATCGAGTCGCAGGTTCAGTCGAGCACACACATTCATAATTAATCAGCTTTATAAATAGAGCTCTATGCACATACTTATAGGCTTACACAGTCACACACACACACACACACACAGCCCCTTAAAAACACATTATTGTCCTAAGCATTTTAATATACACAATAATGAGGAGGGAGTAAATAAGAGCATTTACTCAAGCACTTTAGAGAGAAATCTCATGCAAGCGCATGCTGATTTAAGCAGAGGAAAGTGTGGAGGTGCATTATTCAGCAGGATGTAGTTTCCAGATGGCTGCCGTGGGATCTGAATGGAGCTCGGCTCTGTTTTACACTGTCTGGACCACTGAGTGTGACTGACAGCTGCGCTACGCTCTGCCTGCTCAGCACCAAGTGGGTGGGTGCTCCTGTGCACGTGTCTTCTGTCAGGTGTGTGTGTGTGTGTGTGTGAGGGGTGGGGGGGGTATCTGAATAGCTCTCATGCACATGAGCAGCCTTCCCAGGAGCTCCTCATTAGAAGAGGAGATGGAGTGAAGAGTGAAGGAGCATGAATAAATAAGTGGGCAAGTTTACTTTGACGTGTGCGCGGAGTTGTTGTAACCTCTCAAAGTTTGTTTTACACTTGGCCTTGTGGAAGATGTCAAGCAGGGTTTACTTCTGAGCTGACGTGCATACGTGTGTGTGTGTGTGTGTGTGTGTGTGTGTTTCTCACTGTTGGTCTTGGGCAGGTTTTTGTGAAACTCCTCCCTGTCGTCCTCATGAAGGATGTTGTAGGCGCTGGTGTTGATGAGCTCCTCCTGCTTGTACTGCAGGTACTGCGTCACGTTGTCCGACACAAACACGATGCTGCCCTCCCGGTTCACCACAAACAGGAAGCCGTCCAGCGCCTGGCAGCAGAGCGCAGGGAGTCAGCGCAGAGCGGGGAAACGGAGCAAGTGGTCGACTGATTGTCAGGAAGGGGAAGCGGGACTCACCTGCAGCAGGAGCGGGCCCAGGTGGTCCTTATCGATGACCCCCTGACCGGTCGAGGAGACGTCGGACTTCTGCACGTCGTCATCGTTGGATGAAGCTTTTCCTACGGGAGAGCGAGGGGAGGGAAAAGAGATGAGTTGGATTATGAGGAGAAAAAAAAACAAAACATCTTCAAGTCGAGCTGTTTGAAAAGCAAAAAAAAAAAAAAAAAAAAGTAACAAGGTGAGATCAATGATACCTGAAACTTGAAGATACTGCCTTCATACACTACTTTAGCTATGCCAGCAGGGGGCAGCGTTTCTCAATCTTCACTTTTTCTTTCTTTTTTTTTTCCTTTTTTCCCCAGTGAGGTGGGGGTTCAAAACTACAGGTGAGGAGGGAGACGGACGGAGGCAGGTTTCTGCGAGGAGCAGAGGGCTGGGTGCATGTGGAGCAGGTAGCTGCCGTCTTCATGCTTTATATTCAGTGTCAGGCTGTGAGCGACTGTCTGGTAGGCTGGGGCTGAGAGAGAGAGGAGCGGCAGAGAGCTGGAGGAGCTCTGGAAGCGGTTATGTTGCAGGGGCAGGAGCGGAGGAACCTGAATTAATGAAAAGAGCTGAGACAGAGGGATGTGCAAGGAGACGGTGCTGGGGAGGAAAAGAACGAGGTTTGGTTGTTGTTTTAATGTGGGGCTCAGCCTGAGAGAGAGGGGGGCTAAAGGAATCCTATCTGATTAGCTCCCAGGGGGCAGGAATGCCCACACAAAGAAAAAAGGGGGTCAAAATTCCTCTCCAGGTGAGACGATAAACAGGAGTGATTGATCGGGGAAAGACAAATGCAGAGCAGCAGCGAGAGCAGGTGAAAGTCAAAAGGAGGAAAAGAGGAACAGGTAGAGATGAGTCTAAGCGCCTGTGTCATTTCTGTCTTCACTTCCTGTAACTATGGCAACCTGTCAGCAGCCAGTCAGGGCCAGCTGTAGCCTCTTCCCCTTCCTGTCGAGGTGACAGATGCTGACTGTGCTGAGCGCAAACAAGGAAGAGCAAAATTTAGCACAGCCGCTTTCTGCCCGAGCTCCAGAAATACGGCGAAGATCCTGAGCAGCTGCTGCATCCTGGACTTAAACCGCGCCGCCGTGTCCGCGGATGCTTATTCAGGGGTTTGCAGCAGACATTTAAACCGCGCCGCCGTGTCCCTCTATGCTTATTCGGGTTTTTATTTCAGACGTGACGTAAAGCGAGCAGATCTGTGATGACGACAGATGTAACAGAACTAACGGAAGAACGGAAAAGCATGCGACTACCTGCATATTAAACGGTATTAGGGAGGCCTGTTGGACTGTTCCGATACCACTTTTTCACTTCTGATACCGATACCAATACAGAGGGTTGAGTAACGGCCGATACCAGATACAGATACGTACATTTTGGTATGAGCAAAATATTGTGTCAAACCTCACCTAAAAACCTTAAGGTGTAGCTGATAAAGTCCACAACAGCAGGTGTTAGAAAAACTGAGTCATTAATTATTAACCAATGAGTTCATTTAGAATAAATGTAAAGACTTTCTGTAACACACGGCACATTTCAGATTTCTGTTGTAAGAAAAAACAACCAGTGTAAACCCCATAGAAAATGAACTAGGGAGAACACTCGGGTGTACCAAGCAGCTCAGGTGAAAGGGTTGGTTAGAAAATCTGGTGCCACCTGGTATCGGCAACAGTATCGGCACATTTCAATGCAGGCCGATATTTTCTGCCCTGTGTTTTTTTGTTGATATCGGCACCGATACCCGATGCTGGTATCAGATCGGGACAGCCCTAGAGGCCTGCATGCAGTTGTGTGTTGTCATACTACACACACACACAGAGGAATGACAGGTTCACAAAGCACTGCTGATGTTTCCACCCAAACAGACAGTTGAGGCTGTGAAATTTGTGGGAGATGAATGACTGATTTGTCCTTGCACCTGGGTTCTAAGGAGGCGCGTACATGTGTGTGGGAGTGTGTGTGCACCAACCCCCAGCTGTCCTCGACCGCCTTGTCTACTCCCCAAAAACCTTTCCTAATGTTTCCTCACACACAGTTTCCCTAAAGTCCATGCCTAACTTTAGGCAAACCGGTCCCACCAGCCACTCGGCCCAGCGTGTCCACTCACCCTGCTCCTTGATCTGGCGGATCTGCCGCACCGTCTCTTTGAGGATGGCGCATTTATCTGGTTTGACGTTGAAGCTGTCGATGTCGCTGAGGTTGGCAGAGATCAGCTCCGCCAGCTCCTCGATGTACTTGCTCTCCTGCTCCCGCCGCTTCCTCTCACACCTGCAGGGGAAAACGGACAGATTAGACTAAACCACGCTAATTAGCTCGTTGCTCTCAGATCGTCTACTCTGTGTCCGAATGCACAAGTTTGAGCACCCTTAGTCAGAATTCTAATAGCTGCTATTCATGATCGAAACAAGGCATTGAGCTAGTTCACCACTTTATGTTGACTAACAGTTTTAATCAAAACTGAACTGCAAGAAGCAGAAATTACTAATGACACCTTTCGATATGCAGTGTTGCTCTCTAAATTGTATTTCTGCATTTGGATTCCCTTTAATACTGCACACTTTGACTTTAACAGGTGGAAAGTTGTCCATTTCATCAAACCCGTCTTCCCTAATTAATCACTTCACTGACTCGTTTCCCAGACGCATCCGGCTGTGTTTTGTTGTCCATTTTACAAACTTTTGGTGCTGAACGTTGTGGCAAGGAACCAGAAAACATTTCCCTCCGACGAGTTCTTCTGTGATGCTGGTTTTTGTGCAGATTCTGCTGCACAGAAAAGTGTGCAGCACCGTCACTTAGGAGGCTACATTTTCCTGCATGTCTGACAGTGAAACATGAGCCCTCCACAATGAAAGAACTAATCTGGCCAAAAGTGTTGAAAATGATGTTTAATTTTCTTATTGAGACTTTTGTATAAAATTGACTTTTTTGCAGCACCAGAGGTTTTGTATTGCTTGAAATGTTCACTGTTCATGTGGATGATGTTCTGAAGAATCGGCTGCAGTTTGTGAACAATGATTGTATTTAAAGTTGCATCTTGGAGCTTCGTGCCAACGGTTGCAACAGCACATTAATAAGCTTGCAAAGCTCTAAGCTTATTAGGACACAGTTAGATCAGTAAATTAGCATCACCTTTGATATTACTGTGTTATATTTGCAGTGCTGGGCAAAAGTTGTATTTCTTCAGACAGAATAATGGCCAGAAAACATACAACCAAACTACTTTCAGTCTTCAAGCCTGAACCTCCTAAAGTCCTAGACACACTTTGTTGTAAGTAACTGAATTAATTTTCAGGAATAGTTTTTTCAGGCTTCTTGGAGGATTTTCCAAAGCTCTTCTTTGGATGTTGGCAGCTTTTTGCTCCGTTCTCTGTTGAGATGATCCCAAACTGCTTTAAAAATGATGCGGCCCAGGCAGTGGAGAGGAATCCTCACGCCATCAGACCAGCTTCTGCTGATCTTCAGTTCAGTTCTGGGGACATTTGAAATACCACAGCATTTTCTCTGGTTTCCCATCCTTAAGAATTGCTTTTTGACGGCAACCCTTCCACGGAGACCATTTCTGACGAGTCTTCAGTGAAAGCAGATGGATTTCTCTGGTTCTTTATCTGCCCTTTGCTGGATTTCTTCTTTTTTCTTAACATCATGGTCTGTCACTATTCTTTTTGGCCAAAAACTTTGTCCTATGTTTTTTTCAGTTTTCTCAAAATTTTCAGGACAGTACACACCGTACTTGGAATCGTTTGCAAAAACACAAATGTATGACAAACTGTTATATTTTAAGAGATGCCATAGAACAGGGATCTTCAATCCTGGTCCTCGAGGTCCGGTGTCCCTGCAGGTTTTCATGGTGTCCCTGCTGCAACACACCTGACTCAAATCAGTCTGTAATTAGCAGACTTGTGCAGAGCTTGTTCAACTCTGAGTCATGTGTGTTGTAGCGGGGACACCATGAAAATCTGCAGGACTCCGGCCCTCGAGGACCAGGATTGAAGATCCCTGCCATAGAAGAAATGAGAGCAGGGTTTTTAAAGATACAATTTAAGATGGATTCTTTGTTAAGATGTCTGTTATGCATAGATGCAACACTGGTTCATCCACTCATTTAGGTGCCTTTTTATGCTTGGGAAAAGTGTTTTAAGATTTTAAAAGAGTAAATAAGGTAATATCAAAGGTTTCTCTGTTCGGAGAGTTTGTCGACGTGCTGACGTTGCGGTAAGGCGTATTGTTGTCACTTCCTGTGTTCCTAGCTCGTGTGTGCTCAGTCGCACTCTCTGCTATTTTAGCTGCACTTTGAGAGTGTTAATCTACACCGTTTGTTCTTTCCACAACACATATCGATTTAAAACACTGTTGCTAAGTGTTGATTTACAGTAGCAATCTTTCAGGCCTTCGATTTTTGCTACATTTAAACCACTCGTTAAAGTTCCTGTGTTTAGCATGGCTGCTAGCTCTCTCTCTCTCTGTCTCCTGCCTTCTCTTGCTCTGTGTGTCAGATGTTTAGCTACTCCTCCGCCTCCTTTAGCGATAATGGTACATGAGCCGGGTTCTGCTGGAGGTTTTGCCTTCCTGTTAAAAGGGAGTTTTCTCCCCACCGTCGCCTGAAGCTTGCTCAGATGGGGACTGATCGAAGACTCTTTACGTTGCAGTCTGTTGGTTTCCTTACATAGGCTATTTGTCATTAATTGGCTAGTATGTATTAGGGGTGTAACAATTAATCGATTTGCATCGATCCATCGATTCTACGGCTGTCAATACAATGCATCGATGTGTCTGTACATGTATCGATTTGATATGTCTACTTTGTCGCTTGTTCGCCCGGTCTAT
>JBBDHI010000014.1:6647296-6660692 GCA_037177115.1 Craterocephalus stercusmuscarum
TAATAATAATAATAATAATAATAATAATAATAATAATAATAATAATAATAATAATAATAATAATAATAATAATAATTGTAGTAGTACGGATATACATTTACACTATATTCTCTCTTTCTTTTTCTTTTTTTTTTTTTGTCTGTCTGTCTCTTGGTTTGTGACCGGAAATAACATTAGAGACTGCAGAGAGTGCCGCTGACGTGCGACGGTAAGCTTTCCAATTTTTTTGTAATCACTGTATGTATAATATTAGGTTTTTAATGGAGATTTGTGCTTTGTCGTGTTATACTTCCCCCCCCTAAAGATGTTATTTCTAAAAGTAGCCATAACCAACGTTTCGTACAGAAATAAATCAAAGTATATTCCACCAGACTACTGCAATGATAAGCTTTTAGTTTTTGTTATTTATTTGAAAAAAAAAAAAAAAAAAAGACCAAAATACGACATTGTTTTTAAACCAGGCCAAGCAGTAAGTGTTTTGTGCTGTCAAAGAAACGTTTAACCTTTAGTTGGCAGATTAGTAGGGCAGTGGTATTCAACCTGACGAAATATCAGTAGAGGGCAGCAGAAGATAGATGTAAAACAATGAATGTGCACCGTACTTGTTGGGGTTCTGTGTGCTGTGATCAAGAGCCCGGCTAGCTCAGTCGGTAGAGCATGAGACTCTTAATCTCAGGGTCGTGGGTTCGAGCCCCACGTTGGGCGCAACATTTTTTTCCTTTGCGCAGGCAGAAAGACTTGTTCACTCACATATTGTCTCCTTCTTTTTTGATAATTTTTTATTAATATTTTATTAATTAATTATAGTTCATGCTCCTGTTTATGTTTTTTTTTAAAGCATCTATATTTCAGTTGTATATAGCATGAAATTATTTAATTGTAGTTTCAGTTGTGTATTAATGCTGATTAAATGATCAAATCAAATCCTTTGCTGTATCAGTGTACATAAAGTGACAATAAAGGCATCGACAATATTCAATCATATATTAATGAAGCGCATTTAGAACCATAGCTCAAAGTGCTAGACGCAACATAATACACAGCAGCTATAGACAATAGAAAATCAAAACATGTAAGTAAAGGAGAAAAGCCAAAAATGTACCTAACAAAATATGTTTCACAAGGAGAAAAGCATGAAAAACATGTTATGTTCAAAGTGTTAAAATATACTGAGGGCACCCAGTGCAGTGACAAGCTTAGGAGAACAAGTATGTCTTCTGTCAGTCTGTTAGTAGAGGCGGCACATTGCAAGGCTGACCATAGCTTTGTAGCTGGCAATGCAAAGTCATAATCTCTTTTATTGACTAACCTCCACCAGGGGATGGCCAAAATAATGTTTTTAGAGAATTTAAGCTATGTGGGAGTTAATGGGTAGATGAGTTTATAAAAGAACCTTTAAGATATTCAGCATAGGGCAACTTTTAAAACAATATTTGTATTATGTTACAGGTAATTTTACAGAACATTTGATCTAATACATGAACATCACATCAGAACCAAAAGAAACACTGGAAATGCACAGCACGCATTCACATATTCGGGGAATTCCATTTACTGGCAGGCTTATTATAGCAGATTGCTTTCATCAAAGAGCTTTCTTTTCCTTTGTGACAGTTGAATTATGTAGCTGTTTCTAAATGTGCAACTGAAAGTCCAAAAGGGCAACAACAAAACCTTTAAAAAAAACCCAGTTTATGTTTAACTCAGTACAACATTCAATCCTATTAAACATGCTATTTGATTTAAGGGATATCTATTTTTAATCAACATTTAAGTTCACTGTAAATTGTTAGAGGTTGCACATATATGCCTGGTTAGTTGACTGGCCATGTTCCACTGTGTTATTCATTACATACAGGATTTTAAGCAACAAGATTAAACCATCTCATTAAAAGGTGTGCTTAACTTAAAACATCCATCTTGTTTTTTTGTTTTCTTCACACACTGTACAAACACCAATAAGTGTGTATAATTCATCATTCCAACAGTTTAATCCTATATTATTTGATTTCTTGAGGATAATAAATTGTAGAAATAAGGCATAGAGCTGTATCCTCCGCTTTCTCTACAGACGACCGAGAGGGAGGGAGGAGTTTAAACAAAGGCCCTCTCCACATAAAAAATGGAGGCTTGTGCAGAGAAGCCATGGTGTTCTGCTTCTAACCTTCTACATGCTGCTAGTTTCACTCAAACATCCTTCAGCTGAGACACCTACCATCAGATTCTACCCTTGGAGGCTTCACAGCATTGTTACCAAAGGTTTGTATGTCAAAAATACTTGTTTAATCATCTATTTGTGTGGTTTTAGACCTGGCTCTGAGCTTATTTTTCTTCCCCTGTCTCTGACTCTCACAGGGCTGCCCCTGCCTGCAGTGAACAAAGATAATTACTCAGGAAACATTTCAGCCAATGAGGCGCAGCCTTGTATCTTGCCTGTGAGGGAAGCGACCAGTCAGGATCTGGCTAACATTGCCGGGGCCTGATCGCCTTGCCTGAAGAGCGGAGCCTTCCCCGGCTGAGGGCTGAGAGTGTCCTCCATGTTTTATAAGTGTTGACATAACAGTGTGTCAGGCAGCCATGCATCCACAGAGGTAAGCTCTGTCTTTTTTTTCCCAATCTTAGCCTTCTGATAATAACATGGCTTCCTTCTTCTTGTTGTGGTAACTGTTGGTTTCTAATGATGAATGTACACTCCTTAAAGTCAGTTTAGTGTGCAGGAGGAGGAGGAGCTGGGGTGGATTGGAGGCCTCGTCAGGCCTCTGCGCTCCACAGGACAGAGGGTGGGGGGTTGGGTAACGACTCTCACCCTTGCTCTCTCTCTGTGTCTCAGGGTCACATGGGTGCCCCAGACAACCAGGCTGCCATACATGAGGCAGGGTGGACCATGGCAAATCCTTTTCCTTCTTGTTTTCTAATGCAAAAGAGAGTTGGATTTTAAAAAATGGCACCCACAACTCCTTTCTGTTGTGGCCGTCTTGTGTTATAGCCTGGCAGAGAAAGAACAGGGGATGGGCATGAAAGGGGGGAGAGGTGGGTGGCGGATATTATGTACCCTTTGAAAGTGGACTGGCTCTACACTGGTTTCTTGACTGGTGCCAGGCCGGGGGAAGAAAATCAAAAAGCAACACGTGCTTATTAGAAGAGCAGAGTGCAGGGCCTAAATCAGACCGTGTAGGGGAAAAAAAAGAAACTGAAGATTTTATGACGTGCACACGCAGAAACTGGTCTGTAGACTGCTCTGACACTTGACTTTCTGCTGCTCAGAGGAAGAGCACACACTAAACCCTTTTTGTAACAAAGCAATCTTTAGAAATGAATCGGTCAAACACTGGGAGGCTCTAATTAGAGTCACAGGCCTGGAGGTTACTGCCCCTGGCTTCTTCAGCTCTAGTGTCAAACTGCTTCCTCCACTCTCAGTCAGACAGTGGCCATTTTGTGTTTAGTGAACTCCTCCAGGAGAACTTTACCCTCCTTTTCACAGATCAGGTAGCAGGAGAAAGAAACAACACGACACTTAATGGGATTTTATGTGTTAATTTAAAGATCTGAAATGATTTAAAAGGCATTCCTGTATGGAAGTCTAAAGTATGTTAGTTTGTTTCCTCTTCCTGTTACTACAATGTATTTTTATTTTTTTAAAATCATTTTAAGTCAGGATTATGCTATAAAAAACATTTTAAGGTTAGGTGTTGTATACACTTGACCAGAAACATTTCAAAGCACTTTTAGAAGCATGAAAGCTCTTTAAAGTTAGTCCTTCTGAGTTTGGATTCATCTAAGATGTCATGATGTGTTTGACAGAACAAAGACGGTACATTGTGTTTAGTCATGTAGCAATTATAGCAGCCCCAGCTGTGTGGGGAGGGGACTCAAAGAATGATCTCTTTCTCTTATAGACTGATACAAGGCTTTTTTCATATACATGAAAAGCAGAAAATAGTATCATGACAATCAGTGTTTCCTCTAAGACGACTACGCGTTTGCTCACTGTAAAAGCAAAAGTGAAAGTCAACCTTAAGAACTCCAGATTAACCAAATGAGGGTATGACACAAATGTTACATTGATAGTTAAATATATCAGCGGTGTGTAATGTTGTGGTGCTGGGAACGCATTTTTAGGGCCCCTTTCTGAGGCGACGCAGCCCGTAAACAGGGTGACAGATGTTGAGTTGCAAAGCCGCTGCGTTTATGCATCACAGTCACAAATCTAATCTCCCAAAAGGCCTTTTTAAAATCCCTGCTGGTTTATGCAGTCATAATCAAGAAGGGCAATCTAAAGTGAAGGAAAATAAACCGTCTAATGCGGGGGAAACCTCTGCATTGCAGCAAAACTGCTTTTTAAGAGGAAGAGGGGAGCCTGCAAACAGAACTGTGTGGCACAGCGCAGCCGACCAATAACGTTCCAGCCTGTTGGCCATCCAGCCAATTGCAAGGAGAGTTGAGGTTAAAGATTGACAATCGGAGGGAGAACAGCAGGGAGAGCAAGGGCCTTCTGGAAAATTCCACAGCCATCTTTGATTCGCCCTGCACAGCCGTATATAAAATCCAGGTTCAGTCTTTCTCTTCTACAGGAAACACTGTACTGTCATTGAATGGTGAGGAGTCACGCTGGAGCAGGCGTCCTCATGTTGTCTAAAGCATTATTTTAATGAATAGAAGAATCTTTTTTTACTAAGTAGTTGTCATGAAAACATCAGTAGCAAAGATTTCTTCATTTATCTACTGTAAGCATTAGTCCTGTGAGTTGTTTTGCTATTTGCAGAGTATTTTCTCTCTGGGTTTTGTTGGGCAGCCTCATTATTTGTGTTTTTATTATATTTTTAAATTCCAGGTGTTTCGGTGGCAGCTCCAGTGCAGTACAGTGTTTGTGTTTTGCAGGTTTTTGGAGGAAATAATCAGATTTAATATGCGGAAAAACCTGAGTAATCATTGACGCATATAGAATAACCTTGTCAGGATCTGGCAGTGGTTTTTACAGGCAGGGTTTCTCTCCTGAAAATTACATCTAATTATTCTATGACAGCCATGTTCACAGAGGAGGGAAGCCAAGATCGAAGACATGAGGAGGAAAAAAAACAAAAAAAACAGGCGAGTGCTTCTCACTCAGCTGGATTTTCCCGTGTGTCCTCTCCTCTGTTTTCTCCGAATCGGCCACAAAGGTTTGTCCTGACATAGCTGTGTTTTTTCTTTTTTTGTTATTCATTTATTTAGCTTCAGTGTGGGACGGTAATCTCCACAGACCTCTCTGGTCCTCCTGCATGGATGTGCCAGTGCCTGAGTCTGAGCCTTGGAGTGGGGGATGGGGGAGAGGGGGGAGGGGAGCGAGCTGTGGCCTCCATTTTCTGTGACGAGAGAACCCTGCTCGTCTCTCACAGGAGTGGAATCTGAAGGCATTGACTCAGTGTTGTTTCCTTTTTGTCCATCAGGTTCTCCAGCACTTGCAGAGGGAGACACTGTGAGTGCTTTCTTGAACCTGATCTCTTGGAATATATCTCAGAATCTGCTGAGGATTTATTTGCCTAACTCCTTGTGTGATGGATCATATTTCCTGAATTGAGAATGCCCTGTGGATCATTACATCTTTTTAATTTATTTTTCATGGCTGATCCTGTCCGTGTGGCAGTCTCAGCCGTGTCTTGTCATTAATATGAAGAAGTTAGACGGGATAGGTTTGTGGCAGTCCTGCTCTGCAGAATGGCGTATGTTCTCTCTTTTCACGTCTGTGTTCTACACATTTCAGAGTGACCCGGCTAACGTTTTCTTATTTTCATGTGGGCCTCGTTTGTTCACTCAGTCCGGAACAGGAAGGCCCTGAAGGGTGGGGGGGGGGTGGGGGGGGGTGTACGTGTGTCTGTGCGTGCATGCAAGACTGTTGGCAAGCTGAAACATGATACCTATGAGTTTTTTATTTTTTTTTACTTCATCAAGCCCTTTGAGTGCCAATTTTTTTTTTAGACAATACAAGTCATGTTTCTGTTCTCGGTCTCAGTTTCCTGATCTGTGAAACACTGAAGAACTGAGAGCTGCGTTAAGAAAATATTTGTAACTGTGAGCTATGCCTATGTTATTTTACAAAAGCTAGATGCCTTTAAAACCTTGAATTTTGAAATAACCACAGATTTATGAGGTGATGTGATCACATCTCTTGTTTTTAGAGTTTGGCTTGTCTGGTTCTTAATTATCTCTGTGTGCTCATCAGTGAGCTGACGTGCTAAACTTCGTCTGTAAGGATGGAAGATGGGGGCATGAGCAACATTCTTTCGTTTCAGAAGTGAAGCGGGGGGGGAGAGTGAAAAAACCATAACCCTTAAATGTGGTTGACCTTTTCAGATATAACCTGAAAACCCTCAGCTTAGCTGGAAACCAGAACCGTATCTAGCACTAGAAACTGGTCAAGTATGTGTGTGTGACCTATCAGGGGTTCACAGGAGGGTTTTCTTCTCATAGTTTGTGAATAAAGGGTACATCCTTGGAACGAGGCCCTCTGTTGCTCTGACAAAGGAGGAGCCAAAAACTCAAAGGACCTCCATTTATTGCGAAACCTTCTTTGTACGCATGTTTTTTGTTCCTTGGAGGAAATGAGTCGCTTTGCAGAAGCAAAGACTGGGAAATCAGGCTTTTTTCCCCTCTGCTTTTTAATGTTTGTGTGTGTCGGCTACATTGATGTGTATTAGCTTGTGAACAAGGTGGCAACAGAGGCTCATATTTGGTTATGACCTGAGAAGCTTTTATTGATTCATATTTGTTGTCTAGATTATTACAAATCTTATGCATGTTTATTTTGGTGAAGGTTTAGACCAAGTATATTTAGTCTCACTATGGTCTGAAGATTATTAGAGGGATGGTCTCCAAGAAAGAGCCTAAGTCCTTTAGGAGTACTGTGTTGTTACTGAAGGGGTTTAAAGGTATAAGAACATTATACTGTTAATTGTCATGAGAGGCTATCCCTTCAGTGTCATGGACCAACTCCCTCCGTCATCTTGTTTTTACAGAATTATTTACCATTTGCCATAAACAAGGCATAATGCAAAGATCAGGACCGAGCTGGTCTTAAAATCCCTTAACTCAATGTCTCCCACAGATCAGAGATGCATGATAATGTTGGCTAAATGGCCCTACGCGGTGTTGTGAATATCAACTTGTGCTTAGCAGAGAGGAGTGTTGCCATGGTGATTGTTGCCATTCTCTCTCTCTCTCTCTCTCTTGGTACATAAAGAACCTTTTTGGACCCGATTGTCACTGAAAATATAGAAATGATTTGAACCTCAGCCTCAAAACTCAAAAGATGTGGTAAAATCAAGGGGAAACAAAAGCAGTGGAAACCAGCAGCGTCCCTATTGACAGATCCTCTGGGACCAGGGTGCCTTAGGTGGTGTTCCACTTGTTTACTGTTACGCTGATATGGTTTCTGAACACCCTCTCTGACTTTGTGTTTGCCCCTCTTCCTGTGTGTCTGTGTGCTCATGTTCGTTGCTCTGCAGTCTGGCTGAGGAGGAGATAAAGACAGAGTCTGATGTGGTAGAGGGGATGGACGCCTCTGTGCGATCTAAAGGTAAGTCTATAAGGCCGTGTACGTTTCAGAGAACATAGATGTTATTTACGATACGTTTTTAGATCAGAGCCAAATTGATCATTTTTGTGGCTCTTTGCATGCAAACAGCCGTCCAGACTGATTGTCTGTCTGTTTGTGTCAAGAATCAACTCAAAGGGCATCTAATTAGTGAAAAGGAAACCTAGCCATTTTGTTTTATCAAGTATGGATTTTATACATTTAAGCAGCATTTTCAGTAATTATTTGAAATATTACTTTAATTGCTGTTGCCATTAGATGTTCACAGCTTTATAGTTGGCAAATTCAAACAGAATCAACTATGTTGCTCTACTGAAACTGAAAAGTGCATGTGTCTCTTTGCTTATTACTGTATACTGATTGCTAGAGTGTGGTGTGAATGTTATTGTCTGTTGTTGTCTTGTCTCTCCATCATTTATTTTAGGACTAGTTGAAATGCTGTCATAGCGCTTTTCTTTTAAGCTTTGGAGTTGAATGCTATGAGTGATGCAAGCCTCCTGCTGTGTGATTCTCTGTACGCACCCAGTGCCCGACCCACCGGGGTCAGCAGAACGATCAGTGGCACCACAGAAGCGAAAGGCATCAAGTCCCACCCATTCCTCCAATGGACACTCTCCCTCAGATACCTCCCCCAGCCCTATCAAGAAAAAGAAAAAGCCAGGGGCTGTGAACTGTAACAACAAAGACCAGGTAAGGGCTCTGCTGCGCTCATTTCAAAACTTGGCACGTTCTCTCAGGCTGAGGGGTGAGATCTTATCAGGCAGGGTGAAAAGCCGTCTGTCGTAGAGAAAGGAGGACTGTGCATTTTCAGAGTTTCTCTCATTAGGTTTCGCAGTATCTAAATCTGGAAATGGAAAGTTGCAAGTTGAGGGACATTTGACCGTCTGTCAGGACGCACTTAGCCATTTAGTTTTTAATCCACAGATGGGCCAAAGAATATTTTATTTTGTCATGTTATTTTGGTGTCAGTACTACAGGGCCTTTTTTATTCAACTCTTAAAGCAAAGCTGGTACTCTCTCTGCAAAAGAGGGATTACTTGTAGTGGAACTGCTCAGTTTAAACCACTCATAAGATGAACACATCTGCAGCAAAACCATTTACCATCCCCAAATCCCAGTATCAACATTAATGAAGAAATGTTGGCCTCAACAAGAGCTGTGAAAATGATACAAAACAGCACTTGTAGCAACATCTGTCGGCTAATGGGCTGACCTCCTACTTGCTTCTATGTCTTTTGAGACAGTATAGTGAAGATGGGAAAGAATCAGTACACCCTCAATGGACAGATGCTAACTGAGTTAATGAGATGAACTGGACAAAGAGAAATAATACTTTTTTAATGTAAACAAGCAAGGTGTGACCTGCTGTTGTTAATGGTTTGGAGCCTGGTTATAAATGCATGGTTAATTCAAACACCTTCTGATCATTTAAGTCCAGCTTTTTTTGTTGTATTTGGATTTTATATCTTTTGTTGCTTGGTATCAGTTTTGTGCTGAGTGACTTTTACTCCCAGGCTTCCTTTGCATGATATTTAACATCTGATTTTAACTGTTTTGACAGACATTAAACAAGAGCATAGTTTATGTTTTTTGAAAAGAATGATAGTGTGCATGCTTTGGTTCGGAAATTAATTTTAGCACTGATAATGAAAAGCGTGTGTGAGCTAAATTTTTAGCTGCTGCTGATTAATTGAGTAATATCAGATCAGTAAGATGCCATTTGATAGAGCACAACATGATGCATTGCAATTACTGTCAGAAAAGGGATGAGTGAAGCTGAAGCTCACACTCTTTGTGTTTTGGTATTATCTATTTAAGTTGGGACAATATGTTCAAAATAAATTTAAATACACTAGTTACTTGTATAGAATACCCTTATGTTGGTTTTATTGTCCCAAATGCTTCTTACCCCACCTTAATGTTGCCTTGTTTCTGTTGCATTGCACCTTTTTGTGTTCCTGCGTGTTTTTTGAAACCTGCCCCCTTGTTTCTCTTGCCTGCATTTCAGTCAGAGCTAAGACATGGTCCCTTTTACTATATGAAGCAGCCAGCACTCACCACAGACCCTGTTGATGTTGTACCGCAGGACGGCAGGAATGACTTCTACTGCTGGCTGTGCCACCGCGAGGGTCAGGTGCTCTGCTGTGAGCTCTGTCCCAGGGTGTACCACGCCAAGTGCCTCAAACTGCCAGCCGAGCCCGAGGGCGACTGGTTCTGTCCAGAGTGTGAGGTATCTTATGTATGTGTGTGCACAAATAACTGTATGTAGATGACGGAAAGAAACGTTGCACCCAAGCTGAGCGAGCAGCTTGAATCAGACAAGCAATAAATCAGTGTAATTACCTGCTGCAGTCTGTTAGATGCAAATAACAAAAAAAAAACGTGTAGACTCTTGGCCCTTCGTGATATATGGTGTGGCACCTTCGGAAGCATGACTTGTAGACACGGTATAAGAGCGGCTTAATCTGTTTTTTTTTACATTTACAGACGGTTTCCGTGGAATTTCTTTGTAATTGCATTTTTTAAATGTGCACAAGCTAAATCAAAATAGAGCGTTTAGTAGAAACTTAACAAAACCTTTAACCTGTGTTCATTTCGTTTAGCTTATTTTATTGTACGCTAATGATTAATGTTCAATGATAAGTCTTCTTTTTTTGTTATTACAGAAAATAACTGTTGCTGAATGCATTGAAACCCAGAGTAAGGCAATGACAATGCTAACAATAGACCAGCTCTCCTACTTGCTGAAATTTGCACTCCAAAAGATCAAACAGCCTGGGGTAAGGGGTGTTTTTTCTAATCTTTATCTTTTTTAAATACAAGTTTGGCTTTTACATTCATACAGAGAAGTTCTGCAAATAGATCCAAGAGATGAGGCATCTATATGCAGCTATTAATCCTTTATGTCCATTTTATATTTGTCTCTATTTGAGCAGACTGAGCCTTTTCAGAAGCCTGTCTCTCTGGAACAGCATCCGGATTATGCAGAATACATCTTCCACCCCATGGACCTTAGTACTTTAGAGAAGGTATTTTATATAAAAAAGGCAAAAGCAGAATCCGAGTAAAATGCTAAGTGTATGTGGATTGAGACATGAAGACTGAGGATTGCACATGAAACATGTAGATTGATAGAAGCCTGGGTCGATTTGTGGAAAATACAAATATATGGGCAGCTGAAAACTGTCGTATTTTTTTATCTTTGATTTTTATTTTTGCTTTTTTGCTAGAATGTCAAAAAGAAAATGTATGGATGCACTGAGGCTTTCCTTGCGGACATGAAATGGATCTTGCACAACTGCATTATCTATAACGGAGGTTTGTTTCTTTGGCACACATAAATACTCCTTTTTACTGTGCACATTAATGAAGAAAATCTAATTATATATGTATAACTTTGTTTCAGCTCATCACAAATTAACAGGTACTGCGAAGGTCATTGTCAAAATCTGTGAACATGAGGTAATAGAACTCTCCTAACTGAGCAATGGCAACATTTTTGCATAGATCAAAATTATGGATTAATTAAATCCCTGTCCTTTTTCAAATTCACTTTTTAGATGAATGAAATTGAGGTGTGTCCAGAGTGTTACCTGTCTTCGTGCCAAAAAAGGGACAACTGGTTTTGTGAGCCTTGTGTATGTATCTACATTGTCTCGTTTCCCATATTTATACCAAATGTATGCAAACTTTTTGGGGATTCCAGATGGGAGAAGCACTTTATTGTAACGCTTTGCTTTTGCTTAAATAGAGTCAGCCCCATCCCCTGGTCTGGGCTAAGCTGAAGGGTTTTCCTTTCTGGCCAGCCAAAGCACTTCGAGAAAAGGATGGTCAAGTGGATGCACGCTTCTTTGGGCAACATGACAGGTTAGATTAATCTTGTGGCTTTTTGAATTGGAGTTGATTGAGAAAATCATAACCAAAATGAATCTTCTTATTGATTTTATAATGCTGTGTTGTACTTTGATGCAGGGCCTGGGTTCCCATCAATAACTGCTACCTCATGTCCAAAGAGATCCCTTTCTCTGTGAAGAAAACAAAGAGCATTTTCAACAGTGCCATGCAAGAAATGGAAGTCTATGTGGAAAATATTCGCAAGAAGTTTGGAGTCTTTAACTATGCGCCCTTTCGCACTCCCTACACGCCCAACAACCAGCTGCAGATGCTGCTGGACCCGTCCAACCCCAGTGCTGGGACAATGAAATCAGAGAAACCGGATAAACTTCGCTTCAACTTTGATATGACCTCATCTCCTAAGATGATCCTCAGCAAGACTTCCACCCCCAGTAGCATGAGTCGGCGGGTGTCCATGACGGACATGCCTCGATCTCCTATGAGCACTAACTCCTCGGTTCACACGGGGTCCGACGGGGAGCAAGATCTGGAGAAGATGAGCAGGAATCCTGCACTCCACTACAGCACTGGAGAGGAATCGATGGACTGCACTGGTAAATGTTTTTGGCTGCTGTCAGTGCACTGATGCCACTTTTGAAACATAATCTATAACAAGGCTGGTACGTTCTTTTTTTTTCATTATAGCATCTCCTGTCTCAGGGAAGATGGGTCCGGCTGGCAATATGTCAGGCAGTCCGAAGCCCTCTAACCCGGGACTGGTGCCCAAGCAAGAAAGAACTGCAGGATCAGGCGGCATCCTCAATCTTAACTTGGGTCAGTACCGCTAGCATGAATATATATTTTACCATCACAGAGGCTAACAATCAGCATACAATCATTGGTATCATGCAAGTTAATTCACATCCAATATTTATGATTGAGTCAAACATTTGTGTGCTCTCTCAGATCGAGTCAAAGCTGAAATGGATCTGAAGGAGCTGAGTGAAACCGTGCAACAGCAGCAGCAACAAGCACTACCAGCTGCCATCGCGACCCCAAAGAGACCCATCAGGAGTCTGGACAAAACTATTGAAAGCTGCAAGGCACAGCTCGGTACATACAAGACTGGCAATTTCAGTTGCTTACATCTATTCTTTATCCAAAGAAAATCTGTTGCAGATTTTGCTTTATTTCTTTAAATAGAAATGATATTACAATAAGAAACATAAGGAATCCTCTCTTTTTTCCACACAGGAATTGATGAGATTTCTGAGGATGTTTATAAAGATGTGGATCACAGCGACTCTGAGGACTCCGAGAAATCTGACTCAAGTGACAGCGAGTATATCAGTGATGAGGAAAATAAGCCAAAGAGCTCTGCCCAGGATGACAAGGACAAAGCGGAAAGAAAAAGGTCCAAAGCAAGCACAGAGGGAGGGAATAAAGAGGGAGTTGCGGGGCCAGGGGATAAAGCCACCCCTGAACCTTTGCTCAAAGAAAAACAGGGTAGCAACGGTCCGGATAAAGATCTGCAGGACAAGCCGAGAACACTTCAATCTCAACCCCCAGCTGACAAGCCCAAAGCCTCAGAGGAGGGCAAAGCAGCTTCCGCCACATCAGTGGCTGAACAAGATTCTGATTCTGAGAGAGAGCTGGTGATTGACCTCGGGGATGAACATGGAGGCCGCGACTCAAAGAGAGCAAGAAAAGAGCTGGGCTCTTCTGCAACCAAAACTCACAAAGAGTCTAATGTTGGCAAATCAGAAGGTGAGGACTCTAATCAACTGTATACTTTTATGCTCATATTCTCCTTGACTTCTAAGGCAACTAGCAGGAGATTAAGTCCTTATGTTATAATGTTGGAGCACACATGCAGCAGCCTACAGTGCAGGTCAGCAAGTCAAAACTGCTTTCCAGTAAACTAATATATTGAGCAACTGGTTCCAGCTGTTCAGGCATCAGAATGATGTCCTGTTTCCTCCTGCTTTAGTT
>JBBDHI010000014.1:6936589-6949132 GCA_037177115.1 Craterocephalus stercusmuscarum
TATACTTCAAATATAATCTCATTGGTTAAAAAGGTCATAATACAAAACCAAATCTTGCTACAAATGGTTAAGGCTATCTGAATTTTAAATAAGAAACATATTTCCGAGCTGCTGTTAAATGACTGAAGTTTGATGACCACTGGTTAATGAATTTGCCATACATTTGGCAACTGTAGGATCGTTCCCTTTGCACTCATAAAACTAGTGGTGCCTTTCAGCCTTTCAGCTCGCGGAGGAGGAGGGGGTTCAAATGTCGAACTACTCGGGAAAGGCGTCAGTGGCGTGGTTGTTCGGTTCAAATGGCTCCAACGAGTGTGTCTTTAAGTGAGTGTGTGGAGTTTTCCTGCACCGGCTGATAGGAGGGGTTGGAGTGAGTGACGCTGGCTGCGCCTTGGAGCTGAGCGGAGTGCTCACCTGCAGACGAGAGAGCCGGGGAAAACTCGGGGCAGAGCTGCCGCACACTCGCCGAGCTCAAGAAGGAAGCTAATAAACAGACTGACCAAGTAGACGGTTGGAGATTTTGAACAATCACAGGAGAAGAATCACGAACCGAGCATTTTTCTGCTCCCCTTGCCCAGGCAGCTTTGACTCGCTTGTTCGCCACAATGAGAACTGACTTCGCTGTGGTCCTGACAGCAGCTCTTCTTCTGGACTCATTCTGGGTGAGATGTTTCTCTTTTTGATAAAAGCTGGAGGTACAGCAAATAAGCTCAGAAGAAAGTCACACTGTGTGTTAAGAGTCGCTGCGGTGTGCTGCGGCATCGGCGCAGCGCTGCTCCTCATTTCCCTACAAGCCGGCTATAGTTGGCTCTTTTGGCAGTTTTAACGTAACAAATAAACATAAAGTAAGAATTGAAATGATTAAATGCTGTCCGACTCAAAATCGCCGACAGGTTTAGCGCGGCGCAGCAATATCTATTACAAGTTCAATTACGCACGATCTATTAACCAGGCTGATGCCTATTATTCCTAAACTAAGGTGGTCATTTCGCTTAGTTTAGCTGCAGCTGCCTCCCTTCGTAAGTCCTCATATATCAAAAAGAAACTTTCCATTAAGAAGTTAAACTTTCAAGTTTTTCCTCCTCCTTACTTAATAAATAAAACCTCAGGGTAGTCGCCTTTCCTAACGGCAAAAAGCCGCTGACTCCTTCCCTTTGCTCGGTTTGATAAAACATTCCTCGTGTGTTTTGGAAAGAATTTGGGAAATCAGTCAAGTTGGTCTCATTCTTGCATTATCACCTCCCACGAACTAAGGCTCCCGTGCGGCGTGCCTCCTATTCATTTCAGCCTTTGCATCTTTTGCGCGCGTGTGCACACGTGCGCGCCATGGTGGCCTTTTAACGGGTCGGATCGTTTAATTTACCCACCACCGAGCACTAAGTGTCGGGTGTAAAGTTGGTAGCGGACCGTGTCTGTGGGAGCACATGCACTTTCACATGCGCATGCAGTGCGCGTCTCTCCACTCCTTTCGACCCTCTGGGGTGGTGGAGGGCTGGGGGAATTATGCTGCATTCATGCAGTTTTCTTTGGCGTGTGTATGTGTGTTTTTGTGTATGTATGAGTATATTGCTTAAATTAAACCTGCTCTCAATCCACTGGGGCTGGTTTCTTTATGAAGTCAGTACATTTGATCACAAAAACTGGACTGGGGGACTTTTTAATCAGCAGTGTGCCTACCCAGGAGCATGAAGCTGATGAACTTGTTGAATGCTTTTGTGTTCACTGCTATTTTATATGCTTATTTTTCTTCAAGGCTCTGGACCAGAGACAGGAGAAAAAAAAGAAATCAATAGAATCCATGTTTATCGATGCCTTAACACTGTATTGTTTTCCTTCTTTACAGAGGAATAATGGGGAGCATGCCTCTAAAGGTCCCTGTCGACCTGGCTTTTCACAAAGCTTCTACTCTGTGCTGGTTTCAAGGGATGTACTGCAAGGCCGGGACATACTTAAAGGTAAGCCAGTTAATTGGCAAGTCAGGTGTTTGTTAAATTTTGTCCAAATTATTTATATTGCAAGTAAAACACCTTCCTCTCCTAGTGAAAGTGTATGGAAGGATATTCTTTTAGTACCACACTGTTAAGTTTTCACATAAGTGATATATTGCTTGTGGTAAATTGATATTAAATTGAAAAAAAAGAAGAGAAAAAAAATAAACTTAATTCAAGCTTTTCCAAACATTTGAAGCTGGGACGGATTTCAATTATTGTAAACAGGAGAGCAACAGCGCCGTGAAGTAATTACACTGGTGTGCTGTTGCTCCGCACAGGGTGGCTCACAAACGTGTTGTGAATTTTCATGCAGAAATATACACGGATGCAACACCGTTCCTAACACTCTGAACGCCTCTTTCTGTCTTCTTAGATCCATCTATTGTCATTATATTCTGCAATGAAACCTTGTCAGCTTTAGAGTTTTTTTTTTCTTGCCATTATCCACGTATTTATTTGAATCATTTTACATACCGTCACCCTCCCACTACAGCATATTAACAAGTTGTATGAGAGTTGCTTCAATTACACAAAGAAGCACAAAGAAGAACCAAGTTGGAGGACCCGATAGTGCAGGAAATGGAATCGACATCCTGTGTCTAATCTGGCACTGCTCCTGCCAATGTGGGCTAATTGCAATTCTCTATTGATCCCAATGTTTTTCCACCCCCCCACCCCCTCCCCCATAGCTCAGCTAAGCTGCATTGTTTTGCTGTGGGCGCACAATAGCTCTTTTGTGGGTCGACTGTGTCTTCAGCAATTGCGCAGTATATATTTCTCACTCTTCTTAGCTGTGAGAGACTTGGCGGGCATACATCTGTCTAGACTCTCTCCTCTGACTATATCTACACATTTGACACACACAGACAAAAAAGCTGACATTTTTGGATTGAAAAAATGTACCAACAGTCCTATACAGTCCACTAGTTTCTCATTGTTTTATGTTATGTTCTATACGTGTGCTTGCTGATTGTTGAAGTAATATAAGACAATGGAAGCCATCAGCTATATTTCACTGTTTCATTAAGTTCAGAATATCGTATCCTTGCTGGGAGTGGAATTGGATGTGGGACCGTGCCACTGGTTGCAAGCTTCTCTTAATGTGGTAGTGATGTCTTCAGCCCAGCAGGGGGTGTCAACACAATCACAAACGATGAAAGAATGAGCCATCACTGCTGCACAGGAGCCATTTATTCCAGGGAACATTATTTATCTAGTTTGGTCTCGAGGAGATGAAATTGTCTCTCTATCTCCTTTCACACATAAACTAATCTTTAGTAGTCGAACATGCCCGTTCTCTGTACTAGGAAATCAATTTTCTACCAGCACCAGATGCTTTAGTGTGATTTTACTGCACACTTAATTTTTTTCCCCTCTCTAAAATAAGCCACACCAAAGTCAGCTTTAAACATAAAATGCCAATAAACCATGACACACTCAAACCATCAATCATATGGATCTGTAATACATTTATTAATATCCTATAAATCCCAGTCAAAGCTTATGATTTCATTTAACATTAGTCATTAGTTTCACCACCGCTGCTCGGAAAGATCCTGTGCTTATCTTTGCCGTGACACATGCACAGCTGCACTGTCGTTCATATGTGTATGTGAAAACACAGCTGCAGTGGCCAGGTATACACACACGCACACACACAAGTAGCGTCTGAAATACACACTCATCCAATGTGATTTACAGGGCTTCAAGCAGTTGATTTATAGTTGGTAAGGGTGACAGTGAAGGCAGGCAGGAAACGGCTCTGGAAAGGTTTTAATAATAACATTGTTTAGCCCAAAAGCGTCAGATGGGAAAGGAAGTAATGACAGCCACTCATGCACGCAACAGGCACACACTTACACACAAACATAAATATATTCATGTTAGCCACCAGGGGGAATAATGGGAAGGACAGAATGAGGACCTTGGCCATGATGGGAAGGATGTCCAGGTCTAGACAGGAGGTCAGCTGGGAAGAGGAGGGTGTAACATTTCACATTTTATCATTTTGAGTCACTCTGAAGGAGCAAATTGCCTAATTTTTTTTTTATACACACAATATCTGCAAGTATGATGATAAAGTCACAGCCATACCTCACTGCAGATTTATATAGCCATTTCCATGGAGTCCTATTTGTGTGTGTGGGTGTACGAGTGTGTGTAATAGTTTTTCCATTTCCCCTTTTATTATCGCTCTTTATCTTTCCGTTAAACGCCGCTTTCCATGTTTTCATCATTTCCTTTTCCTTTCTGCTAGACTCAGCAGTCATTTACACGTTCGGTCCTCTGATGACTCATTAAAACTTTCACTCAACTTTGTTTTCGATTAATCCTCTTTTAATGAACAATGATGCTCATTTAGATCGCTCTAAAAAATTCGGTCTGCCGCCGGAGACGGAGACTTTTCATTGATAAGCGCAGTCTGTTCAATAATCGTTTATAATTTGTGCACGCTGCATTGGAGATGCACGACTCAATCAACCACTTGATGTGTGTGTCAAATACGTAGACTTTACAGGTATTGCCACATTGTATTCTATACTGTTCTGTTCTATTCTATTTGTATGAATTTGTGGTGAACATTTTAAGATTTAGCAATGTTATATTAAATTAAAGAAATATTGTAGCTTTCCCATAGACTGTAAAATGACTGGATAATCCCTAAAACCAAACGTGACCCATAGGATTCTGATGAGCTGAAATGATGCACATTGGGCGGTTCCTTCCTTTGCCATCTTGGCACTGTCATGAGTCTTGTGGCTGTCGGAAAGCCAAAAAATGGCCGAAGAGGAGGCGCTGAGAGGTGGCTGTGAGTGTGGGGATGGATGATTGACACCCATTAAACTCTGAGCTATGTGCTAACAAAGCTAACTCGGAGCTAACAGGAGCTAACCAGCCAATGGAGGAAGATGGGCTAAAGATAAGAAGCACTTTTAGCTGACTAAAAACCGCGGTTGCGCTACTCTGTGCCTAGTTTTCATGGATATCTGAGACCTGCAAGTTTTTGCACTTCCGCAAATGCATCAGGTTGCCGCTTGAGCTTTCCCTGCTTGCCTCTTCACCACTTTGCACCGACCACAACAGTGACCCATAAGGGATCCAGAAAGGATTGGTGGGGGCTTCTCAGTCCAAATGAACTGGTAGATTCCGTCACATCATGTACTATACATTTATATACTTGCATGTTAGCAACAAATGACCTGCCTCACATTAAAATTGTCCAGGAATGAGAATGAAAAATGAGAAGCAGGAGATTTATAAGGTGAGATAATAGGTTTAGTGGTCCAGAGATCTTGTGCATGCACTGTGAACATGTGTATCTGCTTTTACGACACTGTCAAAGCATTGGACATCTGCTGTCTTTTATGCCTTCGAAGTAGATCTGTGCTGGAATTTATTCCACCAAGCATTACAGGTTAAGCTTTAGCAGAGCTTACACGTCAAATGACTGATGAACACTTGCCACACATAGAACTCATATCTCTGCTGTAGAGTAACACCATTGAATATAAGTGCACAGTGATGTGGGTATAGCACTTTCTTTTCCGAGGAAGACGATTCCTGGTTCAAATCTCTGCTGGGCCCCCTTCTGTTTGTTTGCATATTGCTCCTGGACCTGTGGGGCTCTCCTCAGGTGCTCCAGCTTCCTCCCACAACATGTTAGGTTAATTGGTTAGTTTAAATTGACTTTAGAGGTGAGCATGCGCATGCATAGTTGTTTGTCTTGTCTCTCTGTTGGCCCTGTGATGAACTGGTGGTCATTCACGGAGTACTCTGCCTCTGTTCCCATGGTGGATACTACAGGCTTCAGCTCTTCCACAACCTTGAATAGGACAAATAGGACAAAGTGCATTGTGTAAATGATTAACTCTGAAGTTCCTACTCATTCACAGCTTTTTAAGACAAGAAATCCGTTGTTAAATAATTTATCTTAAATATTGTAAACATCAGAGGGAATATAATGAGTTGAACTGCGGTCTGAATCACACAGATATGGAAAATGGAGCTGGTGTATGCATGTGTCCCTGCATCCCTCTGCTGATTCTCTTCCTGGTAATGAAAGCCAAGGATGGTGGTTTCAGCTCAGTGAGTCCACTCTGCTGACCTTGGACTTTGTTTGGGTTGCTGGTGGTTTTGGACAGTCTCACTTTCTGTATAACTCTGAATGTGTTTGCCAGAGTGTATGCTTTACAAGAAGGAGAACAAGCAAAATAAACTGAAATACAGCAAATTCTGACATGTGATGTTCCACTTTGGGACATGTCAGTACCCAGGTTTTAAGGATGTTGACTTTCATAGTGTGGCTTCTAAGAAGGAATTGGAACATTTTCATTCAGTCATCATTATGAAACTCCTCTGATGCCCAACCTAAAAATAATAGCCCCTCTGTAACTCAGGGGGTAGAATAAATGCATTAAGATGATCATATCTGCATTTAATACTCCCATCTATGCTCAGGGTTGCTATCGTGCTCAGAAATGCATATTCAGAAGCACTCACACACATACTGTGAGCACACATGTTCTCACTATAACATACAAACCCACAGTCAGTTGCAATGTCTTTTATTTATATTGCAAGTCAGTGGAGATACACCATGCAGTTGTTTCCATCTAAATCTATGTTTTGCCTCTTTGAAACACAGCGTTATTTTGTCCCTTCGGTGCCACCTTATTTCAAATGTATTCATAGCCTATTCTGTTTTTTTTGCCCATTTTTTGAATAGGAGGAAATTGGGAGAAATGCATGAGAGAGTTTTGTGTTGTGAATAAAACAAATTCCTCAGTACTGTAATTTTCTCTGGTATAATATTTCCCCAAATCCCTTCCAGCGGACATCTATACGGCCCTGGGTGATGAGCCTGACTCGCCTTTGCTGCTGGAGCTTTCCTATGAGGCTTTAGGTGATTTTTCAAAATCCAATAGCCAGGCTAGTACTTTGCTGTAGGCTTTGTATTCTGAACATCATTTTTCAACGTGAAGCATAGAAGTTGATATACAGTAAGTATCAATTTCAACCCAGTTTAATGCACAGAACTATTTTCATATGAAAAATGACCCACAGATACCCTTATAGGGTCTTTAGCCTCGGGTTTCGATAATAAACCAAGAATTAGGTTAAAATTTCCTGCCCTTCCTTTCAAAATCAGAGCTGTCACAGGCTCTTCAGTGGTTCAGAGTGCTGATGCTGATAATAGTCGGCTGGAAGGAGTGACTCATGGGATCTTGAATAGAAAGCAGCCATTTCTTTTCACACTCTCCGCAGGGACGGACAATACATCAGTTTTCTCCTCCCCTTCACCCTCAAACTGAATTAGATTGTTTTTTATTTCCTGCTTACCTTTTGCCCCAAATCTCATGACGCGTAGCCTGCAGTGTTATTTGGGTCGATAGCAGACAGGCGTTCTAATGGAGATTAGACGCAGTTGGAATACAGCCTCCTTTGGTCCTTTCTCCATTTGCGTATTTCCTTTTCTCTTACTTTTCACTTAAAAAAAGGGGGAGGGGTACTTATTTATAATCTATGGTGAAGTCTTTTCAATTTTTGATTCTCAGCACCCCTTTTTCCATTGTTTGATCCATTTAATGCTAAATAATGGAAGAAATCCACATTCAGTCCTCACCATATGTTTTAGCCACTTCATGGTTTACAACTAATTTTTGTTGGGGACGTTCCATCATGGACACAGAGGCAGCCACATCTGTTTTCAGTGGTTATTAATCACAGAAATCTATCAGGCAGACTGGGACACAGTGAAGATGCTACAGACAGAGTGAGGTGCTGCTTTATGCTTTTGAGGCCAAAGGCTAATGTGACCTCAGGGGGCTGTAATGTGTAACTTCATGCTTTATGTACTCAATGTATGTGTGCAACAGTTTTAAAGAATTTCTGTGGATTTTCCAGAGAGGCTCCCACGGCTAAGCCTTTCTTTACCTGCCAGGATCCATACATGAGTGGTTTATGAGATAAACGAGGAGGGATAGTTTGGGGGGGTTACACCTGCAAAAGAGCCTTTTGATTAATACTATTAGGCTTGGCAAGCCATGCTGTAGAATGGTTTGTGCTTTCTGTGCGCTTAGTGTGTGCATTTAGTTAAAAGTACAGTGTGCGATGACTGAGCGGCATAGCAGATCTTTTCCAGGTTTTTCCAAGCTGGTTATTAGAAAGGCAAGCAGGAGAGAATGAGGGAGAAAAGAAAGCAGGTGGAGGCCATTATTTTTAATGGGATTTTTTGACATCAGCTCCCTTTGTTTGGAAAGAGGAGACAAGGAGAAAGGAGAGGTAGGTGAGAGAAAGCTGAATTTAAAAAATGTGGGAGACTGCCTGCAGATTGAGTTGCTCTGCGGCGAGTGTGAACTCTGCATCCCTGTCATCTGCTTTGGACATTAGGGGACCTCCTGCCTTAGCATGATGAGCCTTCTGGGGTTCTGTAGGACCAAGGTTATGGCCCTCCTGAAGACATTAAACCCTTTTAAATACTTTCTTTCGACTCTAGCTCTTTAATGCACAGATGGTCTGTGTGGGCTCCAACAGCTGTAAGATGACAAGGAGACACTTGTGCCCTATATCTCTCTCTTCTACACACAATTGCCCATTTTGTCTTGCAGTTAAAGAGAATTTATGTATTTTTGGTGGCGGTTTTAGATGAGGAGTGCTGAGCGACGGCTGTAACCTGTATCCCTGTCGTCTTTTGTGAAGCAGTTTTTTAAACGGGGCAACAACAAAGCCAGGCGCTGCCGGGGCTGTTCTTTTGCCGGGATATTGTAGACGGGGATTACATCAGCAGGATAATGATAAGCCTACATGGTTGTTTTCTATTTGCTTCAGAGTCACGCTGGCCATGTCCTTCAGCTTGACTACTGTGAGGGTGACAAAGAGGGTGAAATACAGGACGAGCGACAGTTTTGAAGAAAAGGTTTAAGATAAATCTCTTCACACATCATGAGCATCGCTTGTTGACAAGATCATGATACCATGGATGGATTCTATGAAGCTTTCAGAGTAGTCACATACCTAGACACATAAGGATTCACATAAAGCCACAATGTCACTCTCTAACTAACAGGATTGAGATTTACAGACTCCCTCCCAGTGTGCACACTACTCCAGTGTAGCTTTGGCCTTGGAACAGACACTATGGTATCCTTGTCCTGCCCACTCACTCCTCCTCCACTGCTTCTGTTTGTCTATGGCGGCATTTTAATTAGAGCCTAATCAATTCAGTTACAACGCCAGTGTGAAGGCATCCAAGAAAGTGATGATTCAGCTATCAGGGCTCCATCAGGTTTTATTTTGTTGGTGGGCTGTAATAAAGACAGGCACAGTCAGTGGGGGAGACAACAGTGACACCATTTTGTGGCTGAAGCTCGATTCCTTTCACATTAGTATTTCTTCTTCTCTCTTAACATTGAGTCAATTGAACATGCATGAGCTGGCTCCTCTCAAAAATCTTTCGTTCTTCTTCCTTGTAGATAAACATAATTAAAGAGACATAGACAAAGTCTCATTCGTTGCTGTTGTCATGAAAGCGGCACATTAGAGTGGTGTGAAAAAATAATGAAAACTGGTACTGTATTCTCACCTCTAACCCAGTACTCCATTATCTCTCCACTCCGCTAAATTTCTCTGAGACTTAGATCAGATCATTATATTTAATTAATGAAACTTGTGTCCATTTCTCACACTTTTCTAATCAACAGTAGAAGTGTGTGATCTGTCTCTGGGCAGGAAGAATCCAAAAGCATTACAACCTCATATGCTATTCCCTTTGCTTGAAGCTCCCTAGTCTTTGTTAAGGGAGGATGAAACGAAGGATGGAAGCCCTCAGAAGACATAGCTGTCTGGTAATCACTAATTGTGTCCTGAACTCCTTGTGAATGTTCCCCATGTAGTTCTTAAGTTCAGCACACACTTAAATCATTGCCTCTGCACAAGAAAGCTGAGGAGGAGCACAGGGGACAGAGGGAGAAAGGGATGAAGAGTTAGGGGTCGACAAACAGAGTGCCAGTAATGTTAATTAATCCGAAGACAATGATGAGTCCCGCAGTGTCTGGGTATGTGCTATTCAACTTCCTGAAAGCTAATCAGGGGCTAACAAAGGCTCTTACTGAGGAGCCCTGGTCTTTGCACAGAGTCAGTTGATTTATGTCGAGATAGATGTTGCTTTTTATTTTTTTTTGTCTTTATTAATTTCTCTGAAGTGGGAACACTTGAATCACCCTGTGGTATACAGTAACACATACTGTAGCAGAAATTAGGAGCATTGAAGCCACCAGCGTTCCCAGTCAGAGGAAAAATAGTTTTATATTATATTTTATATTATATTTAAATTTTAAATTACTGCAAACTTCAATGCCCAACATGTAGACCAGACCTGTTCAACATAAAAGCTGTTCGTAAAAGTTGTGCCAGCACATCTATTCCATGCTGAGTTTGCATTGAAGGACATTATACTTCCCTTTTAATAAAAAATTATCTACACGAATAGAATGTGTTTGATGCGTTTCATTTCATTGTGTTTGATAAAATTGGCTCTATAATTTCCCATGATTTTCCTGACTGATGAACACAAAAACAACCTATAATACCGACTAAATGGCAAAAAATGGTAAACTAAAGTTATTTATTTTCAGTATATAAAACAAAAAGGAATTTTAGAGAGTTTGATCTACATGAGCTCAAAAGAAGAACTGTCATCAGACTCACTAACTGATTTAGCCTTGATAGATCAATGATCAACAAATCATATGTTTTAGTATAGGAAAAGCATCCTTATTGTATTTGATGATATATGAAAATAGTATAATTTAGTTTATTCATTACAGTAAATTAGACTTTTGTAATGTGGTGTTCCACTACTTGAATATATGACTGCATGCTTAAACTCTATGTATTTGGCAGTAAAAGTAGGCACTGCAGCAGACACTTTACGTAAGCGATTGTGTTCTTTTCTGGATTACAAAGAATAACAAAGGTTTTGAGACTTTATCTCCCAAAATGACAGTCGTTGCCTATTTATATGTTTTGTGTTAACACTAAATGATGACCTTAGAGCACAGAGAAGCCAAATTCTTTTTCCCCCATTTTAAAATAACATCACAGTGCAGTTATGACCGTTCGACTGTCATAGCTTGTGGACTCTCAATTTTCAGTTAACATTTGCACTTCTCCAAACAAAAAACATGCCTATTAAAATGGTGATGGCTCTTAAACTCACAGACACAGAGCTGTCCAGCAGCCCATTGTGCTGCTGCCAGTATATTTTAGATCCTTAGTGCAGGTGCCAATGCAATCGGAGGGATTGAAAATATAGCACTGGCTTTTCCATTGCAGAATAACAATTAAATGGTGAGAAAAAAAACCCCACAAAAATAAAACCAACAGATAGCAGGTTGCAGTATTTTTGCAGTAAGAGAGTGAACAGAAATCTACTTGCAGGATTCCACAACGAGCCTTGAAGTCTGAAGAACTTGTTTCCTCAAAGAACCTGCAGAATCAGAGGAATGTAAAATATCGAAGTCAGAGTGTTCATTTTACCAATAAGGTAACATATATACTCTAAACAACAGTGTATGTTTACTGTGAAGATGTGTAATTATGTGCTTTTTTGGTATTCTAAAAGATGAGCCGAGTGCTGTAGATTGGTGCGTAACCATGCAGGATTCTTTTTATTTGTAAGGCATAAAGGGCCTAGTAAGACTATTTGTCAGACTTCATGCCTTGTGAGCTAGCCATTTTAAGCCTTGGGACCCAACACACTTTTAAAAGCACACTGGTCAGACTCTTTCTTCTGCTTCTCCCTATCTGACTATTGTCTTTTTCAACACATCAGAGGAAGAGGCGAAGAGCGAGGATAATAAAAGGCCCCGCTTTCCTCCTCTGGGCCTGGGCGAATGTAGAGGAGCAGATAAGTTGTCTAGCTCTGAGTCTGAGAATGATCAAAACAAAGTGAATCTTGTGGCCGCAGAGGGAACAGGCTCCTGTGAGGGAGAGGAGGAAGGAGGGAGGAGGAATAGCCACATTGAAGACAAGACAATGTTTGCTCAGCTTTGAGCTGGGGGGTGGGGGTGGGGGGGTGATGTTTGGACATGGAAGCCCAGGAAGCCTATGTCCATAGTATAGGCGATTAAATATTGGTGATTTTAAATACAGACGGGTTTAATGGTGGCCTTTGCAGATTGGCAACAATCAATGAGAAAAAAATATTTGCAATTTTGTTGTACTTTCTTTTTTTTTTTTTTTTACTTGTCCAGCATCATAGCAAGCAGAATGATGCTCTGGCTGCTGTGTTGTGCCAAACTAATTTGCCTTGCCAAGACAGGCTTTTTTTCCTCATTTCTATGCTTCATTTGTAGCTGGTTCAAATATATTGCTGCTGCATAAATTTTAAGATCTAACTCACATGTGATGTGAATTTTTTGGGGAAATATAGTCTGTAGACATTGTCATCATTCAACTTTTTCACATGGTCTGGAAAAATCACAAAACCTGGAATCAGAATCGCAATTTAAATTGAACTGGCACCCCAAACATTTTTAAAACAATCCATTTG
>JBBDHI010000014.1:6997379-7007531 GCA_037177115.1 Craterocephalus stercusmuscarum
ATTAAAAATAGTTTTACACCCAGTGGGATACAATGTATTCAAGCTTTTAATATTACAGCTTGCTTACTTTCTTTGTTTTTTAAGAAAAAAAGCAACAAGTGATAACAAGATCTGAATTTGATCATTTTGATAATAATCTCTTTAAGAAAGCTGGAGAAAACTTAGTATATGATGAGCATACTTTCGCCAACATTCCCTCAGAGTTCTGTCACTTTTTTCATGGAGATCCTGGATAAGGCAGAGGTGATGCATCCCTGACAGTCTAGCATTTGCAGTTCTCTAAAAGCACTGCACTCGCTCAATGCAGGGAGCTAATGTGTTTGACCCCTCTTTCCCAAAGGGAGTGCTTCCCTGCGCTTGCAGATGAATGAATCAGCATGTTTATAAGAGCTCCCCATCAGTCACACCATTTTCTTCCTTTCCTTCTTTTAAATCTTTGCTTTCTGTCTTCATGATGCCCTGACACCGAGCTACTAAACAGTCATTAGCTCAACTCAATATATTGTCAGGGGGATTTAAGCCGAAGTGATATCATGCTTTTGATTCTAAAATAAGAAAAAAAGAAAAGACATTGCAACAGTGAAACAAGCAAGTGCTCAGAAAGCTTAAAGCAGACCTCTGTAAGCTGTCCGTTAGTTCACACTGGAGGATGTTAAACTACAGCAGAACTACTCAGACGATTAATGTGCATATGGTTTTGTATTGTAGCAAAATATAATGGAAACGTGGAAGCAAAAATTATGTTTACGTAAATTTATTGTTGAGAACAAAACAGGAAAGTGTACTAATCTTTGAAAAGAAGTTAAAAATCCTGAATTAGATGGAGAAGATGGATGGATGGATGGATGGATAGATAGATAGAAGTTCAACACCACTCTATGCAAGACTGCAACATGAACCTTTTTTGGGTTTCTGTTAGATCACAATAATCCACGAGGGGCCTCGTGTGTACATATAAAAACCACTATAAAGAATTTTCCCACACAAAACTTACTTGAATAACATATTTACATTGTGCATGCGCACACCTCACAAATTCTAGACAAAATGTTACACATTCTTAGAACATCTTAAAGGACAAAAAAAACCCTTTTCATTGTATAGAAAAAGTCTCTGTGAAAGATCTTGCTAATGCTACTTTTTAAAAATACTATTCAGTAACTGTATTGATCATTAGAATGGCTGATGCAATACTTTTTACCTTTTCTTTTTATCTAAGTTCTTTGGTGTAAACTTACAAAGCTGACAACATATTTTTTATTTCCTGTCAGTATTACTGGCTTATTTTCACATTTGATATAGTTGCTCTAGCTTTCGCTGTCATATCGGTTTAGTTGTGAAGCAAACAGTATTTTAACATGCAAACAACTAAGCAGAGCAGTGTCTTTATTCATGGCTAAAATGGGAGTAGAAATCAGGTTCATGTTGGCATGCATTAATCCACAATGGCTGAAAGTTATTGAAAATACTATATTTATGGCCAAAATAATGGGCATGCACATTTATCTTATTTTGTGTAGAAAAATGTGTTATATAAGTACACATGTTTGTGTCCAACTACTGCTGGGGGTTGTGGTTCCAGCAGGATCAATCCATTGATCAGGTTACTTCTGAAATGGCATTAAACACCTTTTTTTATCATTTGATTGCTAATATTTCCATGTAGTTACTATAATTAAGAAAATTTGAAAGCTGAGAACTAGTTCTGATGTTTGAGTTTTCTAGCATCGCAGGATGTGTTAAATAGAAACCAGTAAATGTCCCGATCTGGTATCAGATGCAGTGTCAGATCACTGCATCACATGCATTTTTCTTTTCTCTTTAGTTCTTAGACTCTTGTTTCACTGTTTTTATCCCCCTGTCTTCTGTCTCTTTAGTACCAAGCACCAGAGGCAGCTCTTTTAATATGTATGTATCTTTTGATATGGATCTTTTTAAAGATTTTCACAAAGCTCAGTTTTATTCCCAGCATCAACTCATTTAGTGACAGTAAGAGTTCATGTACAGTAATGTTAAGTCTTTGGACTGACTTACTTTGCAAGCTACAGATCTACTGCTATTCCATCTATGAGGCACTCATATCTATTGTTATCCTTCCTGTTTGTCTCATTTTTATACATATTAAATATTCCTCTAATCGCTTTCCTCTTACCAGAGCTGCAGAGAAGCTCTTTTCTCTCTGCAGGGAGTTGCTTTATGATACAACAATCGGAAGATTCTTGTGTGTGTGTATGTGCGTGGACATCTCCATTATATGTGTGAATCACTGCTTTTCCAGTGTCTTTATTTGTGTATTTTTGGTAGCCTTAGGTGATCCCAGTTGCCACCTCACTTTAAGGTGGTCTGGAAAATCACTTCCTGTAAATGTGTGATGGGTGATATTTTTGTGATGTTTACATTACAAGCAGTTTGCATGTATGCATCAGTATCTTCTAGATATGTCCTTTGGGTACATATTGCAAAAGACACTCAACTTAAAGAGGACATACTGTTTTATCGCATTAGCACAAATTCCAGGGTGCACAGTGCCCACTGCAGTGGATGCCTATTTGACAGCTGTTTCACAGTGTAGTCATGGGTGGGGATAGAAAATTTATAATTTTGCCATTTCAGGGGACATTGTTAAGTCATCGTTGAGTCACGGGGATCCTTTTGTAAAAAAAAAAAAATAAATAAAAATAAATAAATGCAACTGTCATTTACTGTAGAGTAAATATTTATTTATGTACATACAGTACATACTTTATTTTATGATAAAAAAGGAAAAGAAAATGATACAGCCACATTTGTTTATAGAATATTCATATAATAAAAACATTAAAAGCATATTTAATTAATGATTTTCAGTAAAATATAAAAATACATTAAATGAATACAATTTAAAATAGGATCAAGAAAAACATCCATCACTGCATATTGTCTATGAAAGTAAATTACTGTGGCGCTTTTTCTTAATTCATGCAAGAAAAAGGGTTGATTGGATATTTGACACATTTGGGTCAAAGCACTAAACAGAATCGGTATAGGAGCGACCATTTTCATAATCTCTTAACATCTCTGTCAGCAGCTAGTTTATGGGGGTGAAGTGAGATTCATTTTCACTCCATATTTGGAAATGTATTTGGACATAAATTACACTTAACTTTTAGAGCATGTTATTGAGAAATGGTGTTTCAGGTCACAAAATGTTACAGCTTCACAAATTTTCCTGTCTGCGCTTCATTTTCCAGGTTTCATCGTACTAAGGATCGTCCGCCCACTTGAGATAATGTCAGGGTGAAAACGTGATGATGAACAGATTTGACCTTTCTTTTCTCCTTTCTTAAAGGGGCAAAGAGCAAAATCATTTCACTGCAAGGTTTGCTGCTGTGCACCTCCTGTAAACCAAAACCAAAAGTGTGTCATGAGCCACCTCCACCTCTGCTCCCCACCTAGTCTGTGACTAAATGTGCAAAGTGAAAATACACTAAGAAAAACAATGTCACAATTATCTGAAATATGCTAATGTATGCTAACAACTTTTAGGTTACTTTCCTGTCCAGGAGTAGAAGAGCTTGTCTTCAGTCAACTTTGGGCCCATTTGGTTCTTGAAGTGGTTTCAACGTTGGAAACACAATGCCAGTGTTAAACCCAGTACCCTTTATTCTGCGAATTCTTCACCAACAACCATTTATTTAGAAGTAATATCGGATCCCTGTTTTTTGTGAAAGTTTTGTTGTGCTCTCCTTCATTTTGCGTTGAAAATACGTGCTGCCATTGCTAGCTGTCGTTTTTGTCGGGAGAGAAGGGCCGAGGGCTTTCCGAGGGCCATGGGAGGAGAAAGGAGGACGGTTCGCATTAGACAAGGCCAGATCGGCTGTTAAACACGAGGCTGGAGATCAACACAGAGACACAAAGTGTGTCATCATGCTATACTTAAGATGAAATTACATCTCTGGTTCTTCACATTTCCATTTTTAAAAATTCCTTCAATCCAGAAATGATGAATTTTTGCTGTTTGCCCCTTTACAGCATGTTGTGGCCCAAGTATTTTGATTCACATGGGATGCACATCCCACCATTCAATTGATCCTGAAACTGCTTAGAAAGGTGTTCTGAAAACTTACAATTTTTAATCTAAAATGGTTGTACTACAACTTCATTTTCCATATGGGGAAAATGCTCATATTGTACATTTTTTATGAGAATAGTTGATATGAAAGAAAATACAATACCTAACTTTAATTCAATTTAACACAATATTCATTTTAATTCTTTTTAATCCTTTTTCTATTAGGACTCAAGCCTGAGCCTCTGTAAGATGTTCTATTTCCTCTTATCTAAACATGTTTGATAAATTCAGTGGAAGACCAGATTGAAATAAAGGAAGCAGGACTCTACCTGCCACAGACTTGCAAAAAGTCGTGTTTTTACTTTTTCCTCCTCCCTCTCAGTGTTTGCCGAGATGTAAATTTCGGAAAAAAAATTAAAGTTGGACAAGGAAACGAGATTCAGTTGCATTGAAGTTTTGGACAACAGCCAATTTTTCTGGTGGGCCTGCTCTTTGCTAGAATTGAAAAGATTACCTATGAGTAACAGAGGAGGCTTTAAGTAAAGAAAAGACCTGACATTCAAAAAGCATCAAGTGAAAGATAAAACACTTTTCTGTAAATACTTTGTACAGGATGACATTTATTCCTTCAAAATATCATATCATAATGGTCTTTTCTAACTTTCCTTCTCTTTGCTTTCAAAATTCATCAAACGTTTCTGAGGCCTTTGTTTGGAGGCCTCTGACAGTAAGTTTTCAGGTGAAGATTCAGGAAGGTTTTCCCATCGGATTACTCCTCCATGAAGGTCATGTTTGTGCAGGTGTGACTGCTGTGATCCAACAGTGCCTTTTGAAGTCAAGACTGAAATTAGATTTGTCCATCTAACAGTCCTACAAGCAGTTTGGTGGCAATAATAAAAACAAAATTACATTACCAGCATCTTACCAGTTCCTATTTAAAAGTGTTTTGTCCTGTGTCCTTAATACCCTTTCCTGCTATTGAGGCATCAACTGATTTATTATTCTATGTTCAGGAGCTGCTCAGAGGTTGCTGTGTGTTGGGACAGTATTTGTGGACTCAGAGTTTTGTAAAGCTTTGAAATTTGCATTACATCAATGCAGCATCACAATCTTTCATAATGATGGCTGGGAACATGCCATAGCTCTAACAAGCTATTTAAAGGAATACTCCACCCTCAGAATGATGTGCCTTCGTTTTCTACTCACCCTCATGCTGATTAACACTCTGGAAAACTTATACTAAAAATAAACTAAATGATGTCGTTGCCAGCAAATTAAGAAGGCTTCCCACTCAGGACACTTGCATTACATTTGACTAGCAGTATTGAGGAATATTGACAAGTTTTTGTGAACTATTATGGACCTTTTTTCGCCGTACGCCATTCAACACTATTGTACACAAAATGAAAACCTCCCCATATCTGCGGCTACATGATGAATATCAAGAAAGTGTTCCACAGTGTGAATGAGCATGAGGGTGAGTAAAAAAACGAAGCCACATCATTCTGAGAGTGGAGTATTCCTTTAAGGTCTACCTTGATCAAAGACATCAAAGGGTTTAAACATCTTTGGATCCTTAAGCGCTGATATTTGGCTAACATGTAAGCATTTTACACTAAATGGTATAAAACAAGTATTTTCAGAAATGTTCTTTAAAATTTTACTTTGAATAAAAAAAGTCTAATAATCTGACTTCATTAACATAATACAGGAGAATTGATTCAAATGCTATGCCTATGCCTATGATCACCTGTGCATTCTTGCCTTACCTTTACAAGCTGGGAATTTCTAGATTGTGTCATGAACTTCTGCAACCATGACCTGCCATTACATAAAATAGACACAGTATTGTAAGTAACTCAGTATACCTTTTATAATACAGAAACGTCTTTGTCAAAACATATTTGTAGAAAAAATAATGTTTCAAAGTAAGCAGTAATTTTCCACTGCGGCAGCTTCTTCCATAGAGCTGTTCTATAGATTTAACTATAATGGTATTGTCATTATATGGAACTATATGAATGCATCAAAGGAGAAAAAGCTTTTATAGCATGTTGTTATGTTGTTAGGGGTTAGCACCAAAATGGCAACCTCTCAAACTGAAAGGGCACAACATGATAGACACAAATGCAAATGTCTATATGAAGGTCTCACCTAAGCTGATCTGTGGTTTTCACTGCTGTGTTGCAGCCCCTTCCTCATTTATGCTAATTGTCAGATTTAATGACAAGACTCAAACCCCCATTGTCCTTACAGTAACCGCCATCACAGAGTGAAGTAAGTCCTCTGACATACTGACCTGTATATTGATGTACACAGATGGAAGGAGAGGAAACTGTGTTGCAACATAGGATGGATGGCGATAAATAGATAGACAGACACGTGAACACCCACATGCACACTCAGACAGAAACTCACATGCATGCCAGGTAAGTGAGCTTATCCCCCTGCGGCAGTGGCTGAGATGCTGCTCAGCCATCAGTGAAATGGAGAGTTGCTCAGCTCAGCCTGAGCTTTATTCTCAGGTCTCTCTCCCACTGAGACAGCAACACGTCCACCACCGACACCACACAGACCCCATCCTCATGGGTGAGCAAGTCCAGCTCACGGAGATAAATGTTTGAACTTTTTGGGCCACAGGAATTGTTCTAGTTATGCTGCTTTGCTTTCCAAGTGTTCCTTTTAGTACAAAGTATTACGAAAATGTAAACATTTTGTATTAGAGTTCAAACCTCTTAACATCTTTTGATTAAAATTCCCTTTAAAATGTGTAAGATACACTGTCATCCTTTACAGAATGACTTGAAATAACTTCATCTCTTTTCATCGGTCCCTTCAGCTGTCTCATGTTTGCACATATAGCTGCAACAGTGGTGTTTGAAAATCGTGTCTTTCAGTCTTGTTTGGAAAAATGAAAGCAGTAAACACTTATCTGTAGGTTAAAAAGGCCGTCAAGCCTCCTAAAAATTCCCTTTTGAAAGCGGTGAAAAATGTCAAAAGGCATTTTTAATCAAGCCTTGAAGGTGGTCCTTAACAGGTGACATTTTGGGGATGTGAGGGTGTAACCTGTCAGCAGCACACATGAGCCGTTCTGCATGCGTGTGTTTCCAATGCGTTTCTGAGACGGTGTACGTGTTGGTGTCAGTATGTGTATCAGCTTGGTCCGAAGCAGAGGGCTGTGTCAGTTCTAATCTGGGACAAACCGGCGATGGAAAGGTCAACTCTGCGGTGAAACTCCGAGATAAAGACACTCGCGCGCAGACACACGGGTACGATAAAGACAGAGAAAAGCACACATATAGACACATTGAAAAGGAAGCTCATAAAAGAAGATATTTATGGGAAATGCGATTCATGCGAAAAGGTCAAGACTCACCCTGGGTGTTCACAGGTGTATACCACTTACCTGTGCTGCATGTATGGAGTGTGTAGCGTTGCATACATTTGTGTGCGTTTGCAGTCGCCGGGGTGCCTTTGTGCTTTCTGGAAGCCGCTTGATATTCCTCCTGGGAGGCGAAAAGACAATGTAACGGGGAAGCAAAGAGCGAGAGGGAAGCAGAGGAGAAAGAGAATGGGAGAGGATGAGAGCCAGGAGAGTTGAGTGTGAATTTCCTTAAAGTGCTCCATTTGGTGAGTCATTATTTTCAGTAGAGCTGCAAAGAGCATTTTGTCCCCCAAAGGAATCTCTCTCGCGCCTTCCTGCTTGTTCGTCTGCCTTTCCTTTCCTCCTGAATGCCAGTTAGTGTCGACCATTTGTTTGTTTTTCACTGAACTCTTTCGCAGTCAGAGCACAGTGATGGCCTGTGATCGTTTGAGATTCACCCAAACTTTTTTAGTCTATTTCTCATGAAGAATACGGAGAGATGCGTAACAGACACTCCACATTCAGCACATACTGTCGGCTCTCTTTGCTTGCGTTATTCTCAGTGAAGACTGCTGATCCAGGCTGATAGATTATATCTGTGAATTCATAGAGCTGTATTGCTTACTCATGCATATCTGTCATGGCGGTGATTGTGTCCTCTCTGTGGGATCCGGTCGCAGCCGTGCAATCAGTTCTGTGATAAATAGGAACACAGAGCGGACAAACCTTTCTGTCACTACAAATAAACATCCGTGCGGGCACCTTTAGGCCGGCACAGGCTTTCACTTACATTTATACACACTCAGTAAGACAGATGCAGAGAACCACTTAGACACACACCATGACACACAATCTGCCCCCTCCTACACCATTCATTTGTTCAGGTTACCATCCGGCGTATTATTTTGATCTGAAGAAGCAAACCCCTTGGCTCCCTCTGGATTTGGAGATAAGCAGATTGGTTTGTCTTCTGGAGAAGACAAAGCAGCTCAGTCCGCACAGAGGTTTGGAAAATGGCACCACCGCAGCGGTAAAGAGGCGACTGAGCTTACGGGAGACTTAAAACGCCTACCTTTAATGCTAGAAAATGTCACTTTTAGTATGAACAATAAAGACATGCAAATTCCTACACAGGTGCCTTTGTTGTGGATTTCCATCTGGGTCTCCTGTTGGCATGTGACCTACCATGTGACTGGTTGCCTCACTGAAGGTTTTTTTTATTGTTAACCATGAGTTCTTTAGTCATATTCCATATCCCAGTGAGGTTACCTCCTTTTTTTTCTATTTAAGAACAAGACATCAGTTTTTTTCTCTCTCCATTTTGCTTTGGTTGTTATGGCAAACATTTCATTTCTGGTTTGACTCCGTGGCAGCTGTGTTTCTGCTCCTCTGCTCCTCTCCCTGTCTCCATTCATCTTGGAGAACAAGGCGAGGTTCAGCAGACTGTGTGGCTCCAGCAAGTGCTTGAAATGCTAATCAGAATTGATCTGGATGGGGATATTAAAAAAGTGGGGTGATTGCTGTCACAGAGCTCAGTGTGGGGTTGATTCAGAACCCCATAAATATTAATGGTGGATGCCCATCAGAGATGGCATGGCACTGACAGTCCCATAATTACCTGCTGAGAGCCCTGCGCAGCAACCTGTACAAGTGATTTGCTCAGACACTCGAACAAAAGACACACAAAGCGCCAGGCGAGGTAGACGCTTAATTGAAAATGTAAACAGTGCCGGTGATGTGTGTGGTGACATGGTTGATTAGGCAGCACACGCTTACCTGGTAGGCCTTTATCAGAGATTCAACGTAAGATGTCCAGAATCTTGTTGGCATAGTGAGAAACACAAAAGCAGTCAACAAACATATTCATCCAAGCCTTGATTTAGTTAATTGTGATTGCTTGCTAACGTGGCAGTGAGTAAACCTTTATGCTATTAATCTATTTTTACATGCAAGTGAAAAGAACATTAAAAACAAACGGTGAGCTGGTGGTTTAACAGTGATCACATCACAAGTGATCACAAGTTTCTGCTCTGTGGAACATCCAGTATTTAACCTGGGTGTGGCACTAGAGCAGTAGAATCTCAGTTCTTAACTAAATGAAGCACAAAAAAAATGCATCAGACCCTACAGTAATTTACTGTACAGCCCTCAGACAGTTCATGAAGGTTAATATCTCAGGAAAACAGAGCAATGTGGCTTTTAAGTCAAAGAATGTTTTTCAACCAGCAGCAACAACATAGAATAAATAAGCAGGCGTGAGGTACCTCCAGATACGAAAGACATCAAACCGCTACCTGTCATCATGAAGCAAATCATTGTTTGCTGTTGTGTTAGAAGTTAAATTACCATATATTAAAACTTAAAAGGTAAATTTGCAGCTTTGGTCTTTAGAAATTATCACCACAAGGGAGGAGAGTTGTACCAGAGTGCATGCATGTTTCCTTTACTTTTTGAGACCCATTTATGCATTTTTTTTTTGTGTTTTTCCTTTAACCAGGCCACGGATATCTTTATTGTCTTTATTGTTAATCTGTAGCTGGAATCAGAAACTCCAACTACAGAAGACTGGCATAAAATAATGAAATATTCATGATGGAGAAAATAACCTTTTCATTGAGGCTTCAAGAAGCAAAGTTCTTAAAATGTTTGCAGATTGGAAATGAATCTAAAGGCAAGACTTCCCTAGACATAATTTGATTTATGTTTGAGTGTCTATATACACATGAGAATATATAGA
>JBBDHI010000014.1:7037138-7049225 GCA_037177115.1 Craterocephalus stercusmuscarum
ATCTAATCAAAATGGAAACATCAAAGCTTTTTACTTTTTAACTCTTATATAACTATATAACTGCTAAGAGTTTGCTGTTGAAGACAAAGAAAAGTTTCTACTTTTTCCCTTCCAAAGTAAAGCAGTACACTATGATGTTTCCATTTTGATTCAAAACACTGCAGGTACACTCATTACAGGGAGAAAAGGCATTACCTTTAAGTTTTCCTCCATTGGCTTCCTGGATGATTTTTTTTTATTGATTTGAAAATTGTGCTTGTCATCTCTAAAGCTTTAAAATGGCCTTGAAGTTGGGAAGATATAAGGATGAGAAGAAATGCTTACTTTTGCCCTAAGCTCAAAGTATGATTATTTCTAAGTTTCTGTGACAGTAATCATCCCAAACACTAAAATATATGTTCATAAGAAAAATAAACATATAGATATCAATATTTATATTGAATGACGGGTTGAAAAATTTTTGGCAGGTTTATTTATTTTTGAATTTCAATTACTTGCAGTTTTGCCATCAAACGTTTTGAAGTTAACTTTACAATAATAATTGCAGAGTTAAAGCTCTCACAATGACTTTGTGACAGTTCCAGGTCTGTATTGACGTGGGGTTCAATTTGTTTACATGCAATGGCAGATCGTTAAAGACTATTACTGCTTGCTTTCTCATGAAATGCAGAGATCTGGAGGACATCTTAAGGTCTTATCAGTAAAGACTTAGTAAATGCTGCGTATGAATGAATAGTAGGATCTCAGTGGTCTATTTTCTAATGTCATATCAAAGATGAATGACAAAATGGGGTATTTCGGAGTGTATTGGACCTGTGACCTTAATCAGTTTTCTATTCAGCTCTTTCAAAACTCCAAATTTTTTTTATTAAGTTTTCATTTTTTTCTTTCTCTTTGTTTCTTTGTGTTTGTGTGTACTTTTAGACAAAATGCTTTCTTGAGTTAGTTTTTAAAATTATGTCTCAAATAAGTCAAAAGTGAATCTCTTTTAAGCTTGAAAAATATTAACAAAAAAGCCTTCAAGAAATAGAAAAGTTGATTGTATTTCAGGAGAAAGAGAAATATGTGGATGGTGACACAAACATGCCTAACAGTAATTAAAAACAAATGATAGAGTTTTCCTTCACCTCACCACACAAAATGTGTTTTATTATCTGCCAAAAAACTCACTAAGCACTGATTAAGGTTTAACGAAAACAGTGCTGAGGCTGCCAGATGGTACGGGGGGGAGGGGTTGGTGCACAATTTCAACTTCAGGAAAGTTTACTGAGTCCGGTTAAGAAAGTTGATGTCAAAACCACTAAACTGTTACTGTATCTAACGCCCAGTTTGGCAGCTTTGCTCGGTCGTTATTCACAGGTCGATAGGCTTGGTTTTAAGATCACTTTAGTGTAGATTCTGTGTTTTAAAAGATTTATTAGTATAGAGAAATTAGTTTACCATTAAGTTTTTCACTTTTAAGTTTCAATTAATTAATTACTATCTTCTCGAACTGCCATTTGCAACACAAAAGGTGGTTCAAAGGATTTCTTAGTCAGTATGCTGAATTGTAGAGTACACTTCCCTAGATCTTTGATAGAAACGGTAATCAGAGAAGAGGAAGGGGTCCTTATATGTGCATGTGACTGGAATACATTGCTTAATTCATTAGACAATAATGTTAAAAGTATATACATGAAAGGTCAAGAATGCTCTTTATTATGATAAAGATTAAGGTCTAATACAGATCTGTTTGGAGAGCCGGGCAGAGATTAGAACGATTTCACATATTGCTCGGCTGTACAACAGGTACCCTTGAGAATAGACTACTTCCTCATGAACTCAACAGATAGACACAGGGAGGGACTGCCTGTTCTACAGGGACTTCAGATGTTTCAGACTACATCCTCATAAGTTTGATCATTCAAAGTGGGTAGGAAATACAACAAAGAGAATTAATGCATCTTAAAATTGGGTTGAAGAGATTTGTGAAGAAATTAAAGGGTGTATGGAAGAAAATGGCACATGATGCGGTGGAGCCAACCATTATATGGGAAAATAGTAATGATGGGAAAGCTCATTACAGCACAACATTTAAAGATAAGGATTATGAATAAATAAATAAAATGAGGAATTTAGAAAAACAACAGTCAAAGCACAGGAATAAAAACCAGACAAATCAAATAGAAAAGGCAAAGAAACAACTTAATGAAATGTTACAGAGACAAAACTGAGATTCATAAGACACACATTTTATGAATGAGAACCTAAGCGAATAAAATTTCTTTCTAGATGTTTGAGAACCCAGGAAATGATACATTCTGCCCACAAGAAATCCAACATGCAACAAATTACTATATCTACCAGAAGAAATTTAAGAATATTCTAAAGATGGTTATTTAAAATGTTATTCCCAATCAGATGGTGAAGATGAAAGTTTGACTATAGTTTACCTAAAAGAGTTAAATCTGCTCTCATTGAAAACGAGCAAAATCGTCCAACCCCATCACTAAGAACAAACTGGAAAAGGGTACAAGCAGACTAAAACCAAACAAACCTCCAGATTGATGAGTTCCCTAATGAATGGTATAACATATTTAGGACATCTTTGATTGCTAAATTGCTAAATCCTTTCAACTGGAAGTTAGATAATGCAGTAGCACCACCATCTTGGAAAAATGATATCAGTCTTACTAAAATAAGGTTAAACCTAGGAATAGTGTGACCCTTTTCAACCAATCTGTCCAATTTCTTAATTCAAATTTAGTATTTAGTCCATGTAACTATGGGCGGCAGTCAGAAACAAATTTAGTATATTAATACTGAACATTTCTACATATAGATTGTAAATGCAACTCTGGCTGATACTGTAGAATTATTTATCATGCAGAGCTTTGCACGATCTCTCCAGTTGTAGCCCCATCCATTTGTTCTATGGTTACACTCACATTTTGCAAATCTTGAGTCCTCATTCATTTAATAGAATTAACTCTTGTTTCCTCAATAAAAAAGAGGCATCAGCATATTTCAGCTGGCCTGCAGGGATCATTTAAAGGCCTAGGGCACAAGATGTCTTATTTCTCCACAGGCTATGCCTCCTGCTGATAATTATCCTATAGGCTTTGCAAACCAGTCCAACATGTTCAGCTCAACAGCGAGCTGCCTGTGGACTCTCTCCAACATTGTAATCCACAATTCTTGTGTCTTTCAGTGTCTCTCTACAGGAGTTGCTGACATACAGAAGAGGATGCATTCAAGCGAACCGTGCAAAGGAGTAGATGAGATTAGCAATGTCTACATCAGCGTCATTCAGAATAGCCAAAAAAGACTGCAACACAGCACAGTTGTCGTGCAGTAGTCTTTTTTTTGTAGTAGTCTGTTTAGTATCAGCTCAGTTTAGATTTGTAGTTAAGACAATAGAATTAAAACAGGATTGAGACAGCAAGAGACTTGGTTTATTTCAGAAGAATTAGCCAATGTGGAAGGTGATAAGATTATATTAATTTTTTATCTCATTTTTAATTAACATTCAAATTATTCTTCTTAGCGTATACAATTGGAATCTTGTTAGTGATATATCACTTAGTACACATCTGAGAAAGGGTGTATACTCTTAAGGACCTTGATCTGACACTTTCCGGACACCTGCTATCTTCATTATCTGTCTTGTAGACACAATCAACCCTGAATGACCATAGCCTCATATCCAGGGGCTTTTATGACAGATCCTTAATAATGTGTGAGCCTCCTGGAGTGTCAGAAATCTTTGAGGGAGGAGAGATTGGAGGTGTGAGGTTGAATTTGTTGTTGTCTTTCTCTTTGCTCTCAGTGGGAACTAAGCAGTCTGATGGATTAGGCATAAAGAGCGTCCACTGGTTTAATGGCTGGTCCAAGGTAGCCCGAGGAGATTGCTTTAATCATATTTGCCTCCTCATTACCCTCCCGTCTGCTGTCTTAGTGCTGCGCTGGGATATCAGAGGCAGCCAGCACCGCCCCTCCATCATACAAGAACAACAACAAATGTTCCTTATAATGTCCTGGTGTCACCTCGGATAGTTTTACTATAGATGCTAACAAGCCATTCCTGACAAGGCTTAAATACTTTCGGAATGCATTGATAGTTGCCTGTAGAGCTGTAGTGAAAATATTTATGAAGATGTATTTTTCTATTGATAGTAATGCATAAATCAGCAATCGTGTATTCCGTCTTTCCCCCTTTATAACCTTAAACCACATTATTTCGACTAAACTTTGAGAACCGCTAGAGTCTCAATATTAAGCAGAGTACTGACCTTGATAATATTGTGTTGGGGATAGACAGCTGGCTCTCATCTCCGAGGAGACCTGCTGGAAGTGTGCTGTGTGACAGTGATGCCTATCATTCATTTAGCCACGACCTCATCCTCCTTCACGAACATTTTAACAAATGCAGTCTCACAGCATCCAAACGTCTAAGGAGGTGTACAGAAGCAAACATGCCAGGCCGTCTGCCTTCATATTTTACGGAAACAGTGATCCATGAGCTGAGTACTTCCCAAAGCAGTAAAGTTTGTCTGGGATTTCTGTTATTTTTGTTTCCTTATTTTTGGTCTTGGGGCCAGTATATTTAAAATGTATTATTGCAGCTCAGGGTTTGTGTGGTGTTTTGTTGCTGGTGCTCAGGTTTTGGGGCGAGGGGATTTAGCTTTCAGGTCATCAGGGTCAGGTCTACTTTTAGTTCCCAGAGTCAAAACTAAACACAGAGAGGTAGCATTCAGTTTTTATGTGAAACAAACTCCCAGAAAGCTGCAGGTCTGCTGAAACTGTCAGCAGTTTTAAATCAGGGTTAAAAACTATTTGCAGCTTTTTATGATGTGTGATTTTTTTTCTTTCTAAGGGTTTCTTTCTTTCTTTAATTTTCTTTTTTTGCAATAGCACCTAGGTAAAATAAATACTTGAGTGGTGGAAAAAAATGGTGGCTGTTGTAACAAGGCCTCTTCTCTGCCATATCTTAGTTGACAATTTGAACTCACCATAATTCCCCGACAATTTGTCCTCTTGATTATCCTGCCTTTTGTTTTTTTTTTTTTTTTGGAATAAATCATTCTTTCGGCTTTCTTTGTAATTTTACTGTTATTTTTTTTCTTTTCTATTTCACTGAAATGTCTCCATGCTTGTTGCCGTGAGCAATGTGAGGGGGCTAATTGCATTTCCAGCAACCTTGTTAATGACAGTGTTGTAATGGCTTTCAGCTATTATTGAATTGACTTTCAACATTGCCATTTTAGTTTACACAACTGCCATTTGCTTAAAAGCTTTGCCTCTGTTCTTCTGGACAAGCTGGCACGGTTTAATGTGCGCATATGATAACAGTTTTATTTCTGTGGATAAAATGAGTTCCCTGAGGACTCCATGGGGACAGATTTTTCAAGTGTGTTTTGGCTTCAGCGCAGTGAATAATATTTTATGAAGTGTGCAGGTGTCACTGTTGTATGGGGGGATGGAAACTTTCAAGTATGTAATTAAGGACCATTAGTGGTTTGTGTTTATATTTTCACATTGTGCCAGCAACGAGAGGCCAGTCTGATTATCTTACATTGATTCATTAGACAGCAGTTTCCTGGACAGACGTCAGAGGCAATTTAAGTCTCTTCGCTGTATTTATGGGTCTTTGTTTTATTTTCTGGCTTTGTTCGCTTGCACTTTTAATTAGGGCTGCGACAAATAACCCCATTTTTATTTTAATGGAAAATCTGACTTGTAGCATTCATATATAAAAATAAATAAAACAAGCACAGCTGTGAACAACATCTAAAATTTTAAAATGTTTTGGTAGAGGTTGCAAAGGTGATTTCATGACCAAATGAGGAAGTTATAGCTTCTTAAAATGCAAAGTGAACCATGTTTCACTTCATGGATTGGCACCGGTTGCATTGGTGTTCCCTCAGTGTGGCCTGGGATATATTTGAGCTCACACTCTTAGAAGTATGTGGCCACAATTGTCCCAAACCAGCTCTGAATATGGCCAGATTGATCACAACTGAAGCGCTTCCAGAATGTGTTCACATCTGTATTTAAAGCAACTACAGAGGCAATGAGGACACACTTCGGGACGGAGTTTAAAAAAGAAACACCAAATGGGAGTTTTCTTGTAACAGTTGATGTATGTAATTAATTATTGTGTTAAATCATTCAGATTTCAGTATTTATTAAAATAACAATTATGTTTTTATTGTTAAATACAGGAATGAGCCACACTTTGGTAAAGTAGATAAATGAAGTGACACCTGTGAGCTAGTTTAGGCAGGCAACTTAATGTTCCCCATGTGATCTGTTTCATGTTCTCCATGCCACAAATCAAATGCAATTATCCAGCATGGGCAGTGTATCTAAGCTGCACTGTCTTGCTCTCTAAAGCCGCTTTCCCACTGACATTAGCGGGTCCACACGGGTTTTTAAAGCTGTGTTGACTCGTGAACAATGGGCATTTGGCTCCTTTCCCATTGGCAAAAAAAGCAGCGTTTGATCCCCTGCTGGCAGCTGCGTTGCCTCTGTCCCACATCTGCAACTGTGGTGATGCAAACACGGGTTCACGTTGATGATGTCATCCGTGCAACAGAAATCTAGGCAAGTAAACAATAATTGTTGCCATTTTTGTGACACTTGTAGCCTATTTTAAAGTTTTGTTTAAAAAAAGTAAATGGTGGAGTGCGAGTCAGGCAGGAGTCAATGTGATTTCTTGTTTTACACTTTTGTCCGTCAACAACTCAGCGGGTGACGGACGATGTTCCCATGGAGATCTAGGCTATGTGAATTTATGGCCGAAGCAGAGTTGTTTTGTTACGTTTATATGAGAAGCGATTGGCATGATGTCATGTTGTGGACACATACCGCCCAACGTCCTCACACGAATTAGCGGTTCAACCCCGGTCGGGCGTTCCCACCCCATGCCGATCGGAGCCAAGCCGTTAAAAGGCGATTTTAACCCGCGTCGCTTGCCGAGTCATTTGACGCAGGTTGATGCGGGTCGGTGAGCCTTTCCCACTGCCACCAAAAGCATGTTGTGCGTGCTTTTTTTGGCCACTGGAAATGGGGTTTACCCCGTACTTGGATTCACACCGCTGCTACAGCTTGCTTGCTTTTTATGCCATTGGTACTGTTGGTGTGAAGCTGGTTTTAGACATTCTAAAATTCTGCAGTTATATTGTTGCCACAGTTTTACAAGGCTCATTTTAGCTGTCTCTGTTTTTATGTTCCTATTAGTGAATATAAATAACTTCATTTGGATTTGCCATACTCATACACCTACAGTAGACTTAAGTTCTTTCACTTTTGTTTAGTTTTTCTTTGAGCCACAGCTTCCATTCACACGCATTCACTTGTGTGCAAGTACTGACTCCAAACATCAAATGCTGGACTAGAGTTCAATGCAATAAACTATGGAAAAGGTTTGATACAAGTGAAAGTAAGGCCTACGTTTATCTCGCTGTGATTCCTCCGAAACCAATCCTAGAGTGTTGTGAAAGACGCAGATCATCTTTTCACCTCTCTCCTCTGCCCTAACTCGTTCTCTGTTTCCCTCAGCTATTGATGAAAGGAAAGCTCTTGTCTCGCTTCTGCTGCACAGAAAACATGCTGTATGCCTTCATTTCACCCTTATACACATGATTCCCCAATCTCAGAAAAGAAAAATTTATTTTTATATAGCGTTACATTATGAATTCACTATGAAAAGAAGAGAAAAAAGAAAAAAACAGCCTTGAAACTATTTATCAGGTCATTTTTTTTAACAGACGAGAATTTTTCTGTGTTTCAGATATCTGTTTATTGAGACTTTATGAAAACCAATGTGTTTCTGCACTGAGTTTTGTGACTGAGCATGGGTTTTTGAGAGGCCGTATTGTTCCTTATGGGCTTTTGCGTCCATATGTGTGTGATTGACAGCAGTGCCTGTTGGGTGTGACAGTGTGACAGAGTGTGCTGATCCTTTAGCTGGTCCTGCATCACTACATTTCTCCTCTGTCCCACTTGGCTTCCTTCATCTCCAACTCCGCATTTATCTTACTTTTCACCTCACTGGGAAAATATGTCTTAATTTTCTTAACTTCCCGTCTTTCTTTAACCATCCTGCAGTCTCAGTCTAAGCCCTCTCTCTTGTTCTTTGTCACTATGGGAGTGTGACAGTTCTCCCTGCAGAGGACAGCAGAGTGTGCAGATAGGCGTCAACAAGTACCCTTTATAGGATCCTCTTTGACCTTGCAAACTGCTTTTTTATGAGAAGCATTTCATTTCCTGACAATTCCATAACTACAAGAACAGATTCTGGATCTTCCCATTACTGCAGAATATTTTTGAATCTCCAAATGTCTTTTTTATTCACTTGATCTGTTTTTGATGAGCTTGCTGCTTGACGTTCCCTTTCCAACTGACCAACCTTTCTTTCCACACACTGGGTAATTTAAGGCTTCACTGATAAGATGAAAGGCCTCAGGTGTGTCCAGGCTTAAAGGCAGATTTTACTTTTCTGCATCATGGGGTGCTTGCCATTATGCTAACTTATGCTTCCTTGCACCCTCTCTCCTCTGGTGACCCAGAAATCTCTCTACTCCAACATCATGAAGAATACTTAAGTACCTTAAATATGCCTTGAGGAAATTAGGAGAAAGGAGCCCCGAGTAAGGACTTACAGGCATATTTTCATGTCAAGTGATGTGACATCAATGCCCCAACTCTGCTTGAGGTACACAGTTTGATACACACCTTCAGTTACTCCAACCTTGTTTCTATTCCTTTGTCTCCCCTCCTTACTGGAAGGAGCAAACACTCACAGATGTGTGAGGGGACATGATGGAATCATGAAAAGAAATGTTGTTGCAGAGGCTTTAAAAGGTATCAGATCTGCCTTATATGTGTGATAAATATAAGTGTATATATATGAGAACTATCCAGGGAAACAAAAGCTTATTCACTTTTGGAAATAATTAGACAGCGGAGTGTGCGATGTGTTTGTATCGTTTCATCCAACAAAGCCATTTAAAGATCAAACTGCTTCATTGTTTATTTTATTCTGATGGATTAGGTTCCGCCAACAGAGTTAAGGTTGGTATCTGGCAAAACGTGTTACCTCACACTTTTTAAGTATTTGGGAAATGGGAAAACTGTTGGCAAATGCTGAACTTTTAAAGCTAAAATATCCTGAGTCTTGCTTGGAATATAGCTGCCCAACAGTTAAGGCCTCATTTATTGATTTTGTTTTGTTAGATCATGAGGCAAGTTTCGTGAGTGGATGACAGGTTTGATCTTTAGGGTCATTCCTAATGAAGCTATGCTGTTGTAAGATGCAAAAAAAGCCACCCTTAAAAAGAAATAATTGGCTTAATGGCATATGTTGCTGTAAAACTTTTGGATATATTATGCGATGTAAATTGTGCCTTCAAAGATCTGCACTTTATCAATGCCAGGTTCACTAATGCATCCACACACCATCAGTAATGCCAACACTAATGCAGACACTCGTAACGGGACAGATGGTCCCTCTCCTGTTATCCATTATTTCCAAAGTTAAATTAAAAATGTAATTAATCAGCACATGAGACAGTTTTTTTTAAATGTTGCCATAGTCTTAATCTCATGCGAGATTCATCTTCTTTAATGTGGTACAGTTTTATATTTCATTTATACAGTAGATGTTGTAATGAGTTAACAATGGTTTTTGGAAAGGTTACTGCATTCATTCAATAATTCTCACTGTGCTGAATTTTAAATTAAATTTAGTACTAGAGATTCAATTTGTGGACATCTTTCTTTCCAAAGATCTGTCTGGATATGTGAAGGTAAAATTAACAGTAGCTACATTACAAAACAACAATAAGATAAAAGAAAACGAGACATGAAAATGAAAGTAGTGTAAGAAATGAGGGTGTGGGATTGTCTATGTTATAATCAAGTCTTAAACACTGTAAATTCCACGAGATGAGAAATTGATGCTCCAACCAACTTTATGCTTGATGCTGTGGATTTTGTGAGATTATGTAGCAAATTGTGACATCAACACAACACTATACCTGTTTCTATGGACACTGAAATAACTACCATCATTGGTTTACTTGGTAGATAATAGGGCCATAAGCTCCTTCCATGAACCTGTTAAGAATTGATGACTCTGCTTCCACTGAGCCAGCACACGGGGTAGTAACAGAGCCAGAATGGGTCTTCCTCATGCAAGTTATCATGCATCAAGCTGGGATCACAGCCTGAGATTATAACGTTATGATGATGCATGATGTCTGTGACTAGCAAAGCACAACTTTTAAAAGACACAAACAGATAATCAACACTGAATCATAGATACAACTGAACAAATCTAAATATTTTAACATCATGTGGTGTGTGCTGTTTATACCTAACTCGGGAGACGGTCTGTAGGGATATATCAGGTTTGTTCACTATACACAGCTGAGTTAACATCGTGCCACCTGTAAATTTGAAATCCTGAAATTATTTGTGAAAGGACACACCGAGACAGGAAACATCCAGCCTGTTTGTTTCGTTTGTGTGTGAGCGAAAGTGGCTTAGGGGCTCATCATCGTAGCTGCATTGTGGGACTGATGTAGGAAAAGAACCTGGTTACAGAGCTGAGTTATTGTCCCATATATGGAGGTGTTTTTGATTGATTAATAACAGAATAAGGGAGGAAAAAGTCTGAGCGTAGAATTACTGTTGGTTTATTTATTCTTTATTTTGTTACAATACCAAAGTTGAAACCCGATAAAGAGGTGACCAAAGTGGTATAAAAAATTAAAAAACAAAAAAAGTTGTTTCCCCCAATAACTACAACTAATTGCCTGTATTTTGGTATCTGCCATCGTCTTTTCTGCCATTTGCACCTGGTTCCAAACTCAGACTTTTAAGTGATACCAAAACCAGTGAAGTCACAACCCTTGTTCTTGTGTCTCTCCACTGGGTGATAATTAAATATTGTATTTATTTTAGAATTCTTTTGTATCCTTTTAAAGCTTCACATGGATTGGCAACTGAGTACATTTCCAGACTTATCTTGCTTTATTCAATCGCCAGACAGCTCTTGTCTTATGACTTTACTACTTTTTAGCTATGCCTGTTCAAGGTTAGTCAATAAAAGAGATCGTGTCTTTGGATAAGCAGCTCCAAAACTTTGAAACAGAATTCAAGTTGATTAAGTACTTTACTTAACAGTTCTAAATTACTGGTGAAAACAAATGTATTCTACTTGGCTTTTTATCTTTATTATTATTATCATTTTGTCTGTGTGCGTGTGTGTGTGTGTGTGTGATTTGATGCTTCATCACTTAACATTTTTAGTCATTAATTTAAACTATATTACTTCTGATCTTTTAAACATGTATGAATGTGTTCTGGGTTTGCAGGGCCAAACTACTTGGCCCTGCATTTTTTGTTTTAATCACATTCATTACTAATATTTCTTTTAACAGAAAAAAATACATATTTTTTACTGCTGGTTTTCCCAGCAGATATACAGATTTGGTTCTGCTTGTGTGGGATCTGGTAGAACTTTGGTGAATGTTTTTATCAGTACTTGACACATCTCAGCTTTGTGGTTTAAAAATTCGCATACTGGCGCAGTGATAGAATGACACTGATCCTATTAAACCATATGCCAATTTTTTTTTACCTCAATCTATCATACAGTTTGCATTTTCACTGCTTCAAAGAGACAAAATGTTATTTATCGGTAAAAAAAGACATTAAACAGGACACAGACAAAGGCCATTCCCTCTACCACTTGTCTAAGCCTTTGGAACTGTCCTTGGTGCTGAAGCAGACACAGAAGGAGCCACTTATGTACAGTACTGCAGTTATTTCTTTTGCCTTGAAACTTCATTTCTGCCGTTCCTGTTCTGCGGCTGAGCATCCACTTCAACATCTGATAGTGTCTCATCTTGAACTGTACACTGACAACACATCTGTCATCTATTCTTACATCTTTGAATTTAAGAGGAGCATATCTAAACACCTTGCCGTCCATGTCCATATTTCTCATATTTAATTAGTTTATAATTTATCTAGATCATCTTTCAATTTAATCAGTTTAATTTCTTCCTCTAGAGTGGGGGAGCCCTTATTTACTAG
>JBBDHI010000014.1:7073748-7088408 GCA_037177115.1 Craterocephalus stercusmuscarum
CCCCCTCCCCCTGTTTACCTCAGAAGACCCTAAATTAGTGTTTTTGTTGTTTTTCCTCACCTGCTAAGGCCTGGACATCTTTTTTTGTTGTTGTAATCCCCCCCCCCCCCCCCCCCCTTTTCATCCTTTGTACTTTTGCTGCACTTCCTCCCACTTCCTTTTGATATTCTCATTGTCGTGCTCATCTTTATTACCAGCTTTGATTGTTTCTCTTCACTATATCCCCCCGCTCTCTTCGGCTCTGTCTCTCCATCTGTCTCGTCAGGGTGTCTGTGAGGTCCCTGAGCTCTGGGAGTCACTGATGTGTGTACCGGTCAGCGGTACTCATGGGTAATGTGTAGATCATTCATCCTCTGGACAGGTATGTAATAGAGGCGGGACGAAGGGGAGAAAGGGGACAGTGGGAGATCTCTGGAGGTATGAGAATCAATTTCATCGGGAATCACCAGAGCAGGGAAGCAGAACCTCAGTGCCTCTTTCTTTGCTTCTCCCTCTCTCTCTTTCCCCCTCTCTGTCTTTATTTCCCCACTCTCCCATCTTATTCCTCTCTGACTGCTCCCACTGATCAGCTCGCAATGCACTCTAGCATTACGCTGGCCAAGCTGCAGGATAAATCCCTACACAAATTAGAACACAGAAGCCATTATTTAAGTCAACCCCTTTTTTCTTAGCTCCCGCAAGAAAATTGGAGTCTTGTGTTAGGAACAGCAAAACAAAGGAAAGCACTCTCCTTTCTTCCTTCAGCAATATTTCCCTGGGCACCGTGGTACATCAGAGAAATGCTACGGCAGAGAAAGGCCCAGGGAGATTGCCCTGTAGTTGTACTACAGCTGGCCATGGCGAACGGACCACCACGCTTGTGCTGTAGGGCCACTGGAAACACACAGCAGTAACTGCTAAATGGAGCGCTTAAAACAGTCTAACATGCATGCGCTTGGTACCTGTAGCAAAGACGTGCATGCTAATGTCTTTAATGGCATGACCGTCAAGCGCAGGTTCCACTTCATAAACTGAAATGAATGACTATCGGCTGACTAACACACACCATTTGACCTGGCACACGGGGGGAAACGATGATGTGGGAGACAAGAAAAATTGCCCATCAATCAAAAGCACGGATGGTCAAGCGCTTTCATCTTGTAGTTGTAATGTTCAGTGAATTGATTATGGAATGATGAGGTGGTGTAAAATGCTGCAGCTCACATATTAAGAGCAGACAGGACAATTTTCTTATTTATGGTGGCCATAAAGTGTTTGAGCAGATGTTAACATTTCTGCACAACGTCTGCAGCGGAGTGTCAGTTCTGTGTCTTATCTTTTATTTTGAGTGAACACAGAGATGCAGGTTTCTAAATCCTCCCCGTAGGAGTGAGTGTGAGCATGAATGATTATTTTTCTCTCTGTGTTGGCTCGGTGATGGACTGGCAACCTATCCAGGGTGTACCCCATCTCTCACCTGATAGCAGATGGGATAGGCTCCAGCCTCCCCCCCTTGTGACCCTGAATCGGAGTGAGCCGGTATAGAAAATGTATGGATGGATGGCGATGAGGTATTTCCAAGAATTAATGTGTGAGCGTTTAAATGAGAGAAAGATGGATTGAAAGACACAGAAAACCAAGGGAGGTTCTGCCAAGTGGGTTTTCCACTCTACCAGGACAGAAATGATGCATATCTCCACAGTATGCCCTTTAATTGGTGCTATTAATATCAGTTAAAGTTTTAATACCTATTTATTAAAACTTAAAACTTTTTTTAGCGGCCTAATGTGAATAGAATTATGAATCTCAGGGGCTGTGCTCTATAAAAAGGCTCATTCATAAATTATTAATGCGCTACCACTTCAGCTGCAAGATCTTACTCTTATAAGATTTGTTAAAAAAGAAATCACCCAAAGGTCTAATATTAGGATGGATTTTAACCATTAAATACTCTTCACGAGAGTGCCATATTTCGTGAATAATTCAGTTAAAATCACAAACATCTCCTCCACGTTGCGAAAAGTTAAGGTATCGGCTCGAATCCACTAATCATGAGCTTACAGTATAGAGCTTGACAGATGATCTCTTGTCTAAACCGGCCGTGTGTAAAATGTAAACAGTGTGAAAACATACAGAGAAAAATCCTAAAGTACAAGGCAGCCTAATTTGTCCCTGTGAATAATTAAAGTCCCTCTTCTGTCAAATACAGTATCTGTTAAAAAAGCTCTAGAACATTTTTGCTACAATAAAAGGGGGAAAAATATAAACACCAAAACAAAGAAACAGCTTCTCTTGGTCATTATTTGAGTTATGGTGGTTTAAACACAATAAACTTGCTGCTCTGACAGCAAATTATCCTATAATCTATACTTTGAACATCACAACAAATATGTTCACAGAGCAACAGAAGCACCGGCCATATGAAATGCCTTGAAACTCAGATGAAACCAAAATAAACACAATTCATGAGTCAGCAATACTCTCTGGCGATATAACAGATATAACACATTAATATGCTAATCTGCAGTTTTGCTAGTTTCAGAAGTGTTTTGTTTAGAATTTGTTTAATGCAACACTTATGATGCATTCTGTATGTAAAAGTATAAATATACAATACAGCAATCACTTTTAATGGTTCTCAATAAACCCCCTCTCTCATTCTAGATCTATTTCAAATGTCTCCTCTTCATCCGCATGCTCTGCTTCTTCACTTCTTTTCATTGTTGTAGCCTCAGCCACACCCCCTGTCCGTCTGCACCTCATGGCTTCAGATGGAGAGTGCGAAATGAAGCTTGTATAATTAAATATTAACTGCCTGCTGATGAGGGGGACTTAGAGCAACGCTGGAAAGAAGAACACACCACTGAATCCTCTGCCCTACTTCTTGCAGTTAATGTCCAATGGGAATTATTCATGTATCAGCTAACCTGTACTGGCACCTTAGAAGGCACTGGGGTTGCAGCGAGCTGTGCCAAAGTGGCACTGAGTGAGCCAGGGTCAATCAACATTAATAGAAATCCTATTGGGATGGTGGAATTCCAGGGTGGAGCAAAGCTTTCATTATTAATGAGCCTGTCAGATGCTGTTCTTAGCTGTTGGGATAACAGTGTTCAGAGGAAAAGTGGCTCCTGTGTAAAGTTTCAGCTGCAGTACAAATGGAAAGTAAATAGATTACCGTCAGCAGCTCCACAGCACAGACCAGAGAATGTGGAATTTGTTATTGGACTGGGAATCAATTATTTCACAGCTCATTTGTAAACAACACACAAACATTTCTGTGCTATAAATTCTTCATTACGCACTCCTAGTCAATTCTAAGTCAAAATAAAGCATTTGACTTTTTTTTAATCCCGAAGTTATTATCAGCTCACGCAAAGCTTAAAATGTACTCATAGCAGAGAAAACTGTGTAAACCCTCCGTGGGGACCGCACGCATTCCAGTTCTGGTGTTTGTTGAAGCATTAACATACACAAGCCCTTATAATCTCAACAATTAGACTTGATTAAACCAGGGTTTATGCCGTCTCTGCGCAGTGTGAACTGACTAGCATATTGTGCAACGTCCAACGACGAGATTTGAGCATAAAGCATCAAAGCATACGGCATACTTAAGCTGGAGTCTCTGCCAAGTTGTGCTTGCTCTTTAACTGTTGGTGTTTGTGTCACGCTTAAGCTCTCTCCACTACTCAGTCAAGCTATTAGAGACCTCTCTGCCCACACCACATGGACCAGACTATTTGTCTGGTAAGTTCTCTGTGCATGCATGCATTGAGGTTGCCTTCAAAAGTGGACACAAGCAACGTTCCCCACCATGGCCCCTTAATTTCTCTCTGTGAGAGATATTGATGTTCAGAGTGAATGCATCACACAGCTTAAGGAGGCTGTGAAGCAATTAGGGATCTCTGCCGCCTCTGGTGTGTCATATCCAGTAAATAAAGCACCCTGCAGCTCCAGGCTCATGACAGGAAAAAAAAACACAGCAGACTTTAGCCACTCTTGGATTTCAAAGGAGCGAACATGAACTAACCTTCCCCTCCCTTTTCTCTCCCACTTGGCTGAATCTCAGAAAGCGGGAGGTGGGAATTGGTGATGTATGTGTGTGTGTGCGTGTGTTGATGTGGTGAGCGATCTTCCATCAAGGATGTGACCACCCAAAGAGGGTAGTGGTCCCAACGCTTTCTCCAGCTCCAGCAGTGTGAGCAGCTTAACCAACCTATACACGCAGCATCCATGGCATGACAAACATCTCCTTGCCTCACTTGTGTTTCACTCCCACAGCGTTTATGTATTTCTTGACCCAGTGAAATGGACGCTGTTGGTTTTCACATTCAACCTGGAAAAGCTCAAACACGAAAAGCTTTGGGCCTCATTCAAAAATCAATTTACCACTAATGGCAGGTTAGTTTTTCTTCATTTCTCACCTCCTGCCTCTGCCTGATTGTCTTTTAACTGTTTGGACATGCATGCCTGCCATCCATATAAATACACACCTATTGTGGATGCACTGCATGTGGTGTTGCTGCACTGAGATTTTTAAGAAAGGGGGTTAAAGATGGCACGATGATTAAGACTGTCTGCCCTCCCTCCCCTGCAGAGCTTTAAAAACCCAAGTTTGTCACAGACCTGAACCTCAAAGGACACATTTGCCGTCTATTGTCTAAGGAGCAAAGTGGAACCAAAGAGAGAAGGAAATCATGAGTGAAAGAGACGAGTAGATGATTTCCCCTGCCACCACTCAAAAGGTGAAAATAATAATAGTGCTCACCTGTTAGTGTCTGGAGCTTAGCAGAAGGCCCAGTCGCACATCATAACAGCACAGCTGCGCAGCTCTAAACACCTGCATTGTTAACCAGCTCCATGGTGACAGGAAGCCCGAAATGAGGCTGGAAGTGTCAAATCACACCACTACTAACAATGCTAAAGCACTGTTACACCACAACTACCAAGAATTATCATCATCATTGTTTCCATTGTCATTATTAGCACAAACATTGTCAGAGCACATTAAGTGACTTTCTCAGACCTAGAAGAAAAAAATGAAGATTAAATCAACAGGAAAAACTTAAAAAGTGACACAGAAGATTAGCCAAAGTCATGGGTAATTAACTAAAGACAATAAGATAAATGTTTGTCTTTTTATCTAACTATCTATTACTCTAAACTTTTAATTCATAGTTGAACACAAACACAAAAGCTCTATGAGGGTAACTGCTATCCGAGAAATTCCTCAAACTGAAATATTTCTCTGCAAATCTGATCTTCTTGTTTGTTTGTTTTTTTAATTATGTGATAGATGAAGATATGCATGCTGACACAAGCACTTTGTAAGTGTTTGTATGGGTTTATTAGCGATACCATTTGTTCTGTGTTGTTAATGTGATTCTGCTAATGACAGTGGTATTGCAGTGGGAGGGAGAGGGCTGGCCTGTTTTGTTGCTGAGCTTGTAAAAGAATGGCTGAACATGCACCTGCCATCTCCAGAGATACTCATTAAAGAGGAGAGATGCCAAGTCCCAGCATCTCAGTTCTCCTTGAAGACGCAAAGTGAAAACTCTACACGGTGCAGTTACATGCAGTATACACTCATAGAGAAGCACACATACTTACTAACAAAAATGGATTTCTTTCCCTCCATCTTTCACTATGATTCTAATTCAGTGCTCACATTTGCAAATTTCATTGAAATTACATTAAATATTTCTCTCTGTGTCCGCTCCACAGCTGTAGTGAGAGTAAATGGTGAGAATGCGAGTTAAGGTGTGAAATTACAACCCAACACCATTCCCTTCTTACCAATGAAAAAAAAAAAACAGCCCAGCAGCCAATGCCGTATAGTCCTGACTCACCTTAAGCCAGTAGCTATTTTCAGGAAACTTTACCAAATGTAGGTTGATTGCCTAAGAAGAGATGAAAAGGAAGTATATATATGTCTGATTTAGTCTTTGACCCCGCCCATGTTGGCTGCAGTGCAGATTGATATTGGCAGATCAAAGCTTGTTGAGCGGATGGAGGATATGGAGTGAAATAAGATGCGTTGCCTCGCTGTGCACATACACGCCAACGGCTCAGATGAGATTATACCTCTGGTCACAATTTGCATTGATTTGCATGTGGCTTGTTTCATTTCTATTTCATCTTGATTCTTTATGAAAGTATCAGGATGTAGAATCATTATTGGATTATTGAAAGTCACTCTAGTTGGCTCCATCTTCTTGGAAGCCGAACGCACAAACTCTATGAGAAACCCTGAGCATAAATGTGTGTACTGTAGATATTGGACATGCATTTTGAAGAAAACCATTGAAAGAAGAATGAAGTGAATTAAAAGATGATTTTGGACTTCAAAATGTTTCCACTTATTGGGCCAGAAGTTCTTTGGGCTTCCTTCTTATGCGCTCCTGTTCCAATGCGAGTCCTTTGCTTTCAGTAAAACAAAGGGCTCTCCGGCCAAGCTTGTCACCTGCCTCATTTACTGTCAATCATATAAATCAGCTCTCTCTTGAACTTTTCTCTTCACACTTTTTAACTTCCTTTATCACATTTTTTCCCCTCTCTCTAAAGCTTCATCTCCATCAACCCCCTCCTGCATCATTTGTTGCATCTGTGTCTTTGATTTTCTGCTTGAAGCCAGAAAATGAAAGGCCGGGTGCTGGGATTGTAACCTGGCTGGTTCCGGTGTGGCCTGCTGTAGACCTCTTTAAAGGTTTGACAGGAAGACCCATAGATGAAAGAGCAGGATATGACATTTGTTTCTCACAAAAGCTACTGAAGGCATGCTAATCTTTTGTCACAGTTTAATTATTGGCTTTAAGTCCTGATTTTTGACAGGTTGTTTTCTATTTAACATCTGCAAAGAATGCAATATATTGTTAGATTTATATTTTACAATATATTGTAGAGAGAGAGTTGTTTAGATATCAACTTTATTTTATTTAGAAAAATAGTTAATTCTCATATTTTGTTTCAAGTTTGCTTTCTGTCCTGAGAATAAACAAAGAGAATCTTTTAGTTTTTATGCTTCTGATATCTTTTACAAATTGACAGAACTCCTGATCTCAGAAAAGGCACCATCAGGCTGGAAATGTCAGGCTCATGGATGTTGGATGTGAAGCAGAAACCCCCGACAGGGAGAAACATTTTTTCAAAGTGGGTCTGACAACAATTTTATGTACCACAGCTAATAATTAAAATTAATAGCTATTCTTTGGAATATATATCATTGCATATGATTATTTTAATGATAATGATGATGGTGTATTTTCTGTTGACATCTGTGTATATCTAATAATACTAATATAATACTAACGAATTAACTTGATGTCTCTGTTTCCTGATCATGTATAGCCATTAGGTTTCTTTACTTACTAAATATCTTCCTCCATGGAACCCAAATGTTTCCAGACACAAAAGGCCTTTTTGAAGTTCACTATCTTTTATGAAGACCGTTCTTCTCAGAATTCCAGGTTTATATGTGCATAGCTACTGATGAAAGTCTGTGTCATACTCCTTTCTACCAGCCTGTTATTGCTTTCTAACTCTACCTTATTCTTGATTTCTTTCATTCTTGACCAATGTTACGACGGAACTCTTCCAAGCTCTGCAACATGTCCTTTTTTCTGGCTTCATGCACTGCTTCCTCTGGTTTTACCCAGTTGCCACTGGTGTGAATGCATCTTTGCTGTGTAATACACATCGAGTTACAGCTTTTCTCAGAATATACTATGATGTCCATAGATGGGTCTTTGAAAAGCCAGAAAAACTCGGATTTTATTGTTTTGTTTTGTTTTTCCCAGAAGGACAATAACACGCACACAGTGAAAAGACTCCGAAAAGTCTCTGAATCTCACCGGTACTTATCTACTTCGTCTTTGCCTCTCACCGAAGAAGCAAAAACGATGTTTAAGTGATGCTTCATGTACAACGTTATTCACTTGTTCCTCCTTTTTGTTTCCATCCATGTGCACATTAAAACCTGTTAGATTGAAAATTAGAAGCACCTTGTGTGTTCATCCTCTTTCCTTGTTATCTTGTGGTCAGAGGTCATTTGGTGACCATGGTGATGAGTGCTTTGTTTTGTTCTCATTTTTGCCCGAGACTAGCTCCGCCCCTGAAAATGTCCGATCTAATATTGACCCATTTTAGCATGAAACTTTAATAGGCTGTCAGAGAGGGGGAAGCTAACCAGACACCACACATAAAGGGTATATCCTGTCTCAAATTATTGCCTTTGTCTACTCTGGCCGTATGCACTCTTACTTTCCACTTTGCCTTTCATGCATTTCCCTTAATGTAACGCTCTGTAATACTTAATATTTATTAGCAAGGCACAGTTTTATTTGTGTCACATTATATCTTCCACTGGTTGAGCTCTTCAGCTGTTACTCACCATTCTCTTTTTCTCCTACACCACCTCTTTTTCCCCCTTTGTTGTCTGTTCCCCTGCTGTCATCTGATTGATGCCTTTGCCAGTGTGCTGCGTACTTCATTACTCTGATTTTGCCATGTCTCAGGTGGGCTATGCACAAGGGAGACTGAAGAAGTAGAAATGTGTCACTGGTAGTTGGGAGCACAGTGTGTCCCACTGAGTAAATAAAATCACCCAAATAACATAACAAAATTGTCTCCTGTCAGTGTTCTTGTGACAGTAGGTGGGGAGGAGGGGTTGCTCGGAGACCATTCTAGTAAAGACAGATATTCGCACAGACTGCTGGGATCAAAGGGACTGCATACTGTGTGGCTGAAGCGTGCATACCATCCTCCTGGACACGCAAATTGTGCCCTGAACGGATTTCCAGATGGCAGAGGATACAGTATACTTGGGAATAGTAGGCTCTAATGTCTTTAATCTTTGGACTGACTTTTTTGAGTATATGAGCTGTCTGCAGTGAAAAAAAAAAAAAATCCTTCTCCACTGGTTTGTGTGCTGTGTAATTACAGAGTTAGTCGAGCTCCACTACTCTCTTATCTCTTCTATTGGGACAAGAGTCACATGAATGGACGCCTCTGTTCCCCGTTCTCCCCAGCAAGCACCAAATCACTATCAGTAATAGATTTGCTCCCAGACTCTCACTCTTTACGTCTCTCTCTATCTCCCCCGCTCTCACTGCCTTCTCCTCTCCGCCTCTTTTCTCTCCAGCTGCTTTCAGTCATGGACTCAGTAACATTTCTGGGGCCACTGATCTGTTAAAGAATTACTTTCAGGCGTACACTTGTCCATTATCAAGTGTAACATTATGACTGTTGCGAAAAGAGCCTTGATGTTTTGCAGTGGCACAAGACACATGAAGCAGGGAGTTAAATACGTTGTGATGAAACACAAAGCTCACAAAGCGAGATGCCTGAATTGCTATTTAATCCACAGTGTGTAAGGAAAATAGTTCATTTAGCCACTTTATGCATTTTCAAGCAGCTCCAATCGACTGCTGTCTGCATGAGAAGATCTCTCCTCAGAAAGAATTTTATTTCAACTGAATACAAGTGTCCGAAATTTTGACTGATACAGCATGTCTGTCTTTCTCTGGGAGGCCTGTTTGTGCATTCAATGGGAACTAAATCACAAATGGACTGTAAATTTTGTGTTTACAAAAGTGCATACTGTTGTTTTGCCTCTTTCTTTCTGCTGAGGACAGCAATGAGTGTCAAAGCATAGTGGAATTTGACATCCTGACGCTGCTTGATTCTCAGGCCAGAAGCTGTCAATTCACCGAGAGGGAAAGGGAAGCTCAGTGCCTCATTTGAAGGCTTGTCTGTCTGACATCGCTCCCCCCCCCCGCCATCTGACTGCATTATCTGTCTTCTCATGCAAAGCCTGTATAACTCTGTCATTCAGAGCATACAACCCCTGTGCTTATATGCATGTGTGTGTTTCTGCGCTTGCTTGACTAAAAGGGATTGGCGAGACCTACGAAGTGTTAACACAGCGGTTTTATTCAGGGAGGAATCATAATGAAGCATCACTGCTTGTCTTCTCTGTAAGATTTCCATCTTGAGAAAGAAAATAAGGTGAAAGTAATGCTGGACAGACATGTATTTCTCTGACATTTGGCTGGCATACCTGTCACTTGAAATATTTATAATGGATGTCTTCTTGCTACCCTGACAGTGTGAGAGAGAATAGGTCAACTGCAATGTCTGACATTCTCTCCGCCTTAATTAGGAGTCACACAATGTTTTTCAAACTCACATGTACAAGGCTTTTCCCCAAAAAAACTTTGTAAGCTGTGTAAAATGTACAGCACTGCCCAAAAGTCTTCAGCCACTTTCCTCTTTTCTTATATTTTGCTTCAAAGGAGCCAGGATTTATTGGATTTCTTTAAATCTTGTCTGAAGAAACAGTCCTCCAGACTTCCTGAGGGGTTTTCTAGGTTTTTCTAAGTTTTTCTTTGGACCTTGGTAATTTTGTGCTGAGTTTACATATAGGCCTAACAGCTTTGCAAAGAACCAATTTCAGGTAGTAGAGGCGTCACTTTTCAATTAGCAGCTTTGTTGAAAATAAACCCTTTGTGTTTTCTTTTGTAAAAGTTGAATATGGGAAATATGCCACAAAATTATTAGCACAATTTGAGATTTAAATTCTACTTAATTTACCAACAAGGTAACTCCCCAAGAGCTATCGCCTGAAAACTCAGTTTACTTTAAAGCAGCGTGGTGCCAGTTCTATCTTTATTCCAGAAGTCTGGCCCCTCCGGCGACAAGTGTTAAGTGACACCAATGTTGTGTAAGGGGCCATCCACACGAAGCCCAATTGCAGTAAAACCGCAAAAGTTTTTTAGAAATCCGCCCTATCTTCCACATGAAACCGGGGATTAGCCTCCTGAAACCGATCATTTCTGAAACCAGTTAGGCGGAGCGGTGTGAAACCTCCATGGTCCTCACTCCGTGTGGCGGTTGTGTCGTCATTGTGACGAACGCAACAACCATGGCGCGTCCGTGAGCTGCTGTGTTGTTGTGCTGTGCCAGATAATCCTATCTTGTTTTCAGAACAATAGAGGCAACTGAGGTGAATAGACTCGTCCTACATATCTATAAGAGGATTGTTTGGGAACTTGCACAATGGACCTTTAACTCTAAACCTGTGTAAGGAGTGTAAGTCCAAGTTGATTTGAGTCAGGCCTGTTAGTCAGACAAACATGTCTGTCACTCATCTTCTATAAGACAATGTGACAGAGTCACTGTTTGATTTGCTGCCTCTGTCATAGTTTGCTGAAGACAGAATGTTTTTTTTTTTTTTTCGTCTTCAGCTCTTTGTGCACACAAACATCATCACAGCTAAATCAAGTCAACATATTTTAGTGGATTCTTTGATTCATTCACACTATTGTAACTTAGACAATGTGGTAACAAATACTGTCAATTACAAGCTGAAGACTATGTGGTGATGAAGACAGCAATCATCCCCACACATTTCTGATTACAAGATCTTTTACTAAATTGACAAAACAGGATATTAGAGTAGAGGACGAGTCAGTGTTTCCTTCAACACGCAGGATTTCACAAAGATACTTTCCTTGGTATGTGTCTCTCTGTCTCTATTCTTTCGTCATCAAATTATTTTTTTACACTTAAACTTCTTTTTCTCTCTCAAGCAATTAACATGTGGGTGAACTTGCCAGCTCTGCAGATTCTTAATGGCTGTTCTTCACTTACTGTGAATACAGATGGAAAAACAAGTGCTGACTATGTTGGAGAGCACAAAACTGCTAATTGAAACTGAAGACAAGGGGGGTGAGGTAGATCTCAGCCTCCATTCTGTAGCGCTGTCAAATTGTCTGTCAGCTGATAATAATGCAATAACAGAACAGGATATGACTCAGAGAATAAGGTGTGGGACAGATGAGGACAGAAAGTTGTTTTAAGATTAATTCTTTCTCGGTTTTTGAGATGACAATAGGCTCAATCTGTCCTCTGTCGTGCTATTTGCTGAGCTGAAACTGACTGGAAATCTGCCTTCTTGTTTTGGCATACCTGCTCATTTGTGGAGAGAATTTCTCACATTTGAGAATATGTTGAAAACGTCAGTATGTGAATGAAATAAGATTTGCTTCTGAAATGTTTTTCAAGATTGAATTTACTGTAAGAGCACAGTTTGAAAAGGGATGTAAAAGCTCTACCACAACCTTCCGTTTTTTGGTTTTCTAGTTAAAATCTCCAATCAAATATTTTCAGTTAAAATGTATATACCTATGAATTAGGGCTGTCAGTCAATTAACAAAAAATCAAATTATTGACAACATTTGTAATAGACTCTAATGCCCCCCGTATGGGGTCCGAACGACTCATCACAGCAAAGGACATACAATGGCTAGAGCTTAAGGGGTTAATCAATCAAATTAATCTGCTAAAGCAATAATGGGGAACGCTGGCCCTCAAGGGCCGCAGTCTTTTAGGTTTTCCATGCAACCCTGCTCCAACACACTTGAAAGAAAACATTTTTGAAATGAAATCAAATCACACAAATGGCACATTAAACACGCCCCCATACACACACACACACACACACACCCTCTTAACTTCTGTCTCTGGCTTGGTGCTGCTGTGAAGAAACAGGAATTTTGGGGACCCATTCACACCAGGGGCCAGCATACCCATGGTCACAGAGGGCAGATCAAGCAGGCATGCCTCTTAGAGTAAAGGATCGCCATAAGGAAACACTGGAATAAAAAAAAAGTAAAAACAGTTAAAACTAAGATAAAATAGGGAAACAGTTAAGAAGATAAAATACACACACACACATACACACAAAAAATAAAAAGTATCAAATAAAATAAAAAAATTGATAAAATAAATAAATAAGGCAAATAAGATAAGATGGGATAAATAACATAAAATGAATAAAATCAAATCAAAAGGCTAGACTAAAAAAGAAGGTCTTGAGCCTCTTCTTAAAAACCTCAACAGTCTCTACAGCCCTGAGGCTCTCTGGCAGGCTGTTCCACAGTTGAGGACCATAATGATGAAATGTGGCCTCACCGTGTGTTTAAGTTCTTACTTTGGGAACAATTGAAAGGCTGGTACCAGAGGACCTCAGAGTCCGTGAAGGCTCATAATTTAAAAGCATATCAGATAAATAAGAAGGCCCAAGACTAATATGACATTTATAAACAAGTAAGAACACCTTAAAATCCGTCCTGAAACACACAGGGAGCCAATGCAGCGATTCTAAAACTGGTGTAATGTGTTCCCGCCCCCCCCGGTCCTCGTCAGAACTCGTGCTGCCGAATCTGCAGTAACTGTAAACTAGAAACAGACTTTTTGGGAAGACTAAAGAGCAGGGCATTACAGTAATCTAGCCTGCTGAAAATAAAATTGTGCATTAGCACCTCTGTGCTGGCAAGAGAGAGAAATGGGCGAACTCTGACGATATTTTAGATGATAAAATCCTGTCTTTGAGACATTTCTGATGTGTGGAATAAAATTCAGCTCAGATTCAAAAAGGACACCCAGATTTCTCACACACCGAAAGGTTTTGAAGTTCTTCAGTTTGCAAGAAATTATCTCTCTCTTGTCTTCAGGACCAATGACTAAAACCTCAGTTTTGTCCTGGTTGAGCTGTTAGAAATTCTCTGCCATCCATGACTTTGCAAAAATACAGTTTAAAAGGGTGTTAACTGGCTCTAGGTCATCAGGAGACAGGGTGATGTAAAGCTGTGTATCATCAGCATAGCTGTGAAAATCAACGCCGTGCCTCGTGATGACGTCCCCAAGTGGTAACATGTAAGATTAAAAGTACTGGGCCTAAAATTAAGCCTTGGGGAACCCCGCATTTTATTTCATAGATTCCTGAGAAGCATGTATCCATACTCACCAAGAATTTTCAATCTGTAAGATAGGAGTAAAACCAGTTAAGAAAACTTGCCGTTCAAAGGCCCTAGCAACGCCTCGCTCCCTTGTGTCGCACTCATTACTGTAGATCCACACCCTGCTTTGCTCAGTGATTCAGGTGGGCATAGACGGCACACCTTCTTCTTCACCTACTCCTTCTTCTTCTTCTTCTGGTATGTTCCTTTTACCTCGTAACTGGGAATTTGTAACTGGGGAATGATGTCACACCCGTGTGAAAGCGTTCCAGTTCACAACTCAGGAAAATAATAAGGCAGTTTCCACATTATAGCCATTTCTTTGCGGCAATTGTTGTTTTGAACCAGCAAAGCAGCTATAACAGAAGGCCAAACATTAGTTCTAAGCAGCATCAGCTGTTTTAAAATATCCACAAAAAGGAAACTGACGTTTTTTTAACAATAAAATGTTGTTGAGACATAAACATATATATGACATTTCACCATAAGTCATGCACGTATGTGCTTGCCAGACAATAACTGTGAAGAAAAGCTAATGCCGTTGGAAGGGGGAAAAGGAGGTCAGGGAAAATAGAGTTTATAACACCAGACAGAGGAAATGATGGAAAAAACAATTAGAGTGAACAATGTTATAGACAGGTGACAGACTGCTGATTCTGAGGCTGGAATGAAGAGATGAAAAACATAACAGAAACTGGCAGATGCGAAAGCAACATGACAAGAAGAGAGAAGAATACTCTGCAGAATATACATGCATTTTAAACTCAGTTCCAAGAAAAATCTGAGAAAAGTGGTTTGTAGAACTTGTATAAAAAGACCTAGCCTGTATCTCTATCCATACAAATGTTTTTTTTCTCCTGGACTGATGTTATTACTCAAAACAAA
>JBBDHI010000014.1:7217449-7229449 GCA_037177115.1 Craterocephalus stercusmuscarum
ATTTTCACTCTCATTAATCCAGGTAGACCTAAAGTAATATGAATCATCAAGTGTCAATATGTTCAACAATTTTAAAACAAAAGGCCACAGAAAGGTAAGCTGGTTGTTTTGGGGGTCCAGAAATATCTCCCTCTTTTCTTTATTCTTAAATCTTCAAATACTAAATAAGACTGGTTACCGGCTATATCTGTTCACATTTTCATGTAATAGCTCACTTCAGAGTCAGCAACCAACATTGCGAACTTCCCGTTAAAATTAAATTGGATCGTGTAGCTCTAGCTTATTCAGCGCTAATTTGGATTCTCAGGTATTGAATATGCACCTTTATAGTTTATTTTCAGCACCAACCTGAAACTTTTTTTGGTTAACTGTCGCGATGGTTAGTTACTTAATATGCTCACTGAAAGCTAAATATGACATGGTTTCCCCACATTATCTTAAAACTAATCCAGTGCCACAAAATAATCAGATTAGCACTGCTAACAAGCTTCAGGCTAACATTACTGTAATAGCTTTGCATAACATTAGCAGTTATACTTGCACACAGACAAAGTCTGTTTTAGAAATGAGCAGTCAAATACTGTATATAAACAGGATGGCTATGAAACTACTCTAGAAATTCTCTTCGAACTGCTGTTGTGACATGACAGTCTTGAAAGGCTCAACTGTGGTGTCCAATCAGATTTCCAAGGTGGTCAGTGGCACCCTGGCCAGCCCACTAGCTTTGCCCCTGAATGTAAAATCCCATCTTAACATCTCCAGAAAAAAGGCATTGTCTTTTTAATGAATTCTCATAAATATATCAGAAAAATTCATTAATGTTGTTCCCATAAATTTATGGCATTTAATCAGTTCCAAAAGGGGCGCTTGGACCTAGCGTGAGGTTATTGGTCCACATATTTTCCACAGCTTATCGGTGTGTTCCAACAAAATGATTCTCTTCTTGCAACTGATGTGTCTTTCCCGTTCAGTAAAGAAAAGCACTGAGAGGTGCTTCTCCATTGCGGGTACAGGCGTGGATCACGTGCATAACCCGGTGTATATCGAGTGTGTGCTACGTTTTCATGCACATGGTCAGTTTTCAAACCAAACTGAACCAAACTGAATAACCACCTTATACTTGGCTGTCAAGGCTTAGAACATGTATAGAAAACATTTCCAAGACATAACCTGCTTTATCTATTTCTTTTCATTATTCTTCTCTGTCAAAAAGGGTGCTTCCCAGTATGACCCTGAAATATACAATCAAAATGTATTCCACACTTGAAAGAAACACAACAAAAAAAATACTTCGATTGCAATGTCTGTAAAAAGTGTTTGTTTTTTAGTTCAGTCTAAAAGTTATAATGGGTTTATACATGTATAAATTGTTCCATTAAACAAGCTAATTCTAATTTCAACAACATACTTTAGAGAACACATTACAGATATGTTTTTTTAACTTAATGTTTTACAGCATAAGCAGATTTACTAAATGAGGCCTGCTACTGAACTTGGAGCAGCACACTACTGAACTTTGGAAGTTTGTTTTACTTTGGAGCCCCAACACAATTAATTCAGCATCTGTTTTACCTCCTGCCTCTTTTCTAAGATCTCTATCCTGCTAGTAAAAGACATTCCAATGTTGACTCTTTGCACATCTCTTTCTTTGTTGCTCTCTTTTCTTTTTTGATTCCCATGATTCAGTAATTTGTATGGCTTCTATAAATCTACATATCCCTTGTCTAAATTCCTTTAAATGTGCTGTTAGAATTGTACCGCGCATCCTTGTTAATGTTCTTTTTTTTCTGTCTGTGACTTGTAAAGTTGCCTTTACTGGTTTCCAGATGTTTTGCACAAGAGATGATCAGCTAAGTGAAAAGCAAAGATTTCTCTTATCTCTTTGAGGGAAATTGGAGGTCCGTCTGGACATTTTCAGGAATTTTGAAAGTTTCTTGATCAAGTCTGTGATTAAACTGGCACTCATTAGAAAAGGAAGACGATGATTTACCCCTGCTGATGACATATATTGATCGAATTAGCAACACCTTTGATTAAACTCCACATCAATACTTCTTAGAGTTCAACCAGAAAGCACATCACATCATCAGCTGGAGAAGGCAGAGAACTGTTGTGTCTTTGAGAGACTCAGAGAAGACACTATGAATGCGCCTAATGGTTATCAGAATGATTAATTTCTGGGGTCAAACCTCCAATGTTTAGGTACTGATCATTAATTAAATAAAGTAGAACACTGAGAAAAAGAATCTTGATGAGTTGCATAATTTTTAGAAAGCAGTCAGCAGTTTTGATTTTGTATTTCGGCCGATGGTTTTCCACAACTTTTGCTCTTTTATGCAGCTTTTAGTTTTAAGGTGAAAGAAGTTTGAGCTGAGAAAGCTGTGATTTAGTGTCTCCACTGGTGTTACCAAAGTAAAATTCTAACATTATTTAATTCATCTGTTCTGTATAAATGAAATAGTGAAAGGCTATTGACTGAATGGTGCATTAAAGTTCTGACTAGTATAAATGAGTTTTATGCATATGAATAGTTTATACGCTGAATATATCCCTTCCCTGAAGGAGATCTGTAGTCCAAACACGCCATTTCTTCATATTCTCCATCAGTGATTTTCATTTCCTCTATGATGGCCCCAAGGGTGTGGAGGTCAGTAGAAGATCCATGAAGAAAGGATTGGATATCCCTCTAATGGCTTCTTTAGTGGACTAACGGGCTACCTCTGGACACAGACAAGGCAGAGATAAAAATATATATTTAGTGTGGACAGTTTATATTCTGAATCGTTTTAAAGTAATGCGTTTACCCTGAATGATCCACAGAGCCCTGCTCTGTGTAATAAGAATAAACAAATACAGCATTGGCTTTTTTGTCCTACATCAATGCTGATTTATTTTCAGCCATGGTGAGCTATTGTATGCAGATTGCCTGATGCCCCTGTGGTGAACTTCTCATCTAATCCTTTCAATAAGTAACTGTGCCATAGCGAAGGGGTGGGTTCTCAAGAGAAATAAAAGCGGGTTCAAACAGTCAGGAGAATATCAGAAGTACCAAGAGGGAAATACACACAAGAATTTCCCATGACCTTTTCACCGGTCACCACACCAGCTAGGGTTATCACATTTTCAAAATCACAAGTTCAAACAACTTTGAAATAAACATGCATTTTTTTTTTCAAATGTGGTAGAATTCACAGGAGATTCATTCATTTATCCAGCAGGCTACAAATTCTCTCCCCAACAAAGATAAATGTGTAGATTTTTCTCAGATAGAACATGGCTGCATAGTTTGCGTACACTGAGCTGTATGGTCACATTAACATATGTGGCTTACAATAGACACTGGTCCAAAGTAAGGAAAAACTTTTTAATCCTTTAGTCTTATCTTAATGTTTTCCAGTGTGGTGCTGTGGAGGTGTATTCATAGGAAACCATCCTAAATTTATGGAGTATGTCAATAGTTACACCAAGAAAAGAGCAATAAACATATTGTAGTTTCTCAGCAGTTTTTCCATTTTCTTTGGGATAAAGGAATTAGGAATTAATGTGTTTCAAGTACTAGTTGAGGCGATGGTAAATTAATAATAATGTAACAATAGATAAATGGTCAAAACTTGAAACTTGAAACTGACTAATAAAAGCACATTTACTTTGGGTTTTACAAAGCAATACCAAGTACCAGCTAAATGGTAGAGTATAGTTAATGTTAAAAATTTGCATATACAGTATTACAGGTTTGCATCTAAACTTTGGTAGTTTTACAGTATGACCAGCTGTAACAACCAGTGGATGGTCACATGAAGCTGAACAACCTGTTAACTTGTCGCCAGCCAGTTATTTTGCTGATTTGTTGTCATTTTACAGTAAAAGTTCTCCCTCCTAATGAGTAAAAGGAAACAAAAGAAAATAAAATCCCACTTTTGCTACACTGCCATTTCTGGTTTAAATTAAATTTCTCTGATTGCTTTGCTCAGCTTGCTACCTTCCTCCATCTTTGAACCAATTAAGTTAAAACTAATGTGCTCAAGCGGTTCCAGGACATGTGACACTCTGTGATGACAGAACAGCAGAGTTTCTTTTATTCAAAATGGTAAATAATGTTCAAAGTTTCCTCACATTTAAACTGCACAGACACATGGCAGCTGTACAACAGAATATATCCACTCCCACTTTCTAAAGAACCACAGTCGGGAGAACGAGAAGCTCTGGGCACACTGTACTGTCTAAAATCAGATTTAGATCCCATTCTTACATTCAAATCATATTATACTCTACAGTTATTCACAGAGTAGCAATCTATCACTCATGCACACACTGTCAACACAATCTGACCATCTGTCAGTGCTTACCTGCACAGAGCTGTGAGATATGGCCCTGACGGAGCGGCCGTTGTAGCTATTGCTTTAAAATCATTTATTGTCAGTGCAGGCATTGTTGTAGAAAAACAGACACAGAACTCTAAATCATAAGTGCAACAAGCAAGGTATTTACATCGTCTATTTCAGACATCCTCACGTACATCTGTGGGTAATGCAAATAATCCATGTCTGGACCATTGCTTTCCTATCAAATGTTCACTCAAATATGGGCTGACGTGTTTGATTTCTGATCTATTAATGCAACAATAAACACTGTGCTCATGACTAAAATATGACAAATTAATCTAAAAATGTCAATTTTGGGAATCGGGAATGAACTTTTAGAAGGCAAAGAAAGCCCCTGACAGAAAAGCAGCTCATGTTGTTTGCCTTGTGTGAAATGTTTTACATTTAAATCCCCTCAGCATTCGCTTGCTCCGTCAAAAAAATCCTGCTCTCTCCATTTCTGCACAAAATGGGGTCTCAAGAGTTTTCAGTCTACCTAATGGGGACCTTGACTAATTGAGTCTCTAGTTTCTTTTGGCTTGTTTTATGTACCGCTGAGCTCCTCTAACTGCATTTCTTGGTGGTTTGTGTATTCACTGCAGTCTCTGAAACTGCAAGTTTCCAGATTTGGAGTTCTTATCCAAAAGATACTGTATCTAATCCAAATTTCTATTCTCCACAAACACAACCATCCTTTTTACTTCACCCTGTGCTCTATTGCTGCTGAGCCAACAGATGACACCCACATTCCTCCTGCCATGTTTGTGACTGCTTCTGCAGTAAAAGGTCAGCTGCTGATTGGTGAAATGTGTGACCACATAATCAAAGAGGAGGATGATTGAAGATTCCTCTGAAATGAGGCATCGTTTGGCTGATAGCAAAATCCACTGTGTCTCAGAGGAGGAAGTTGGCTGCGGTGCATTCCATCCCCCCAAAAAAACATCTTCCTTTTTTTTCATTTTTTTAAAGAAATCACAAGCTAAGAGGAAACAGCAGACTCAGCATTTTTCTTTGAAATACTTGATATATGCAAGAAAATGTATATTTTACAGAACAAATTGTGTTCTGTATTTTAGATGTGTTGATGCTGCAAAAAACTCGAACATAGTAATCTAAACACATTAGGCTTTTACATGCTTTTTTAACAGCATTAGGAGTGTCAAGTTAGCACTGGAATGTGGCTGTCTGTGTGCAGTCTGTATTACAGAATCAGAACATGTCTACGGACATGTTTGTGTAAAAGCATAGAGAAGGGAAGGTTTTTTAAAGGTTTCTGCTCTATTGAAAATCAACAACACAGTGCCCTTTATTCTCAAAAGGATGGAGTTTGGAACCATCTTTTTTTAAAGGTGCCATCCTGGTTGTGATATACAGTATATGCAATCTGCATCATCAGGACAAAGTGCTTTGATAATCAAGCCAAGTTTGAAAATCACAGAATGACAATCATCAGAGTCAAACCCCAGGTCTTCTTTAAGTGGTCTCCTTCCCTCAGTAAAATAATAACACAGTAATCTGACAAAAAGCCTCCTGAATGAGTCTAAGGACACAAGTCCTCTGATTTGGTTAAATACGGATTAAACTTTTTGGACAAAATTTGTGTGAGTGTGACGAAACCAGGCAATAAATAACCGTCTAACACTATCTTTACAGTTAAACACAGTGATTCTGTGAGGGACTAGTCAGGATAAAGGGAATGACTGATGTACACGAGGGAAAGGCGTGTAAGGCTTGCATTAGGAGGCCATAGCCACCAGTTATTTTAACCAACATGAGTTGGTCAAAATGAGAGATATTCACCTTGTAAAAACTTTTGTCTATTTTTGAGAAACTTGCCAATCACAAAGCACGTTTTGCTTTGTCTTTTTAGATAATATGGGTTTGGATTGATGAAGAAAAATGGACAGAATTTATTTTAAGATATGTCTGAAAAAGAGCATTAAAACAGCTTAAGTAGAATGCTGAGAAGGCCTGTTTTCTAATTCTGTGAAAACATCCATGTGCTGGATACTTAGGTGAGCATTGACTTGATCTAGCCCAAGAAAAACAAACAACAACAACAACAACAAAACAACTTGCATACAAATTTTAGAACACAGTAATAATTTCAGATGACAGGAGGTCTTTGATTCATTTGCTAGTTTTTGGTTTGGTAACTGAGCCTTCTCCATGATAGTTCAGAAAACTTTCGTAGTCTAAACTAGGGTTAGGTCCAAGAGCCATAATCATTTGCTTTTTCCTCTGATATTTCTGAATAATGAATGGAATTTTTCACCCTGATGAGCCACACTGAAAATTTATTATGGGGTCAATTGTTTTCAATCCAATAAAGTCAATTGAGCTGAACACTTACATTCTAATTTTTCTTTTATAGCCTCTGAATACCAAAACTTTAGGAATAGCCATCATGGCCAAAGTCTGTAATCTTGACTCACATTTCAGAACAATTTAACAATTTAAGTGGTCTCCCTTGGTGTCATTGGGGTTCCAAGAAGCGGAACCATTTAGAGCGGGGAGGCTGTGAGGTCAGAGCATTATGGCTCATGCACTCTGACAACGATCATACTTAACTATTTTAATTTGAACAAGTCGAACTGCTTTTGGCTTTGACTTACAGTAACATTAAAGACTTTCTTTCTCTCTAAGGAAAGTCAAGGCAGCAGCAGAGTGGACCGGCTACCAGCCGACCGTGGCTGTAATTGATGGACACTTGGCACGCTCTGTGCGCCTGGCGATTTGTAGAATCCATAAAAAGAGATGTTGAGGTAATTATGTTTGTCATGATATATTGAAAGTAGGAATTGGCATCCTAATCAGAATGGCTGACAGCTGTAGCATGCAGATGCTATCAGACCTCTTGTCCGTGGTGATAAAATGAAAGCAGGTCATTTTAACAGGTAACAGCTGTTCATTGCTAATTTGTTCAATTATGTGCGGAGAATGTAAGTGGAGGTTGATTCCCTGCCCTGAGGGACCTCCTCTCTCCTCTCCATTTGCTTCCAGAGAGTGCACAGTAATGGAAATCTATTTCATACAACATGAACCCCGTGGACTGGGATGATGCAAGGTTTTCCTTTTATTTCGCAGAGAGTTTTATTTCCTCTGCTAATTACTGACATTTACAATTATTAAAGGGATATTTGCCTTTATAACAGCAGGTTAAAAGTGCTGTGAGATGTGTTTAGTTTAAGTGACCGCCTGTGACCATAATGAGCCTGAAAGAAAATAACATCATAAGACTTATGTCAGAGGAACATCTGTGTTATCATGCCTGCCTTGTTGAGAGTAATTCTACCAAGAAAAATATGTTACAGGATGGCAGTGATTTCTCAAAATTCTAATCTTATTGATGATGACGAGAGCTTTTCTAGGTCCAGAATGATGTAATGCCAGAGTTTCTGTTATGGAATAAGTGTAGCCTGACCTTTTAGAGAAAAATTTGATTTGGGAAACTGCCTCCTGCATTGCTGCATATTTGCTGAGCTATTGTCGACCCAGTACTTACAAGCAGTAAATGCACCATGGCCAATCACAATAAACAGTGAAAGTATCTGTTTTTTTCCCGAATCAATAGACAATATGAACTAAACAATCGTTTACATCACCGTCCATAAAATCAGCAAGTGCATCTCCTCTGAACACTTTAAATAGTCATGTATGTGAAAGATGCTTGACTTAATGAAACAAAATTTAAAAAAAGAAATATGCTTGACAGATAAAGTTGCCATGCTTTACTGTCTACTTTTATGATACAGTAGATGATTTGATAAAATGTAAAGCATGCAATTTACTGCTGGCAATCATTACAGATGCACTTAAAACACAATTATGCCTTTTGTTCCCGTCATTCCCTGGTTCCTCTCAGTTTCCCTTCGGTTTAAGAGCAACTTAAAAATACAGTTACTCCTTTCAAGCACACAATGTCCTATGACAGCTTCTTTCCCGACCAGCACAGGCTGTGGAATACTGCTAGGCAACAAATGGGTAACAGTGCAAGTACTTGAACATTTTTACATTATAACCAGGAACCAAACCTTTTAGATCTGACAGTCAAATTGTGTGAAAAGGAAGAATGGATCTTTTTTTCATCCCTGAATGATTTCAATTGAAATGAAGCTGACTGGCATTTCTGACTGTGAGATCATGTATGAACTAAACCTTTACCTGTGTACAGGCAAGGCAAATGTATCTATAGCTATAGCACATTTCATGCACAAGGCAGCCCAATGTGCTGCACATGATCGAAAGAGACAAATGAAGAGCCTGCATGTCAAATGTAAAATTTCCTTCTGGATCAATAACGTTTCTTTCTTTCTCTTTCTTTCTTTCCGTCTGTCTGTCTCTCTAGCTTGTTACATAATAGTAAAAATATATTAAATATTAAAATAATATAGGTAAAGCTATTGGTGGCAAGTGTGTGGGTTGTGTCATTGACAGAATCTACCTAAAATACACATGGTTGACTAAATTAGACTTTTGCTAAACTTTTGAATGCACATGAACAACTGTTTCATGTTTTTGCATAACGTGTTGTTTTCTAACGAGGAGATTAACCATAAAGGAAAAACGTTTCCAGGCAAACATGAATTATACGAAATCTTTTGGTGTAATGACGACTTGCATTTAAACATCCCTCTTCATCTTCATTCTGTTCACATTTTGAACTCAGCAGACTATTGACAAGTCAGTGAGATATCGTCATTTTTTGAGATATAACCACCACTGTCAGATTATCTCTCAGTAAATAATTTGAGATGAGGAATTACCATTGTATACTTCTACTTAAATGCTCTCTTTTGTAATATTTCCCCAAAAGTCAAATATCTCTAACTTTTTGTGAGCATCGTAGTCATCCATTCAAAACATCCACTGTGCATTACTCTATTTAAACAAGACACATTTTACTTTTTGCTTCATATGATTGTAATTACATAAAGCAGGTTAATGTCCACTTTTCCTGAAGAGATGACAATTATTCTAAGCTAATAAGAGAATATGTCACTTTTAAAGCATTGTTTTTGTGCCATAGGTTCTTCAATTTGATGGACAATTTAAGTAATAGAGACACAGTTTGCATTTTATTTAACTTGTACCACATATTTTACAGTAGCCTCTACTGTGCAGTCCAGGAGCACCTTTAATAGGTGTGCGCTTTATTCAAACCGCATGCAAGACAATGAAAGTTATACTGGAGCTCAAAGAAGTCAAGGAAACCATGTACTTCAGAATGTATGCGGCACCTCCAGAATATATGAAATATGTGAAATAAACGTACTCATCTTCATAGCTGTCATTCAGAGACATTATCCTGTGGACAACCGGCGGCTTCTTATTATGCAAACTCAAACAAAACAGTGGAATTGGTGTCCCAGAGAAACATAAGCAAATATAGCCTGACATCTCATATTGGAGAAGACTTAGATGAATGCTTCGACCTGGATATCAGGATAACATAGACAAAGGTTTGGGTAGCTACAGGCGTAGGATACCTTGTCTGCAGCGGGAGCAGAGCAAACAACTTCCTAAGCCTCAAATCCACTGAATCTGAGAGAATACAAAGAAGTGCTTTGATATGATCCTTACTGGTATGTCCATCTGTGTGGGTGTGTCTAGTGTGTAAAGATCCTCAGATCTTTGAAACAGCAGGAGTCAGGGAAATCAGAACATGCATGGAATTATATTGCAACAGATGGTTTTTGAGCTGAATGGGATGTTAATGTACATTTAATAATTCCTATTTTTAATTGCTCTATTCAGTTTTTTATCATATGGTGCAAAAGTACTGCATATGGACTCTGTTTCTATAAGCAACAATGACAAATAATATAATAATATAAACCTACCAGGTTCTACTGTGGTGCAGCAGTGCCCTCCTGTGGGGAAATTATAATCTGTAGTACAGGCACAAGATGGGTCAGCTTGGTGACATTTACTTGAAGGAAGAAAAAAAAAAGATAAAACTGAATGCACCTTTTCATAGAGAGCTTGCTTTTGAGCTAGTGTGTGATGTGTAGTGTGAAGTGCAGTGTGGTATACTTTAAAGTGTCACACTTTAAAATATACCACATCAATTAAATGTCACACCAGCGAGTGAATGATAAGGGAATTTTGAAACACTGCTATAATCTCCCTCATTACTCATACGTTTTATTGCCGGTGATGAGTGATGTTTTTTTATGGGACAATGTGAAGAACCAAAAGATTTGAGCTTGATTTATTTGGAAGGCATAGAGTCAAAAGATGTGAATTTATAGTGATGAATATGTGTATGTAACTGCGGTAACCCAGAGACATTTTGAGCTGTGAAACTTAAAAGCAAACAGTATGCATCTTGTTGTTTGGTAGTTCATTTTTCTCCGCTCTGTACATCTTCAAAGTACATTATAAGAGTCAACTGCCGAGGCTGTGATTAAATCATTTTTATCAAGGAGGGAAAAAAGACAGTTGTATTATATCACCGATAAATTTACCCTGCCTTCAGTCTTCTGCTGAGGAGAATAGAGATTGATCAGCCACACTGGACATTTTTGACACATACAAGACAAGATGAAGTGGCAGATTATAATTAAAGCTCATACTGAATCGATGTGACATCTGAATAAAAAACCTGATTTTAACTGTTTTGTCAGATTTGTTCTGACCCTAATCAAAGCGTGTCAAAGATGTCAATAGCTTTTAAGCAGGGAGCTGGCAAGAAAATTGTCAGCTCCAATAAAATCATATTTATTGTGGACAAAGTATCCTTTCATTGTGTTTCAAGGTTGGAAGAAAGAATGGGTGTTTATTCTTGTCAAGCTGGAACACGGCTTTCTGATTCTAATTTTGAGAACTTGGCCTCATCATTTTCACTTTGGTGAGACGTGAAAGGTTTCAGTTCAGTATGTTTCAATATATAGTCTCTGTATCTGTCACAGTGCACATTGATGGTAAATAGAAATATATTTTCCTCTATACAGTAACTGAAAACTAAACACTGGCCAGGAAATTCTTTTCCCAGGAAGGGCTCTTCTTGAATTTACAAATTTTAAACCTAAGTTTTAACATCTCTCTATATTTTCCCTGTTGTGCTTAAAAAAAAGAAAAAAAGTCAGCAAAAAGATTATGGAAGGACAAACCCTTGCACCTTTTACTTCTCCACTGGGGTGCTCCACAGCTTTTTGCAAATCACTTCACCTTCAGGTATCATCCTCTCTCACCTCTGACCAAATCTGACTCAGTATGCCACCCAACTCCAGGTAAGTAGTGGCATTGGACTAATATAGGATAGCCGACTACTTGTAAGCTAACTTAGCACGTCTTCCAGCAAGCACAACAAAACTTCTAGTCTAGTGTTTGACCAACCAGAAAGGTCATGTTAGCGCACTGCTGGCAACCAGCAGCTGACAGGAAAAACTAAAGGTTACTTAGGCTTGTCCCTTATCTGAACCTTTTAAAAAATACTGGTCTCTTCTGAGAATCCCTCCTGTCTCAGGACACAATTATTCTCACAAGATCAACTATGCAGGAAAAAAGGTAACATAGACAGATTAGTTTTTGTTTTATTAGAGATCATTCTTTATCAATCATTTTATAAAATAGATTAAAAACCCTTTTTTAAAATTCAGATTTACATATAAACAAGTGGCTGTGCAAAATGTAC
>JBBDHI010000014.1:7332899-7347510 GCA_037177115.1 Craterocephalus stercusmuscarum
GGAACAAACCTTTTAGATACAAGTTCTATCATTACAGATTATACTGGTCTATTTACAGTGTTATACAAGAGGATACTACAGTACTTGCTGATTTTTAAAAACTATAGGTTTGTGGAACCCGCATCCCTCAGCAATTTGAGCTTTGGTAGCACTGTCACATCTTGGAGGGGGTTAATTGGCACTTAGCATTGTGGATTCTTCCAGGTTCTGACACCCCAACCTCCCTAATAAGAGGCTTCTAACAGGCAATTACATCACACTTCAGCTGGAAGATACTGTTCCAGACTAACCACTAATGTCACAGAAAACTCATCCCAAACCTTGGAATGTACGATTTATGTTCTGATCTACTTTGCTGCTGCAGTTGGTATGACGTGAGGTACATTTCTCAAAGGGAAGTTTTTCCTGTCATGAAAGACCTTCCTCACTGCTCATATGTTTTAAGAACACAGCAACCAGATTTATGAATCAATAGTGACATCTGCTGGTGAAGGTTATGCACTGCAACTTCGTGCCAATTTTAGGACAGCCTGTGCTGTCGTCGGTACAGATTCCCATAAAAAGACTTCTGCTTCTTCTCTATGCTTTATGCAACTGTTAATCAATGAGCGTTAGACTTATAGCCTCCAGATTTGTTGTCCATAACAACAATAGATAACAAAAGACATTAAATAAAAATTTTAATTTGATCTACAGCTTTCAGATACTCCCAGTTTTAATTCATTCAGGTGAACAAAAGGGGATTTCCAGTTACCGCTCAAGGTGTGGCATGTGTGTGTGTCTAGTGTATGTCCATGCATATTTGTGTGTAAGTGAGTGTGTGAGAGAAAGAGAGAGACTGTGTATGTGTCAGCGTGTTGGGCCTGTTTCTCTTTCAGCTTTATCAGTGCTGGCTTCCTCTTTGAAACTGTGTAGTCTCAGTTTTCTGCAGGATATTCTCTGATGTGGTTTGTGAGTCATACTGTGGTAAATATACACATTTGCGCATGCACACAGACAGAGTGACAAACACATGCATTCACTTTTACACACACATTATTCCTGGTCAGTAGTAAGTGCTCCTCTGCTTGTAAAATATTACAGATAATACGCGGAGTGCAGGGTTTTCTCTGGACAAGCGACAGAAAGCCGAGCTTCAGCCACACATCAGAAAAAAGTTCACACCTTTACACCAGCCAATAAAGTCAAAGCCCACAAACTTTATTAAAAATATCACATTGCACTTTGTGGGGATATTCTCGGGGGTCACCATGGCAACAGACATCGAAGTGCCACGTGCACCTGCTTGCCAGCGTTCCAACTTGTGCCTCCAAGCCTCCCTGTTAGATGCGGTGTACATGCTAAATGTGGCAGGACACAGAAGTGACAGAAGTGGAGCCTTTGTTCTCAAAAAGAGGTGCACAACTCTGTCAAGGTGTTAATTAGCTGTTGAGAGACTTTAAAAATTCAAGATTTTGCTTGCTTTAGCTGTGAGTTGCACAATCTTTTGCGTGAAACAGATTTATAGGAGATATGTTTGAGTGCTACAAGCATACAGCCTCTAAAATAGCATTGTGAAATAGATAGAACCACAGTCCTCAATACTGTACTTTGTTTACCCTTGCCAGCAAGGGATCAGACATGTCATGAAGCACAGGGCAGCATTGAATTAATTGTGCACTACTATTGCTTTAATCGAGTCCTGGCTTTTTGCTTCTTTCTGATTTTGCTGTAAATCTAGGCTTTATATCTGTTTGGCCTCAAATTTGCAAGCATAGCAGTTCTTCAGCGGTGTCATGAGTATCATGCTCTCAGTGAAGGAGCTGTAAATGCCTGTGCTTGGAGGGACTGGTTTTGAGTTAACATGCGGATTTCTGATGTTAGTTTCACAAAAGTATACAGTGTTTTTCAGTGTCTAAATGAGACCTGGTGACTCATGTGGAGAAAAATGGCAACCTGGACTGAGTGAGTGACAGTATCTGTTTGACTTGCCCTCCCTCTGATATACAGATACAAGCTTTGTGTTTTCATATGGACATTAGTCATTGCAAGAAAAGCAAGCTGCAGAGACAAAATGCTTTGAGTGGCCTGTAAATATAATCGCCAACCATATTATGTGTTTCCTGTCTATTGAAATGTCACATCATGCTTGTGTGATATAATGTATTTCATGTCATTTTAAGAAAGCGACATAAGCTATTGCAAGAGGAGGGGTTATGTTATAGCAAACATTTCAGTTGTGAATGTACTACTACTGTAATTGTTTCTGAAAAACATATCCACTGACACAACATTGAGTAATGATTTGTTAAGAGAGGAATAAAAAGATCAAAAAGGTGTCACCATGTCACTTGTTCCATATGCCTTTATTATTCATGGGTGAGATTGTCTCCCTGGGGCTCGTGTGTGCATTGGTTCATGTTTGGAAATGAAACGTGTGCATTAAGCTCATAACAGAATACTTGAATGTTCATATGTGTGAATGTATGCATGAGCATGTGAGTTATGCACCACTATCCAACCCTGCAGGCTTCGAGTTCTGACGCCCATCTTTGAGCTCCTCTACTGCTCACTGAACCCAATGAACCTTCTGCTGTTTACACTCTCCCCCTCCTCCTGCTCGCTCCGTCTCTATTTAACTCACACACACACTCTCATGCTCATCTATTCTCCCACCGTCTCCGTTGTGTCCTCCCTCCATCTCCCTCCAACTCCCTACAGTACATCTCTCATTCTAACCCACTCTTGTTGTCTCGTATGCTCAGTCTTTTCTCTTGCAAGCGCTCCTCCATCTCTCTATATTGCTTTTTGTATCTACCTGTACAGTTTATTCAGACACAGACAGTCTCTGTCTCATAACAGTTCAGGCAGACATTCAGGGTCTCTCCTTTACAGTATGGATACATTAAGGTTGCCTTCTGTGATGTGAGAATGTATAAGATAAAAAGACACAAATTGTGAGTAGAAAGATAGATTTTAATGGAAATAATTTGTTTCAGACATTTAAACATTCAAGTGGACCTGATGATTGTTTTACCGTAGATACCATCTCATCACAACTGTCCTCCTCCTCCACATCCTCATGGTCTCAGTGCCATCATCGCTGTCATCATCACTGCTCTTCCAAGAACAAACATTCAATCACTCCAGGTTGCAGAAAGTCGAGCAGCTGCTGTGTCGTCAGCCCTCCGCTGCCCACACCCAGCCCCTTATGTCCGTTACCACTTTCTTCTTTTTCCAGAGTGGTACATATGTGGCTTTTTGTTCTTTTCTCTTTGTTTGTGCACATCTGCATCAATGAATCTAACTATTCTCATGAATGAGGACACATGTGTGTGCAGGGGCTAAGGACAGTGGGTGGAAAGCACTGTGCTTGTCAGCTTCCAGTAAGCGCGAGGCACCATTTTGACTAAATTTAGTTGATGTTTGGTAACTGTAATTATATCATCTTTGGCCGCAAGCTCTGAATTCCTTCACTTGAAACTCTCAAATGCATTGTGAAGCTGAAATTAATAATCCCACTTGAGTGTAAGCAAGTGAGTGTGAGCTGGAACCAGCTTGAAAGTCCAATGAGCTGTGTAGAGGAGGTAAGCAGAATGTGCATCACACACTGCGTGCACCTCAAAAGACCACATCTCACTGTGCCAGAGAACAGTTTGTCTCTGTGAGCGTGGATATTTTAAAAGTGTGTGAATGCGTATAAGGTACAGTATGTAGCGTGTGAATGTGTGAAAAGTGAGAGGATTGCTATGGGAATTATGCATTCAGTGTGTCACGGGGTTCATTTCCATACAACAAACCTAGAGTTTCACCGCCTCTCGAGCTGCAGTCGTGTATTAAACATTCATGCTCGCCACTTTGCCACATGCCTGTTGCTTGGTCATAAATGATGCTGCTCATGAATGATGCTAATCAGCAGGATTTATTGTTATTCATCATACAGTGAAGTGTTTCCTCCCTGAGGAAGAGCAGCTCTCTAGGCAGTCTTTCTTTACTTGGTGGCCCACATTGGGAACCCCATGCCTGGTCACAGATAGCACAGATAAACTGTAAACGGCTAATCGGGTATCAAACCATCGGAGAGGAAAAAGCGCCTCCACTCCGTGTCTCATTCATTATTCACAGGCAGCAAATGAAGTTGGTACAGTGGGAGCAATCAATTATGGATGAGAGAAGGTAGGAGGGAAGGAGAGAGACAGATGAAGGGGATTGAGAGAGGCCTACCTTGCATGCAGCAGAGCTTTAGCATGCCTCTGAGCACCACAGAGGTTCTTTGCAACCTGCAAGCACAGAGCTACTCAGGTAATGGACACTGAAGGCCCGTGAGCCTTAATCGAGTGTGCATGCACACACGCCAAAGCATTTGCCTGACAATAGCTCGCAGTCTTTTTTAGTTCACCTGAATGTGCACTAGAGCTTTTCTATAGGCTGCTGCACTGATAGTCATAGCGAAACTGCATTTGGGCTTTTCACAAATGTCTAGCGACAGTCATAGCGTTCCCTCAATAGGCTACAGCATGTTGTGAAACCAGGATACAAAATTGGTCAAGATGCAGCCTTGTTAAACGCTCTCGTAGTTTGCGATCTCCTCTGTTTGTGTCAAACAGGTTTTTTTGTCTTTCCTCCTCTCTCCCAGTAACAGTATATGTTACACATTTCAGACCACAAACAAATGCAGATAAATCTGCTCGTTATTCTGAGAATGAGTTTTGGTTTTCTTAGTGTCAGTTGTACTTTACTAGCAAATTGTTTATTGTGACTTTTTGCGTAACGATACTCCCTGAATGACGCTTCACATCTGTCAATACTGTATTCTTTCAGATTCAATGACATAGTAAAGGTGAAACTAAGAGTAAAGCAATCACTTTGATCACATATTCAATTTTCGGGACTTTCCTGGATAATCATGTGGCCTAAAACCTCCATTTGATGTTCATCTTTGTCAATGCCATTTAGTCATAGATGCAGTTTCACAACTCCAACATGTGGCACTTATATACAAATACGCATCCACTGTGGGGCTGTCCCTTACATTTTCCATACAAATTAGAAATAAAGCATTACTAAGACTTGCTTAACGAAGGAAAGTTTCCTGTTTTTTTTTCTCATAAAAAGCTTCCCCCAGCATTAAATGCAGCTGTTTTGAGAGAGCCTCTACTGATATGATTAAAACGTCTCAAGTGCAAAGCATGTCTGCATCACCTCACTATTCGTTAAATGTCAGATATTAGCTCCTGGAAACCGCTCTGTTTGTGCCGTCTGCATTTGGCGTTTGTGTCCTGGTACGTGTGTGTATGTGTGTGTGGGCAGAGAGGCTGTTTGATGTGAGTCAGATCCAAACCCAGGCTGGTTTCTCTCACATGTGTGTGGGACGCATCCAGATGGCTCTGCAGGACTGCACAAATGTCACTCTGCTAACGAAACAACAGGGCCTGTTGAAGTACAGGTAGCAGGGCCGCGGAGCAACCCTTTACACACATACACTCACAAAGGGAGACACAACGAAAAAGTCAAATGAAGGGTAGCACTGATTGCAAAGTAGATGAACATCACATCTAACAAACACAATAAAAACATAGAGATATCAGAAACAAACCATAAGCTAAGTCACAGGGGGTGGTGTGGGGGGGTCTGCTGTTCTCTGGCCACCTGATCTGCACAGAAACAATGTGCTGTTATCATCACGGCGGATTCCTCTCTTCAGCAATGATGACTGCATTATCATTCATCCACCGATGTGCAGAACGATAACTTCACCTCCATGCCCCCCCCCCCACCCCCCACCATCCTGTCCTCAGAGGTCGCCGCAGGTCACCGCACAGTTGCCATGGGAACAAGAAACAAGAAGGAGAAAATCTCGGGAGCACTGAACAGTGACACCTTGCGCTGCCTCCGTCAGACTCGATTGAGTTGCACATCAAGTGTGAAAGCCGGAGTGAGAAGTTGTTGTTTATTTAATTTTCTTACGAGTCACACGTGCGGCCCGTCAAGCCCGCTCCAATTTCACACTCTTCCCTTCTTCTCTCTTTCTCTCTGGCTCCCTTGCATAAAAGCCCATTTTCACACTTAGCCTTGTAGACACTTGCTCACACATATTTTCATTGTCTGCATCACTCTGCCCAGTGGCTCTCACACATATAGGCCTGCTACATTGAACAGCGGAGCACAGGTGCAGTCTTGTCTGTGTGCGTAAGTGAGATAGTATTTGTTATTCCTGCTCTCCAACTGCTGTGACCCAAAGTAACTATTGCACCTACACTGTCAACCCTCCAGCAGCTCAGTCAGCCTCATGAGGCTACTGCACCTGTTTGTCTAGCACACACATATGCACTTTTTAAACGAGCACACGGTCACAAACACTATTCCACTGACACCATCAGGATCCAAGGCTTGTGTGGCTTGAGTTTGTGTGTATCTGTGTGTATGTGTGTGTGTGTGTGTGGAGTGGATGGTGTTGTTGTTGTATCAAACACTGTCCATTGCTGGCAGCAAATTTCCTCCGAGGTGATCTGTTATAGTGACAGGACAGCAAGTATTTTTAGCCAGAGAGAAAGGACAAATAATGAAGCAGGAAAGGCGGAGGGAGACAACAAGGGGGGGTGAGGAACGGAGACCAAAGACAGAGGAGGGAAGTGAGAAAGATAAAGAGCAGTGGGAGGAGTGAAATCTGAGGATAAACCAAAACCACCTGGATGTTGCTGACTTGCTGCTCTTGTTTTTAGAGCACCGTCTATGTACATCCCATTACATCTGCACACTCGCATACCCACAAACTTTCAAACACGCTCCCATTTGAATGTGGCTTACAATCTTTAAAGATGTTGCTGCTTCATCACAGAAGAAATATTCTTTTTATAGTTTGGACCAATATATAATTTGGTTACAGTAAAAGTTAGAAGCTTCGAGAAATCAACTGCTATTTCAGCCAGCGTGTGCTGCTGGGAAAAAAAATGTACATTTGCATGATGTGAACAGAACTGAAAACAGATGTAAAAGCTGCAAAATCATTCTGAAAAGATAGAAATTACATTATACATTATATTGTGTAATAGGTTCTTATAAGAAGCAAGCAAGTTAAGACAGGCTTTAGGTGTACTTGAATTATTTAAAAGGTCTGTGCATATATAATGTTTTCATGTAGGATATACTTATTTTGTAAGCATTTCTGGAAAAAAGATGCATCTCTATTTGTTTAGACAGGACTCCAGGTGAGTATCTACACAGGAAACAGTGGAGTATTCAAGAAGTAAGCAATCTGATATGTAGCCATGCTGTCATTGTTTAAAGCTTTACATACAAGGGAAAGTTCCGGAGAGATTGCTTTGTATTGGTAAGCAATCAACCTGCAACGTTGAGCTGCAGCCTTTGCATAAACTTCTAGTAGAATAACTGATATGTGCATTTCACTGAATTCACTGAAATTAAGGCAAGAGTCAGGTTTTTTTTTTAGCTTCTGCTCATAAATCAGGAAAGGCCAAATAGTCTCAGTGTTTCCGAGATCAATCCACTTTTATGTGCACGTGGATAATAGTCGAGCCGTGACTATGATTTGAGACAACAGATAAATAGAAGAAATCTTTCAACATATGGTGGGAGCGAGGTTATGGGGACAATGTGTCATTCCATCATAGGACTTAGTTGTCTGATTCATCTGTGAGTCAGACATCCAAGCATCCAGGCAATTTTAAATCCCCAAGTCACAATAACTTAACGGGAGCTCCTGGGGAACACTCGCACAGTGGCAGGAGAGCACGCAGAAACACGACCATTTACAAAATACATTTTGAATCATCATTTCAGATCCAATATTATTTTATTATTCACAGATCTCCGTGTTCATTCCATTTTCACAGTAAATACTGAAATCACACCTAAATGTAGTCTAATTAATCTTAGATTTTGGAACTAACACAGTTTTTAAAAAACACCCATTTTCTCTAGAACAAGTACATAGTGAAATAATACAACTAAAAGGACAAAGGCGTACACACACTTCTTCTTTTTACTTCCTCCTTTTTCAATGGAATTACTTACAAGAGTAAGACTTTGGGTTTTGGTTTCATTGTTAGCTTTGGTCCTCACCTCAAAGTGTTGGGTAAAATGGGCCAAAGTGAGCAGAGTGGTAGTCGGGACATTTTAGATTTGCACACACACATCAAGAGGCCTTCGCGTGGCACAATGTCCTCCTCTCTCTCTCTCACACACACACACACACACACACTCACACACACTTCTCTCTCACTGGTTTGTTCCCTGAGTCAGCACTCTGCCTCAGCTCCAGTTTCTCTATCTCAGTCCGCCTCTGCCCGCCAGCCTGCGGGACACTATTAGGACATCATTGTGTGTGTGTCTGTCAGTGTCTACGTGAGTCCATGCTTGTGGAGAGAGAGGGAGCGTGCATGTGTGTGTGCCTTTGTGGGAGAGAGCTACTGTTGCATTTACGTGGTCAGGTCCTTTCACCGTCTTATGCAATACGATATTTTTCACTTTGCGAGTAACCCTGGATATTTCTGTCAGCTCCACCAAATCAGCTATTGTACCAGCACACCATGAAAGATGCACATCTCCTCTCACTGTTCCAAAATACTCCCAGCGGGTTTGGTATGATGGTGTGTGTCTGAGTGTGTGTGCAGATCTTCTGGATACTACTAGTTCTGCTAACATGGCCCTAAAATAGCAAAGCAGAGAGGTGTGAAGTAAAAAAGGAAAGGACACTTTAGTAGAGGAGTAACTGACACTGGGTGAGTCACTTTCACACACATCTACACACACACACACCCACGGCTTGTTCATCCAAGCACAAACATGCATCGAGAATATAGCAGCATAGCGTGTAACATGCACAGAGTTGTGAAACTGTCTTTTATTGGCATTGTCACTGCTGAGTGCGTATATGTGGGAAGGAATCACATGTTTGTGGATTGATACCACATGATCGTCTCACCGTATTATTCCGTTTGTCTGTGCAAATTACAAATCAGAGATTTCCCGTCTTTGCAGTAGGTAGGCCTACTGCCTCATTAAATCACACACACTGTTCTCTTAACGGCTCAGAGCTGTTAGTAAGCCTTCGCAGACTTCTGGGCCTAAACACATGCAGAAACACGCAATGAGTGAAGTTTCCTGTGAACACTCTATTAAAGGATCAGTACAGGTCAAATTTTACCCAGAAAGATCCAGACACACCTGCTGTGTATTATGGGCTTGTCAGAGTGTGTTTGACTGTGTGGCAGCCCCCAATCAGTCTATTTGTGCTCTTCCTGTTAGCCTTCAATACCAACAAATTAGCATTTATTTATTCCCATACACATACACTGACTTAATGTATATAACTGGGTGAGATAGGTCTCCCATAGGAGGTCGTTTAAAGCTTAATGAGGGAAATCACTGATCACTGATGGTACCTCACCTCGCAGTGTAATAGTTTTTTGTATAGGTATGCCAGAATATCCTATTTGAAAAAAAAAACTGCTGGGATTGTGATATGATTGTTTCAATGTACACGACTGTATGTTTCTGTTTGTAAAGTGATGTGTCATCGCCACCTCATTGAGTCAGCAAAATTTCCAGTTAACTAAAGAAACATAATGCTTTAGGATGCATAATTCAAAGTGCCAGTAGGAACTGGCTTTTCTTTTTTTTTTGCATAACCTTCATTTTTGAATGTTTACTCAGCGCTAAGAGTGATGTTTTTTCCCAGTTCTATTTACGCCCATCTTTAAAGGATGTTGTAGCATGAATGCAGAAGTGAGAATGGGAGAGAGAGAAGGAGAGAGGAAATGATACTAAGACGTTTGGTCGGCACACTGCCTAATGATCACAAGAGCAAGAGAGGCATGCGCAAATATGACTGCACACATAGACACACACCATGTGATCCCTCGATTAGTGCTGGAGTCACTCCCTCCCACTCTCTCTGGTCGTTTGATCACAATCTCCCTCCCACTCCTGAGCTCCAGTCATACAGAAACTTTGAAAAGATAATGCTTGCTCGGCATGAAATCACTGATGACCTTTGCTGAAATAACTCAGACATTCAATTGGGATGTTTAGCGAACACAAAAAACTGTTTTTGAGCTTAAATATCTATTTTGGTCTGTAAAAATGTCTTGGAGTATCCTTGAATGTTAAAAGGTCATGTTTTCTTAAATTTGTCTTTAGATCTTTTCCTTCTTGGCTGACGTTTTATTCAACGTTAGCTGATACGGCATTTCCCAGCAGCTCCTCTGTTTGGCTCTGCATGCATAGTGTGCAGTAAGTTTCTTGTAATGCAGTTTTTGTAAAATGCCTTCCACTTAAATAAAGCACTTTCTATAGTAACTAATCATGATTATTAGTTCGATAGTTCCATAGATTACAACACCAAGACAATGGCACAAAAGGGTTAACAGCTCATTGTTTTTGTTATTGTTCAGAATCAGCAAAGAGACAGAACAACTACTTTTTATTTTGAATTAAATGTTGTAATATTCTCAAGGATATTAAAAGAAAATAGAAAGGGAAATCATTTCCAGATTTAAAGGTGTTATAAGGTAACATCAGAAAAATAGAATGTTTCAGTTTGTAATGCTGTTTATCTTCCTATATAATATAGTATATTTGATTAATAAAAACTAACTTTCAAAGTTGTCTCAGGTCGATAAAGGAAGCTTCCTTTTAAAGGTTTATGCCAGGTCATATGTGATGGGAACTGGGGCATGCCGTACAGTAAAGAGAGCATATGACTCTTTGCAACATTGCACAGGACATTCCCATACCTCGCAGTGATTTCACAAAAAAATAGTGTGTGGTCTTTTGTGGTTTCATGCCTGAAAGAAAAGCACATGATGCCACGGCACACAGATCATGAACAAGTGATTAAACTAAAAAAAAAAAAAAAAGAGAACTGGCTTGTTATGACTGCGATGAAAACCCACAGTGTGTCCGATTTGACCAGCCACTTCACCTGCTGCAGCATGTCACTGCTTAGTGATTACGTTTAGCTCCCCTCACCTACAGCGCTGTACCGGCAAGCACACCTTTTCCATCATCCGTGAGGACCGTGATTGGCTGATGGGTAAAGAAGCTGAGGTGTTGCAGCAAATAGCACGAGCCGTGGGCTGGTCTATTCTGCAGCTCCAGGGAGGTTAATGAGTGAAGCCACTGGGCTGTCAGCCAAACATGAGCAGCAATGCTAAGGCTTCCACAATGAGCCTGACTGTATTACCACTGAGCTCTGTCTAATTATACACTCCCAGCGAGGCAGAGAGAGACAGAGAGCATATTAGGCAGGGGGAAGAAAAAGTTATCAAATGTCCCTGTGTGTCACAGGGACGTACAAGAGGGATGAGTGTAGATTGAAGTTGTAAGAGTGAGATAGAAGGTGTGTGGCAGTTCGAAGGAGGAAAAGGGGGTTGGAGAGGTCAGGCAAGCTGGGGAGAGAAACAGAGCGCGCTCAGAGGGAGATACAGAGCGAGAGAGAGAGAGCAAAGAGGCGTTTAGAGAGTGAGAAGGAGGAGAGGCAGGAATAGGATGAAGGGAGGGAAGGCTGAGCAGTAGAGAGGAGGAAGAGACTCGCAGTCTCAAAACTGGATATTTCTATGTGCCTGCGTCTGCCTGATCCAATGAGTAAACTCTCAGATACCTGCTACACATAGGCACCCGGCGAGGTATGTGACCACAGCGCTTCCTCCTCTGAGTTAGTGTGTGTGCGTGTGTGTGTGTGTGTGTGAGAGAGAGAGAGAGAGGGAGCACAGGTGTGCTGGCAACTTTAAAAGACAGTATAAACAGAGTGTGTGATTAGAATACTGTGAGAACGTCGGTCTTAGAGGCGTTTTTAGAATGAATAGGATACTTAAGAGGAGAACATTTGTTTAAATTGTTTGTGTGAGTGAATGGGTGTGTTGCACAGACGCATGCAAGTCAGTATATGTGCGGGTGTTTGTGTGCATGGAAGACAATAACAGTAAGTGAGTGTGTGAACCAGAGTGTGACTGATCAGGAGAGAAGGAGTGTGTGAGGAAGACAGACAGAGGGAGAGGTGGAGGTTTATCACTCAGCCTGACGGCAGAGCTTTCAGGGCTTTCAGAATTAGAGCAGTGGGCTTAAATAGCCCTGGTCCAGAGATAGCCAGGGGCCCTCAAGGAGCCCGCTCAAATTGGGAAGGATGAGTATGTGATTGGAGAGGGTGGCATCAGTCCAGCTGGGGAAATTTTTAGAATAAGGAAGGAGGAGGGAAAATCAGATGTGCAGATGTTCGGGGCAAGTCCCAGAAAGATCTCATGCTGTCAAGTGGGGATGTGTGTGGAATAACGTCCTACTGTTCCCTTTGATTGCTGTTTTCTACATGTTATCATTTAAATGTATGTTTCTAAATTCTTCTGTACCAGGAGCAAACCTGTGTTTGTAGCTCAGCTAGTGACGCCTGACAAATCTCTCCTTATTCTCACCGTTCTTGATGGAGACACATAGCGCCAATTAGCACAATCATAATTTCTGTACATCTATTTCTGCTACAGCAGGCAGTGTCCTTCTGCTGCAGCGATAACCCATATGCTGCATACAGGAGCATATAACAGGTTCAAACTGTTCCCAGCTATAGACGTCTTTCAAGCGAGACATCCACCATTTGTCCCTGCTGATGTAATTGACTTTCAATATAATTATGATTTGCTAGAGTCTACAGAGAATCTTATGTCTCTGTGAGACAGCCTCTGGAAATGCTTGTTTTGAGACCACAGTGATAAAGTGTGTGATCTGTGACAAGTAATCTTGGCTTTGAATGTTGAATCTGTCCCTTGCATGTTGAAGCAAGAATGCCCTGGTGCACCAGGATACATTTATGTCACATATGTTGATCTAGTTGTAGTTTGGTTCCTTCAAAGGCCAGCTCAGCTGCCTTCATTTTGTGTTCTACTGAAATTTAGTATGCCTAGGGCTTTATGTTACCGTCTTATATACTTTGACTCGAAATGAATGAATGATTTAAAGCATAACTGAATAAGTATGGATGGTTTAATATAATTTGGGAAACAGAATAACAATTTATCTATAAGAGCTAAATGAAAAATACATCCAGTTTCTTGTGTCACCCTGAGGAGGAGAACAGGCCTCTTGTTGAAGAAGGTTGAGTGGCTGCTGGCCCTTTAAGAGGTCTATTTTTACAGGGGCACACTCATGCATGGAGCGAGGCAGTAGCACACGGAGACTGTATCTGCACTGCCTTACTTCTGTGACTCCACACAACACATCCTGCAGTACCATACCCTTGTGACTGACAGACGCTCAGAAAACTTGTACGGTCCGAAGAGGAGCATGCGGAGAACTGATCTCCTCAAAACTGAAAGTTGCTCAGTTTTCACCTGCCAAGGAGAATCAACTCTTTTCTAGTGAATCTCTCTGAAGTCTAAAAGTGATAATGAGTGGGAGCTTGCAGTAAAGACACCCTTATGCACACTGTACACAGAAGCGCCAACATTCCCACATACTTGTTTTTGATATGCAGATAGCTATGAAAGAAATCTGAAAACATTCATGCCCCCTTCTTACAAACACATAATACACTTTAGTTTACGTACACCTACACACTCCTCGAAAGAAACCACATAAGTGAGCACATTTCAGAACATTTCCACACAAACACACATCCATGCACTTAGAGGAGCTGTTCACCCACGTGAAAAAAAATGTAAAAAAATTACTTATACATCCTCAATATCTGGACCTAAAATAATCTTCTCCTTATGCAATAGCATGTTATATAATGCATGGCCTGTCATTATCACAGCGCTCCTTCACGCCCTGCTGTGCCTCTCCACCTACAGTACCATGCAGACAGGCAGACACGCACACACACACACACACCCTGCACCTTGTGTGAGCAGTCATATACTCTACTCTAGCACTCTCACCCACGCTGAGTGTATGCTCTCAAACAGCCACCCAGATGAGTGAGAGGGAAAGACATAGAGGGAGACTATGAGTGGGTGGGGTGGGGAGACTGAAAGTGAAAGACAAAGAGAGGGAAAACTTGGAGAGTGAACCATACATTCATGCTGAGATACGGATTTGCATGATTAAATGAATCTATGCATGTCTCTCAAGTTTCTGGGATTTTCAGCGCTGTATGTCAAAATGAAAACTCCAGACGTTCAGTCAGTAAAACCAATTTGTAGGCGCAGTAGTTTTGCAAGTGATTAGGCCTACATAACCCTTTACAAGTGTTTATTTTCTTTACTGCTTTGTTCCCTCCTTTCCTCCATTCAGCATGTCTCATAGTCACACCTATTGGCAAACACGGGCTTGCATGTTTTTGCCCGCCTTGCATGTCATCCTCTCACACAACAGAAAGGGAGGGACGCACACATTCTTCGTGAGAAGACATATTTCAAGAAACTGTGATGCCCTCTCATACACTGGTTCTACCCATCATTTAATTGGAAATTAATTAAGGAAGGGTGGCAGATTAAAGAAAAATCTTTAGTCTTCAGTGCACACTGGATTGACTAATTTTCTGGAACTGCACTAGAGGGAGGAAACGCCATTCTCCTTGAAGTATTCTCTCATTTTGTAATTTGATGATGAAATTTGGTCTGACATACTGAATGTATGTACTGTATATATGTACACACAAACATATTTTTGTTTGTGTTGG
>JBBDHI010000014.1:7384445-7399325 GCA_037177115.1 Craterocephalus stercusmuscarum
ACACACACACACACACACGCAAACACACACACACACAAAGACCAACAAGTGTTCACATATACACAGCTGTTTATTGTTGATCATGATGTCTGATTCCTTTTTCCTACAATTTCTAACAATGAGATATTCACCAAAAGTATTGTTTAGTTTAACTTCAGGGGATTGTTAGCTTCTTTTTTGTCATCAGGAACATATTTAGGCTGAGGAACACAAGGCTTATTCTTCATTTCACATGCATTTCCCACTCTTCATGCCTTCCCCTTTTCTTCTTCTCTGCCTACTCTACCCCTCTCCTGCTGGCCTGTGGACCTAAGACACTTCTACGACACCTCAGGCTTCGGAGCAGCAGCGGACAGATCTGACGGCTCACATTAGCCCAAGTGTCTGTTCAGCGCCCTCACACCCCTTTAGTCTTGCCTTGCACGCTTCCGCTACTCAGCAGGGGGGATCTCACCCCTGGCACCACTCTCACTTCTTTCAACTGACAACTTCGGCTTCGCCCCCTCCCATCCCTTGAACTAACCGCTGCTGTCTGCACTTCCCTCTACCTCCCTATAGAGCTCATTAACTCAAACAGCACACCTGATACCCAAAAACCAGAAACTACAGTAGTACTCAAGCAAAGTTGAGGCAGGTCACCGAACATAAAACATAATAAAATGCTCATCATGCAAATGTTCCCAAATTACCAAATCATTTTTCATTAGCTCTTATTTCAGTGTCTTAGATATTGTTCTTGGAGCATGTTACAGTTTTTAAAAGATAAAACGAGTCTATGGAAGAAAAGCAGAAAGAAAAGAAGGGGCAAATCATTTAAGACGTTGATCCCATAAAGAGTAAAGACAGTTGGATCTCCTGAGAACAAGTGACTACTCACAGTAGGGTGATTATCACATTAGGAAACATCCTGCACACTACTAGGTCCTGATGACATCATACCCTTGTGATGTATTTACTGTAGCAGTTCCTCCAGGGAAAGGGCCAGTGGAGTTTCAGGCTATAAGTTACTCACACTGAACAATCATTAACTTGCTATGTGTGCAGTCACAAATATATGCCTCTCAGTCTGTGTGCCAAAAGAAAATGTAGCCATTTGATGAAAAGTCTTTACACTGGAGACTTGTGGTCAGACCCCACTTTTCCGAGCTTTCTAGCTTGACAGCCATCGAGGGGTTTGAATATACTCACAGCAGCCTTGCTGACCTCTTACTCTCCCTCTCACTGCAGCCATCAAACATGCTTGCCCTCTTCACCCATAAACTCCTGCGCTTGGTTCCACCTTACGCTTCACTGGGCACCATGGACCACAAATTTGTGCAGGTTATACAAACAGCTTGGAGCTGATTGTAATGTATCACCCTGTAAAATCTCTCTTTGGTGCTCTTTGTCTCACTCACTTTGACTGGTTTATAGTCAGGCAGGATGTTTTCCTTTAAACTGAAAAAGGGAATACCCTTTTTTTTGGCTTCCCACTGCAGTTATATGAGAAGATTGACACCATTCTTCCATTTGTGTGTTTAATATGCCTGAGAAGATTGGTGGAACCAATCACTGGCTTGAGTAACATCTAAAACAGGTCAGACTTCATTACACATTACACATTACACACACACACACACACAAAACAGACACACCACTTCCTGTAGCTTCTAGTTATTGTATACAGCTAAATGAGCAGGTTTCTGGTTAAATATAATATTTTGAAGTTTTCATGAAAACTTAAAAACAGTGTCACGAGTGTAGCAAGAGTGGCTGATCGGGAATTGGGACAGTTGGACCAGCGTTCAGATGAGAAAATGGCTAATTTCTTCATCATTAAGCAAATACATCTCCTTAATGTGCATATTTAACTTTCCACACATGGGGCTGTACAGGCTTATTGCAACCACAAACAAAATAACCCCTTCTTAAACCTAAAAATTAGATTTTTTTTCCTTTAATTCAGTCTTTGTCATTTGATTAAAATCACTCTGAAGTATAAACAAATAGGTATGATTGTTCCGTGGGACAGTTTGGTTCATCATAAATACAGGAACTTAGAAGCATTCTAATAAAGTTCTTTGAGAAGAGATTGCTTTTTGCTGAACTGGCAATTTGTTCAGTAAATTTCACTGAACAAAGTAGCCACTCTATGTCTCTACAACAATGATTAGAACTCAGTCACTGTCAAAAAATTGATTGCACTGAGAAACAGGAGTGGTGCGTGAGCATGTAATCAGGAGCATTCAATGCTAAGCGAGGGATCTCTCTATTCTCATGTCAGTTTAGATGTCCGTACTTCCTCTCAACTGCTGGATAAAACAACTACAAGATGTGGAGCTGCAGCCATCCAATTTTCCCCCACTCATTCACTCTTCCCCTCATCCCCTTGTTTTTATGTTCTTTAATTTAGAGGCCACAAGGGCCACACCCTCGTCATCCAGCCAAGCCACCTCTTATTATAGACCTCAGGAAAATTCACATGTCCTACGCTCATTGGTACAAGGAGGGACTTTTTAAGATTTCCTCCTGCATCCTGGTACAGCACCTTGTGCGCACATGATGGGCACGTTGGCACCCTCATTTTAACAGCTTGTTGTTTATTTAGTGAAATCCCAGCCCTTTCCGTTTTTTATAAATAAAATAGCTATGGAGCAAATCATAAAAGAAACAGCTGTTCTCTTGTCTCAATAAATAGAAACCTGCCACAGCCAGTTTAATATTCCATGCTGCACAGATGCAATATTTCATCACTTTTCATAAAATCACTTGTACACAGTCATTGCTTGGTTTTAACAAGCTTTGATTTGAATGTTGGAGCCTGGTGAGGAATCTGGTCAGTATTATGGGCTTCCGCTAACGCAATCTTCCACTTGGAGAGCTAACATTCATTACACAGTGCAGCTGGTGACTGGGCAGGGTAGGTGGCTCTAAAATAGTGTTTTACTGTGCACAAACACACACATAACTGCTCTGACTTGAAGGCTGCCAAGCATGTGATTTCTCACTTTGAAAAAAGAAAAGGCTGAAAAATTAAATACACTTGCTTTAAAGTAATGCATGGCATTCATTTCTCCTGTTGTCTCATCTCTCCTCTGTCCTTCATCTTCCATTCCATTTCATTCCTCCTCTCCCTATCTACACTATCAGGGCCTCAGTGCCAAGTAAAGAGTGTTGTATTTGTTTTTGTAGCAGCATGGAGCTATTGGTCCCAGGATCTCGGCTGTGTTCTGACTGGCCCACATCTGCCCTCCCAGCCTCACCGCTTGGTACCCGGAGTTATAAGAGCGCAGGGGAGTCTTAGATGCTGCTTTTTCACTGATAAGGCGAGGCCAAACCAACCCAGATGGTAAAACGTGGCTAAATGGGTGTAAGAAACCTTCAGCCATCCACTGCATCATCTCTATTCACACAGCTTACTTCTGTAAATGAATGAATCAGTTTTCTAAATGGATTTTGTAGTTACATGTTATTTTAAAAGATAATGGCTATTACTGCAACACTAAGGTATAAAAGGAGCACATTTCAGAGCGAGAGAGTAAACTTATTAGAAAAACTAAGAGGAGCCCAACATTCCTGGCAATGAAGGAGGTCAGTCCATCATGGAAGCAGAGCGAGAACACCCGCTGCTTTGTACATCTGGGCTTTTTGACCACTGGCCACATTGTGAAGTCCCACCTGCAGTGTGTTTCATCATCTCTCTCAGCAAGTGCCTTAGCTTGGCCAAGTACACAGAGGCTTTGCTATGTACAGCCAGATGTCATTCTGGACTCTTGGGTTCAACAGGTGAATCCAAGAGATCATGAATGGAAAAAAAGCCATGACTTTCCTGGATTTCGCCTGCTGTGTACTTTGTAAAGCTGCCTGAAGCTCATGCATGGGGAGAATCTTATTCTGCCTTCTTAGTATTTGTTTACACAATGGAATTTGATGTAATACATCACATCATGGAGTGCATTATGAGAAATAACCTGATCCGAAGGCTGGGCTATCTGTACCAACTGTTACATTCCTCTGCCTCTGCTTACACCCTGTCCAGCAGAAAGCAATAAAACATGCCCTCAATAACACTAATTAGCTCCAGAGACATTCCTTTTGGCCAGAAAAGGAGTGAACATGGGTTTTTCTCCACTTTTGTGTGCAAGCATGTACATACACATGCATGTATTTTTAGTCCACTGGGAGTGTACACAGAAGCAATTACATAAATCTACAAGAAGAGGAAGGCATACAAACAGTGTCAAGGACAGGCTGCATTCGCAGGGGAGAGACCGGCCTTCAACAGACACTGTGTAGGCCAAGCTATTTTTTGGCTCTCGTGTGAAAAGCCTCCTTAAAGATAGATGGGGAAGCTGCTTCTGCTGTAAAAGGTACACAGTGAAAAATTAACTCATCGGTTTGCAACAACTGACAAAATGTACTCAAAATGTACATAAATGTGTACGATTGCGCGTGTTGTCATTTAGAGCAAAAAGCAGTGAGAAATGAAGCAGAGACACGGGAATAGCTGTGCTTGGGGCTTTGAGAAAGTGTGTATGTGTGTGTCTATCTATGTGCGTATGTGAGAAGAGAGGTGGGGAGTGGAAAAACATACAAAAGAACTTGAGAAAGTGTTGAAATGTTTTATGTCTGGGAGCACAGAAGGTTTAAACCTCCAGAGGTGAGGGGCAGAGCAGGAGGTTGGAGACTAAACACCGCACAACACTGCAGGGACCTGACGATACAAAACTAATTAAAACAAAGAGGTGAGCGCTGACAACCAATATGGTTCGTTCAGGAAGATAGGCCTTAAATTTGAGATCAGACTGTCCCATGTGTGGAACAGACTAAAAAAACTGGGCCGGACTTGATAGTAGAGGTCAAGTTAGGGGGACTTGTTAGACTCTAAAAAGATAAAGTTTCTCTCCACAGCTGCTTTGGCCTACAGACAGAGGAAAACATCTGTATTAACCTCAGCACCACAGGCAGCCCACTGTAGAGAGGAATGCGAGAGGCAATAGAAAGAAGGGTGGGGAGAGAATCAATGTGAGGTATGAGTATGTTTTTAGACATATATATTTGAGCCCATCAGTAAAGAAACGCATGAAGAGATAATCTGTCAACGGCTTCTGAAATTGCAAAACTGGTGGCACGCTTCTGTCTGAAAGCCAAATCATTTAGTATTTCCAAGCTAAGTTGCCAGACAGACATGTCTTCCCTTGTCTGCTCTTAATAATCTCGTAATTAAGCCAAAAAACAAAGAAGAAAAGAAGAGAAAGAAAACCATGGGGCAGCTTCTACAGTATTAGTGCTAACAGAAAGCCATGTTGTAGGGCCAGGTGGAGCCCCAACAGGTCGCCAAGGTAACACAGAAGAAAATTACCTGCTAGTGCTCTGAGTCACTCGGCACACCAAGTCTATGCAATACTTCTTCCTTCCTTTATCACTGCCTCAACTTACTAACATATAATCACAACTTTGACATGGCCCGTTTCAAAAAGATAGTGCACAACATCATAACGTGTCAGACAGCTATAACCCAACGAAGCGCAGCAATGGGCAGGGAAAGAAATCAGTGGAGCTTTGTTTGTTTAATACTTTTTAACCTGGGAAATGGATTACATCTGATGTTAATTAACAGCAGCAGAAGACTGAACAATTAAAAGCTCCCTGGTAGCACATGTTTTCCATTGGCTTTTGTTCACAATTCAGATGCTTTTACTTAACAGCAATTCTGTGTACGCTAACATACTGAAAAGATGACTCACATCATTGATGTTACAGGGGCAAAGACTCATCAACTTGAGTTTCAGTTGCTATTAGACATAAACATGAAGATGCCAGATGATGGTCCTCATCACAATAATGACCAGACTTCTCTAATATGATATTGACAGAATGCAGTAGATGCAAAATTGCACATAACAATCAAATCTATCCTAAAAACAAATGACCTGTTTAATTTTCCAATCACAAATGGCTAAATTCAAATTTCATTTTTCCAAATGTTAATATTTGATTCACTGATTGTACTGACTGAACTGCATCACTGTTAGCCATTAACAAGATGGGAATTTTTGCATGGGTGGTGGAACAACTTTTGTTGCCCAATTAAGATTCACTGGTGCCTTACTGCCAACAGCTTGACATGAAAGAAACCTGGCAATGCTGCTCATTCTTCGCTACCTACACATCCCATAAATATGAAGAAAAGCGTTTATGAGATGTTACAGATAGCGTGTAGCTTTTGTGGAGCTAAAGATTGATAATGCCTCATGATATTCTACAATATAAAGAATTTAATTTTAGGAAATTTCTGAAAGGTAAAATAGATTTAAAAAATTGAGCAATGAGTTGGAAAGTTTTAGGAAATCATTAAGATTTAGAAGAGTTTAGTGTTGGAATTTGCGAACATGCAGAACAGTTGGTAAGGTTTCCTCAATATTTTAGGCCAATGAAGAGATAAAACCATGCCATCAATACTTTACTGAATCAATATTTTAGAAAAAAAATGTCTTAAAATGTTCTCTTTAACTCACAACCTTAGTTGTGTTCATCTATGAGGGGTTGCATGAGAAGAGGGAAAACAAGGAAGCTGTGACTAACACACTTCATGATAACATCTTACTGTAAAAGACTTGATGCCCCTCCTTCCCATGCACACACAGGCATACAAAAGTACAGGTGACAATGCTGCTTCTACGTCAGACATCCAGGATGCAAATAGCAGATGTCCAAGTCATGGCACTTTCCTGCTGCTGGGGAGGAGCAAACACCAATTTATGCCTGGACTTTATCAGTGTTTTTAGTGTCTCTTGGTTGGTAGAGAATGTCAGCCGAACCATTCATAGGAGTTTTGTATAATTGCACAGCACAGGCACAGGGCAGTGGCCAAAAGCAATAGAAGCTGTGGTGTGTTAAGGAGGAAATGCTTTAATTGACAGTGGCTAAGGGCTAATGCTGCCAGAGACCAAAAGTACCGCAGTAAATAGTCATTACAGACAGACGGAGAGCAGTGGCCACCATTAGAGAATTATGCATTGTGTTAATGTGCTGGCATGTTAACATGGTATGTCCAGCACACACCCAGTGCTTGGGTGACCTGTGTTGCATGCGTCTGTGTGCATTCTGAATGTATGCTGTAAGTCATTTACACAGCTGGGCTTTTAAACGGCAGTGACTCAGTGGGAGGATGTCCCTGGCCAGGGGTCTGTCCCAAAACCCCACACCCACCCTGGCAAGCTGCAGCGGACTCAAAGCAGTGCTCACACAAGTGAACAGTACAGTGCATCCACTGCTCCAGAGGGTGACGGTCAGCAAGGGAAAGAAAGGGTTGTTAAATCCCTTTTACATTAAAGCAATTGATATTTCATATGTTTTGTTAATTAGATGAGTAGTGGACAGTAAGGGTGCAAATATCTAGACCAGTGCATGCGGACAGGCCACACTGGAAGCTGTAACACAAAGTCTGATTATAATGTACCTTTGGTCTGTAGTTATGGAAACATGCAAAGTTTTGAGGAACATTTTTAAATAAAGGCACACTTATTTTGCTCTCAGACGACCTAAATAAGAAAACAAAAACCACAATGAGCAAATGTGGAAAGGAAGGAATTTAGAGCGGAAAGAGTCGATGCATTTGATAGCCATCAATTTCATCTTCCTGTTTCCCTAATTTTCTTTCGTGTGAAAGGTACTTAAGCAGCAGACTGTATCATCAGTTCTTTTGAAGCTATCTGCCTAGAAATGATTTGATGGCATCAAACAGGACACAGGAACAAACCCAACTGTGAAGCCCAGTGACATTTACAACTCATGGAGAAATGCAATAACAAATGCATCCTACATCCTAATGAATGACATTTACAGGGATCTGGAATATGGGCCCTGAGAAAGAATCAACCTTTCCAAAAAGCCATTAGTAATTACATTAACGACAAGGACTGACTACTTCCTACAAGACTTTTAATGTGTTTAATAAATATGTTCTCCCTGGCTGGTGTAACCCATCTACCAGAAGGACCAAGTTTCTTTTGTCTTTCTCAGAAGTACCCCTCTACCTTCCCAGGCAACTGCAGACTTGGCCCTTGACTTTGCGAGTCTCTGTGGTTAAATCCATCTGTGTCGCAGGCTGTTGAAAATAGTCACAATGAAGCAGCTCCCACAGTAATTACACAGTGCAGCAGAGCAACCAGTGTCACCTCCCTCTCTCTTGCCAAGAGCCTCCAACAATGATCTTTCCAGGATTGAATGCAAACTTCAAAATTCAAGCAGATATCCACAAAAAAAAAAATCATTAACTTAGAAAAATTTAACTACTACATATGCCTGCTCTGAATTTGATTTATTATTTTCTTTGTCTTTCTGCAAATGAACAGAAAGTTCATCTGCAACAAAAATTTTACTGTTTCTATTCTGACTGAATTTTGAACAATTGAAGTATTAGTTTCCCTGTGCATGTGTATGAAACTGCCTTGCGAAGTTTGAATTGAGCTACTTGTCTCTGTCAATGACAGAAGTAAAACAGAGACTTTGGTTTCAGTTAAAATGAATATTAGTTAACCTCAGTCACTCTGAACATTAGACAACTCCCTGGAGTGAGGCAAATTCATCAACATTATGACTCAGGTTGAGGGTAAATGACTTTTACAGTGAGCTCAGATCAGTACTGAGTGGCATTGTTGTGTGGTTTATACGTCTACAGGGATGTCTCCAGATTAGAGCAAAGGGAGGACCCAGTGCACTTTGAACCCACTCTGCTATTGACTTACTCATTCTTTAGATAATGCTTGGTTGACATATTAGCTGTTGGCTGGTCCTTTATCCACAGTTGAGTACCTGAACATTACTTGGTTGCACAGCTGTTTAACAAAGATCCGCGCTGGAATTTGACACTAGTGGCATTAGCTGCACCTATATGTAGGCCCTATGTCAATATGGTTATTGTGCTAGTCTTCTCCTTGCACACAGGTGTAACAGCAGGAAAATGGCTTACTTGCTCCTAAAGGCGAAGCAACAAGTAGTGTCAAGATAATTCCCCCCCCCCCCTCCCGTCGTAGAGATCATTTGAGGGAAAACTTTTGAGTCCAAAATCATGGGTTTGCATAAAGTGTGGGGCCAGTTTAAAAAGATCTTCTTTCTAGCAAAGCCCATACATAGGTGTATGAAAACATTCTAAAAATGTGTTAAATAATAACCTGTAAAATGCTGATGTCTTACAATGTGTCTCAGTTTATTCTTCTTAATATGACTTACTTTTAAGCCCCTTTCACTAGATTTTGCACGTAAAAAGCTAAATATAATGAAGAGCCTACCTAAATTCACAAAGCTCATGACCATATCTGCATCGTTCAAGAAGTTGTTGTCTTGCAGACTGGCTATCGGTGGCCCTTGGGTCGTGAAGACGGGCTTGTAGGGATAGGAATATCGGTTGTCGTCTCCCTCTGTGGACATGGCGTTGTACAGGTCCAGCATGAACATCGGAGCGGCATTGTGCTTTCCATGGAGATGAGGTCGCGGCCGGTGCGGTAACCCCAAGATCGAGAGGATCTCCCGTTGCATCTCTCTGCGCTCCTGGCTCTTCAGCCGACGGTGGATAAAACTGGAGTGGAACTCATTGTCCAAAGTAAAGTTCGTAAAAGCTGTATCCGCCAGGACGCAGTAGCTCCATACCATAAGCAAAGCGGGTACACGTCTATCCAAAATCGGTGCCATGATGCTCGCTCGCCGTGCGTAATTGCGCCCCAATCAGCTAAATATTGAAAATATAGCTATATATTTCTGTTAAACTTTTCATCAACAGGTAGCCTTTCCTCGGAATCCGAAATCAATCACGGACCCTCATGTTGAGGGAAGTGTCTCCAAACGAAACATCAACTTGATTTCAAAGTCCTTTTATTGATTGCTTTTTCTGGGCGGGTAGCGTTCGCGTGGACATCGGTCCTCATACAAAAACATGTGCTCTAAAGCAACCATCTGTGGAGCAGCGTGCAACTGCAGAGAGGAGGCTGCGAACAGACGCATTTCACTGAACAAGTTGCAAGGAGGCGCTGAGTGCTGGGAGGAGCAGGGGGAGGGAGGGAGGGAGGGAGGAACAGAGAGCGCTCATATGGCTGTCTGCTGGAGATGGAGCGAGAATGGCTTTGTTACCGGCTGGAGAGGCTCGAGACTACATGGTGCACATACAAAATTAGATCTGTGTTATGATCAGTTTATCACAAAACACATTTCGTCGTCACTTTCCCACAATTCCCTGAATGTATGCGCAATGACAGATGTAATCTAGCGACAAATAGGGAATTAAGCCTGAGTGTTTTGATGGAAAAAGCACTTCTTAATGGGGAGCAATTGTTGTCTTTAGCCACGGAATACTTTAGTATCGTGGGAGAAGTTGAAACAAGCAGTTGCAACATTCCCACTATAATAGCAACTAATCTGCAGGTGCACTCCCTGAATAGACAGGAACATGTGGGTGTGAGGCTTTAAACTCAGTGGTCCTTTGATGTGGAAAAGACGGTGCTGCAGCACCACAAGTGCAATTTCATACTGCATAACTGAAGATATCCAAGCTTAGTATCCCCTTTGCTAGAGCAGGAAGCTTGTCACAAAGGCAGCAGTGCACAGACAGAGCACAGACTGCAAAGGAGGGGTGCAGATGTTTGGCAGCTGCTTCATCTCCCCATCTGCCCCCCTGGCACCAGCACCTCTTAAACACCACACTTTAATGGTACGCTCCTGACCCTCTTGCTCTGACACAGCAGAGGGATTTCAGACGGCCCAAAAATGACTGTTTTATCTAGACAGAACTAACTGCTCAGGGAGTGGAGCTTTGGCTCTGTAGTTGAGATGCTTTCAGGCTACAGTTTGCCAGATGATTTTTATGACAATAAAATTAGACTTCAATAGCACAGAGAGGCTGCCAGACAGCTTAAAGTATGATTGCAAACAGAGGGAGTAAAGGAGACTGAGCGTGTCTCGGGGTTTTCTACACTTAACACACCTTCCTGCCCATTTAATGTGGTTATTCCCATCTTCAAAGGCGTTCCACTCCTATTTTTCCAATGACAGCTCAACATGGCTTAGAGCACAAGAGCTTACATATCCTGCCACTACCTATTTTGTATATCAAATCCTCTATTTGCTTTTAACAGGCCTTTCAGTTAAGTAGCCTGTAACATATAAACATCTCTATCCGGTACTCAGATAGAATCAGCTAATGGCCACGGGTGTTTACATTACGGCAGTTTCCGACAGAGAACTTGAAAGGGTCCTGCTTACAACTATACATCTTCCTCTGTTTCTCACTTTCTTTTCCTTTCCTCTCACTGCCTCACTCTACAGCTTTCTTATCCTTGCTGCAAGGTTGGTGAGGGCAAATCCCCCCTAGTGCTCTCCCAGCAACCCCCCAGCTTCCAGCTCAGTTTGTGTCCAGAGAGGGGCTGACAATCCATGACAGGACAAAAGGGAACAGACCCACCTTTGTTTAGGCCTCCATGGGCCTGGTGACAGCCACAGTAAACAGTGGGCACAAGCTGAGGCCAGGCTGGGTGAGCTGCACTGAGGGGCCTTTGACAAGGGGATCCAAAGCAGAAAGGCAGAAAAAACACAGTTTGAAAGGTCTGTCTTTGATGCACATAGGACAAAGCTACCTAAAGAATAGCCAAGATTTTTTCCCGCATACTATGTCACCCTGAATGACATAATTTGAGATACACAAGCAAGACAAACAGTGACACACACACTGTCACGGTTTGTACCAAAACATGGTTAAATCATTTCTAAAACCGAGTGTTAGCTAAGATGCAAACCTACGTGAAGCATTTGAGGACAAACTGTGATGTAGTGCATCAGGAATTGCCCTGTTAGAGTTGAAAACTGAAATCACAAGAGCGCTATGGTCATTTGCTTCTACTTGTTCTGGATTTGGGCGTTTGTTTTGTTTTTACTTTCTTTAATTGAACACACACTTCAAATTTCGCCTGAAGCATTATGATGGCACATTCACAAGCCTTACAATGATCTGCGTCAGTGTGAGCAAATACAGCCCTCTCAACCACACTCCAACAGGTTGGAGCATGATGCAAAGCTCCAAAGAAGACCACACAGTAGTGCAGTAAAACATCCCTGGAAACTCTTTCACACCCCCGTAATGCTGTCATCTGTTCATCAGATTGTTCTCTTTTCCTCCTTCTTTTTTATCCACTCTCGCTGTCCACTCGGTTAACTTTATTTAGGAGCGCAAAGCATGTGGTCAGAGGTCAGATTAATATTTATTTCATGTGTTGCCTCACAGAGCAGCAGGCAGTAGTTCTTTGAAGACCTGTGGATGCAGGGAAGTGGATGAGGTTTGAAGAAGGGGTCTGACCAAGCAAGCCCACAGACGTTACAGTGATTTCTTTTTTCAAGGTAGACTAACCCTCAGATGAAGCAGTGTGAGGTCGGGGTGCAAGGACGTGAATAAAAGGGGAAGCACATTTTTTTCATTCTTCACATCTCCCTGTCCTGCCCTCCTTGTCTCCATTTCTTGGCGTAACCCCACTGTGAGCAGTTCTCAAACTGACGGCCTGTTAAAACAGCCTAACCAGGTGGAGCTGAGCTATTGCAAATGTTCCCCTTCTGGTGTCTCACACTTCCAGGGGCCTCATGAACATATGAGACACAGCTGTGAGACAGGCAGAAGAAAAGTGAGGGGGTGGATATAAGAAATAGCTTTGAAAAAGCTCCCATCGTGGAGCCCATTTAGGTTTTTTGGGTTTGATTACTTCTTCTTCTTTCTTAAATCTGGATCCAGTTTGAAATTATTGATATTTCACTTTTAAAGTTGCATGTCTTCAAGCAATAAAACTGTCTTCTAATGAAAAAAATAAAGAATATGGTGCCAATTGCTACCCAACTCTCTTTCCATGAGAGCTCTGTTATTAGTGCTGCTGCAAATAAGTTCCATCACATGTCAGTAGTACCTGTAAGGATTTTCTTGGAAGAATAGAAGATCATCTTAAATAAATCTGAAATATTGCACCTTGCAAGTCTCATTGCAATCACTCACTACGTACTTCTGCCTATATGAGGTATGCCCTGTCAGCTCTGTGTTTGTCTGCAACCGGATATGGCACTTGGGAACACCAAAGTTGCTTGGATCTGATTTATAACCCTCAGCAGTCCAGGCAGACCCATCAGTTATAGTTGCTGTTACTGACAGTTAGTGACACCATTTTAGTTAAGCTTTCTATAATGTCCGGCTTAGCAGTGCTTATCCATTCCAGGATGTTATCACTCATGCACTCTGTCACTTGTGTCATCGGCACAGAGTCTAGGCTTCACACTGTGCTGCTCTCCTCGCTCAGCCACATACTTATCAGTATCCATTACTGAGGTGTGTGGGCCTGATAAAGCTCCAGCAAGTTTCATGCAGCTGTAGGCACAGGTCCCATTAAGATTCCAGTTGATGTAGCGTGAGGCCTTGCCCCTTTGACTCTTGCTCTCATCACCCCATAAGGCCATGCTACTCTGTCAATCAGAGAGGACACTAGATAATCAGTCACTTTTTCTTCAGGGGATGCTGGTCTGAGGGGCCATTAGAGAGATGGCGGCATAGCCAGACTGGCCATGGCCAAAAGCTGATGAGAAACAGAGAAGCAGGAGAGCCTGAGGTAGAAAGTGTGTGTGTGTGTGTGTGTGTGTGTATGTGTGTGTGTTTAGGGGTGGGGGTGGGGGGCAGCGGAGCAGGAGGTGGATGTGCTGAACTATGTGGATTGTGAAGGGAGGGCAGCTCTGTTTTCTATTTGTGAGGATTAGGTTGACAGATCTGTATTTAGTTTCTTTGGGCCTCTAGCTGCAGCTAATCCCCCTCACCTGCAGCGGGTGCTCCCCCTCCTACCCCCCCACCCCTCTTTCTTTCCTTTGACCCTGCAGCCCCCTACTTCCCCAATGTCCCCGCCTCCCACCCTGCACAAACACTCATCCCGAGACAAGCACATGACTCGTTGCACTCTGTCTCCTCAGGTTAGGGCCTCGGACTCAACGCAAATCTCTCTCAGCCCGAAGGAACAGCAGGGGTCCCAGGCTTTCTGGAAGAGAAGAAAAAGGACCCCGACAACCTGTGGTCTTCCACATGTTAGGATTGTTTTCAGTTTGAGTGAGGGGGTTCCTCGTCATCACTGAAAGATAGCAATTACATAGAAATTAAGAGTCATTACATCGGAAGCAGCCTGTCAAAGCCAGTCAGGGGAAAGGGAGACCTTTGGTAAAGCTGCACATTAGGAAATATTCAGGGTCAGGTCAGGGGCATGGACCTCTTCTCTTTAGATTCTGGCTCACACACACTCTGACCAGGCCTTCACACTGTGAAAGAAAGACCACAGTGCTTCTGCAAAAACACACAGCATGCCTGCTAACAATTCTAAAAGGTGGGGACTCTGGATGACCTAATAGTTATAGAATCTCTGAATATTTCACAGTTTTAACAATGAAGCGCCACGACTACCACATGATGCAACAAAGACATCTAAAAACAGATTTTATAGGGTTGTTGATTGTTGATGAAGACATATGAGCAAAGTCCTCGGCATGTTGTATATGGCTGGAATTAGTAAATAAACATCTGATAGAGAAAACTACTTCTATCAAAAGAATGAGATGCATTATACCCACTCACAGAACCCTAAAACACATGTTGGCTTGCATTATCATTACACACATCCATCATGTATGTGATACTTAAAATCCCTTCCACATGGCTAAAAGAAACAATACATATTAATTATCTCACAGATTCTAACCACAGCCAGTTAAACCTCTGCCCTCCCCTCAGGAACTAACATACGCATAAATAGAAAACACACATGTAGACACAACGGGAAGCTCAGCGAAAAGGTTTGAATTCTGAGAGCCACAGAAGGTGGTAATGGGGCTTTATCTTTACAA
>JBBDHI010000014.1:7507344-7520418 GCA_037177115.1 Craterocephalus stercusmuscarum
ATTATAATGTCACAATGTTACTAGAAGAGAGCTTCCCTAGAGTGATAGAATAAAGGTGGTTGGCCGTATAATAAAAAGTAAATTAAATATTTATGAAATATATGAATATGTAAAATGTTGTTCAGGTGTCCACACACAACACACAATATATTTGTATAATTTTTCAACCAAAGAATATATTATTTACTTTCGGATAGCCTTTGGACTCCAGTAACCCACTGTGTAAATATCAGTAAGGGGACTGTTAATCATGCACTTGAATGTGCATTTTCATCAAAGAAGTGGTCCAAGATTATGCCTGTGTTTTGTAAATCGCCTAATATAGAACTAATGCTGTATTTAAGCTGTCTGTTTAGTTGTGTGGAAGCAGGCAATATTTCTGATAATCAAAATGTTGTTAATGTTTGATCTGCCACGAAATGTAACATAAAATCTCCCCTTGTAACGCTCCCTGTGGATATCAGCCATTTTGAAGGTGTTTCCATGACAACAATGCAAGTGCTCTGAGGTTTAGTGTGGACTACTGTAGTACAACTGTGCCCATGTTACTGCCATTCCTGTGTATAGATGGAAAGTGCAATATAAATCCTCTTTTTATTCCATCCAGTAATATACTGACAGTAAAATCAGATCTTCCATTTATTCACAGTTTTTCTCCATTGGCTCATTTCTAGAAACGGAATTTATATTCTCAAAACTCCAAGATCATCTGGCAAAACAGTGTTATAATTAACACTGTTAATTGTGATGTTCATGCGGTGTAACACCATGGTTCACTTGCTGTACAAAAGCTTATATTCCTCCCAAAATATGTCACTCATGAGTCAAAATGAAGCTCCTTTCTCATACAAATAGTCAATGCCCCCAAAATCCATCATCCCATTGGTATTGTGTAGGCACTGCTAGTCAAAACGTTTAGATCTTTGTGTCGCTATGGCTTCATGGACCATTATGTCACCCTCTCAGTCTTAGCCCAGTCCTTCATTGACAATAGTTAATATATTCTAGCTAACAGAATACAGGTGTGTGTAAAATTGAAAAAAGACTAAAATATAGTTTTACAGTAAGAGTAGCCTCCAAGATTGGACATCCTGCATTGCACTCGTACTGTAACCATCATTATTCACGCACATGAAGTAACTTTCACACATCACAGTAAAAGAAAATGCATACAGCAGATTATACTGTAATCTAAACACATAAACAAAAACATGGCTGCAAAAACATTTTAATGAAATGTATATGCATCTTACTGTGCTGTAAATAAAGATGGACTTTCGCAACTAACACTGGCCGTTTGGTCCTCACCCTCCTGGTCAACCACACGCTGCTGTCTGCCTGGCCACTGATTCTCATCCACATCACAGCGTACATTCTCTCTTTGTATGCAACGAGGAGCAGGGATTTCTGAGTTCGAGCCTGATGTGCATACACTCCCCACATCCAAACAGAGGAAAACTCCTCAACAGGACTGCTAAAAGGACAGTAAGGACAAAGGAACTTCATGGTCATCCTTGGCTGAGTAGTGAGCCATGTCCTGATGAGCAGACCATGGTGGAAATTCCCATTGTCTCACAAATTACGGTTTAGCCCATGAATTTCCGAAAAATGATCTGAGATGTGTGAAACTACTTCTTCATCAGTCAAGTTCTAGTTTCTAGTAATCAATTTATCAAATGTACATGTATTTATTAAATTAATGAGTAATATAATGGTGTTTTGAACAATTGCAAAATGTGGCAGAACAAAGGAGGGATTAATCCCACCACTTCCTGGGTGAAAGTCATGTGCACTGAGCAGTCAGCCAAAGGGAAATCCTTGTGGCCACGCAGCCGGGGCACATGATACATTGGAGGCATAGTAACAGGAACCTCACTGTCGGGTCTGGCTGTGACAGTCGAGATCCTGTCAATACCTACATTTGGCTCGGTTTCAAGAAATGAGCCAAACCAATGGAGAGCAACTGAAATCCTTTGCAAAGATGTACGGAGACACTGAGACATGTAGTGAGACATTTACAGTCTCAAGAAATGAATGCAAAATACTTTGTGAGCAATTGCCAGGTGGTTTGTGGGTTTTTCCATGTTGTTACGAAAATGTCATTTCTGTTTCAAGCGATGAGCCAAACCAATGGAGAAAACTCAAAAAGCTATACTTCTCCACATACTGATCTTTTTTAGAATAAGTCTTTTTGTTACTTGTCATGGTCACTTGTTCTGTGGTTTGTGTGGAGGCCATTAAATTGACTTAATTCCCTAAATGATACAACAGCTAAAAAGCAACCAGATCATCTCTAAAAATAAACCAATGCTGTTCTCCAACAAAATGTTTACCTTACTATAAAAACCTGTTCAGCTCTGTGTGCAGTTCTTTTTAAAGTTGTATAAAGTGCCATTGTATCTGTGAGCGTTTCCTTGTAAAAGCCATGCCTGAGGCTTTATGGATGTGTTGTTCTGTTCCATAGGAAATATGCCATGACATTGATTTCCAAGGGAAGAATATGCAGAGGTACCTGAGTCAGTATAGCTGCATTTTTAAGCCTTGGTTCGGTGACTGGGCATGGTTATGTGGCCACTGTGTTGAGGTGAAACCTGTATCTGCAGACACAGCGATCTGTAACTATTAAAGACTGTGGTACATTTAATACCAGTGTTGATCTATTTAAATCAAGATCAGAAGACAATATATTGTGGAAAAAATTCCTTTGTGAATATTTCCCGTCTGTCACTGGCAATAAAGCTTCCTTTGCAATATATTCTTGGTCTGCATCATATGTTATGTTTAATGCTGCTTAATTCACAAAGGAAATGCTTGCACTCAATATATTAGTTTATCAAGTACGTTATCCAGTGAGAGCAGCGCAGTCCCTTGGTCCACACACAACATTGCAAGTATCATGTTTCCAATGCATGAAGAAATATCTGTACTGTTATGAAGATTTGATGTATCCCTGCTGCTTTGTTTGTGCCTTAAATTTGTCTGTTTTGTGTGTTAAGAATCTGGGATTGTATATCCCTGATTTTCAATTTTATTTATACAGTCTGCAAGAAGATATGTTTTCAGATATTTATTCATCATTGAGTTTCATTTTGGGATTAATTATCAAATATTCTAGTGGGTATTAATTTAATTAATGGAAATTATCACTACATTAACTTTTATTGATAGGAAATCTTTATTTTCATAGGAAAATAAAGGTCATAACTTGCTGTGGAAGGACTCCATTTTGAATTATTTGGACTGTTTTTCTCCTGTGCACGTGGAAAATCACAGTTTTCTTGTTTTTCCAGCAAAGTCCAATTACTGAGGAGCACCTGTGGAATTACAGACATGTCCTTTTACCACATTGAAGAAACAGCAAAAGCAGGCAATCCACAGCCTGAGGGCATCCTTTCCATGTGTATTATCTGACCATAGTCACTCATGTCAACCTATGTAACATGGTATTTGTTAAAATTCATGTTTGCTTACTTGTGCTAGAAAATGTGTGCATTAAAGTGTCAAGTGTAGTGTATTAAGCTGCCCATGAAACTAGATGTTCCAAGATTTAAAAGCCTGAAACTGATTGTAAGTGTGATATTATTTTCTTGCCAAGTCAGTTTAGCATTTCTGTATATTTTTATTTGCTCCTCTGCACTCCTGTCACTTTCCTCTCATTATGAATTTTCCTCTCTTCCTCTCTGTTTCTGGAAAATGTGTTTATTTTCCATCTGAATCTATAGAAAGACCAGTAATTATGAATATTAAACATGTCACACAGTAGTTGCATTTTAAAGCTTTGCTAATGTGACTCAAGTTAGAGTCGAGAATGTGGTTGGTGGGTTTGCATTTTGCATTTGGTACACCGTTGGCCTACACATAACATAGATAATTTTTATGTCTCTGCATTAGCATTAACTGTATTATATGCTTTGATTTTAGAATTATGAGAACATTATTGCTGTTATTTATATTTGTAGCATTACTAGCATTACCCTGCTTTCTTGAAAAGAAAACAAATTCAGAATCCTCACATGATTATGTCTCCTTCACCTGCTGGACTTACATGTTTCTGGGTCCATTTCAGGACATTGCATCAGCCTGTCACTGGCAAAAAAAAATCATAATCATGCGGACATGTACCTTTTTAACTCAGATTTTCTTATACTAGGATATTTTGTATTGATTTAAAAACAATGTATGGTAAACTGTACTTATGTGACCACAATGCTTATGTTCATTAGTCACACAAGAATTTTTTTTAGGGTTTTTTTTTTCCATTGGATACCTTGCTACACTCATCTTTTATTTATTAGATGAGGCTCTGGCCAGAACTTCTGACATCTGTCAGGCACTTGTTCTGCCAACAGAGGCATGTTGTGTTACAGTGGAAGCACAATTTTCCATGGTGCTCCAAATTAATGGGGCTAATTGAGCCAGATGAAAATGCAGACTATAACATATGTTATTTGTCTTTGAAAGTCTCAATATTCTTTCAGCAGATTTATTGTTTGCTTCAGCGAACATCAGCAAAAATCTCCCACGGATAAAATCTGTTCTGCAAGATGCATTTGCAACTTCCAGATGGTACTAGTGTTTTTTTGTTGTTGCTGCTGTTGGTTTCCATCATAGCAAGCAAAATGACGTGGTCTACCAGAACAAATCAAAGCAATGTAAGTTGCTGAGGGTCCAGCTGAGGATGTCCCATCGAGACTCCTCTGGCAGCATAACATAAAAAAACTTGTGCCCTGTGATGCCCAGCATTGACCATGGATCCCAGCAGAAAACATGCACTACTATCCCATAATGAAGGAGAATGCAAAGATGACCTTTGATGAACATCAGCATATTTCAGTGTCACTGGATGCACCGAGTTGTTGCACGGTTTAGCAAAGCAGAGATTACCTCTGACACTCAGTCCCACTGGTGTGAAGCAGAATCAAAATAAGAGGACAAGGCTAGGAGTAAAAGTGCCACCGATGCAGCTAAATTATAAATGTTCAGTATATGCAGTGTCAGAGAGAAACACATAATGGTAGCTTCCCCAGAATTTACTTTTAAATTCCTACATTTTATTGCCAGAGATTTTCCATTTACAGTGGTATCAATATAACTGTGTATCTTTTCATGCAAGATGTTGGAGAAAAATTACTGAGATACATGAATTCACTGATTAGAAGTTATTTATTGCTTTTTTGTTTCTTGTCAACTAATCAATTATTTTAACTTAAAAATAAATGATCAGTAAGACTTCTTTAGTGCTGCAGACTTAAGGAGAAATGCAGTTTTTGTTGCCATCTGGTGGACTTGATCCACAAGAGGGCTGCCGTTTGTGTTGTTATGGTTTCATACTCAGATACAAGATATGCCTTTTTTATTCCTTTTAATCGGCTTCTGACATACAGTAGCCTCTAGAAAATGTATAAATTGCTGCTACTGCATTGTGGATAAAAATGAGACCTTATACTGCAGGAATTTGAAAACTGAGCAACGATAAAATTAGTGGTTGGAGAGAAAGTATCTTAGTGTTGGTTAAGTTTGACAAGCATGTTAATATTTGACCAGTATCACATTTCTGCTGGAGAAAATACCAAACTGTTAATATTGTTCAATATGGGACACAAAATAGCTTTTAAAAAAAACAATCAATAATGCAGAGTATTTTTATTTTTATAAATAAAAACAGTCAGACGTAGCTTTGTTTAATCCTATATCCTAAATCTTGAACTAGATGGACATGTACCAAATATATCAATATGTAACACTGAATTTATCCCAAACTAATTATTACCTCCATCTTGGGAAATGTTGCACTCAAGGTCTTTTTGCTTTTCTTTTTACCCCCTCTCTTGACGTCATTGTTCTAAAACCATAATCAGATAACATTTTCATTGTTGTGAACATGACCTCAGTAATAACATCATTCCCAGATAAGCATGGCCATGGTAGCTCCATGCTGCATGGAGGTTTTTTCTGCTATAGAAAGAAGAAAATAGAGCCACTGTGGACGGAAACAAGCCTCAGGCTTGCATTTAGTTTCAACAACAGCAACCTGAAGCACACCATTGTGAAAACACAAGCGGAAATCTCAAGCAAGGAAATCTCACTGAAAGTCCTGAAAATGACCCTAAACACAACAGAGCATGTCTAGAAAAACCTGATAGCAGCAGTGACTTACACTCCTCACTGGTCTGGAAAGCCTTGGACACATCTGCCTGTAGGAACGGTAGAAACTTACAGAAGAAAGCTAGAAGTGTGTATGATCATGCCCAAGGAGATTTGAGCCACAAGATGGAGCTGTTGATGTTAAAGAAGGGCATTAAGCTTGTTAGGATGCAGATATAGAACCGATACACATCCAGCAAAGCTGTTGTAAAAATAGATGATCAGTCTTTGACTCATACAAAAGAGCTAAAAACACCACCCGACCTTAATTAACGGGGCCAAATGAAAAAAATCCCCACACCATATTTATTTCACAACAAATATCCTTGTATTTACTGTAAATCTGAACAAAATGCCGCTGCCCCACAGATGTATGCTGGATGTTTACATCAAAACAAAACAAGTGTCCTCACCGTTTCTACCCCGTGCCCCTCCCTTGCTGAATGATTGTTCCACTGAGCTTGCCAGTGACTACGAAATACACAGTACCATCAACCAATGGTAGAATCCCTTGGTGGTGTGTCTGCACTAGATCCCCTGTGAGGTTACACCACGTTGCCAGTGCTACAGCAAACATTACACCCTGCTACAAAGTCTTGCAAGGGTGTGGGGCCTCACTGTGTCAGTGAGCATGAAGCGAGGCAGTATAAGTAGACGCCAACTCAATAAGAAGTGTCTTTCAGTAAGAAGAAACACGGTCCATACAGCCTATCATGGCAAATGAATTTAACTTAATTTTATTACAATATTGCAAAGACAACTTTCTCACAAATTTCAAGATAAAACCTCCTCAAAGTGACATGATAGAAACAATTCAGTTTCCAAACCATTTGAAATATTTAAGACACCTGTCAAACTGTGCATTCTGTGCACGACTGATGGTGAAGAGTGAATGGGCATCAACAGAAACTCTTGCTTTCTGCAGTTTCTTTGATCACTCACACTCACTGTTGTACAAGCTACATTTCATCCAAAATTACCCCCAAAATGACAATTACGATAATTCGACAAAAGACACCCACCCGGAAAAAAAGGAAAAAATAAAAATCCCATGTCTACTCAATACATTTTTAAGATAATGCAAAATCAACTACTGAGAAACAAGACAGGGGACGATGGGTTTGTGAACTAGAGGTGGTGAAGTTGTGCAGGATCTCAAGTCCAGGCTTCATTTCCTCTTAAGGCAGATAGATAAGCTTAAAAAGTCATCTTCAACAGAAACTAGGAAGGCCAGAAAAGGGCGTTCTTCATATCACCGAACCCACATTGAGAGACCCATCCGCCCTTTGAGCCTCCTTCAATGTCCATTCATCGTTGTCTTAGGTAGGTGTGCGTGCATATATTTACATCTTACATCAAACACAATGCCGATACAAATCCTCTGCATACATTTTAAAACATGTGGTGATGTACCTTATGCTGACCACTTCATGCTGCAATCCGTCATGACCCCAATTCCTTCAACAATTATTCTGATTCTTCTCTTTGCACCCTTCCCTCGCTCCTCCTTCACTTGCATGTTACTGATACGCATGGGATTATGTACGGCTGAATGTATATCTCTTGGTCTATACTAGCATCCTTATGTGGGAATTTGGGCTTACTGAATGCTTGGACTAATTGTATATTTTTGAGGAGGAATAGGGGCAGCGCTATCTGAGCCCTTAAAAAACAGGCAGTCTGGTGGAGGTCAGAGTACACGCGTTGATGTCCTCGGTGTGTGAGGCTCTGTGCAGGGATGGTTCTGAGGCACTGCGGTTTATCTTAGGGAGAGCGTGCTGGAGCAACTCAATAGAAGACAGGATCTTAAAAAAAACACACACACAAAAAGATGAGTTGGACAAAAACTAGCATTTCGGCTTGACATTCGGCTTGAGATAGTTCACCTGTGGAAAGAGCGGCCGTTCGTCCTTGGACTTCTTGATGGAATCAGCCACCAACCTTTTCATGGCTTTGGGGCAGTTCTTATAGAGCTTACTCAGATCTGGGGACAAATAGCCTCTTCCAACCATGTAAATAATCTAGGAGAGAGAAACAAATAAAAACATGAAAAATATTTCAACAACAAAGGTCACTGCAGATGTGTGTGTGTGAGGGCTTCTGATTAATCCCAAATTCCCAGTCCACCCCAGAAATACTTGATAAATATGGCTGATGACTCTAAGGTGACAGACATCTCAAACACTGGAGCTATTGTGAAGGCATGAGTGCATGATGCTGCAGAGATAAAAGATGATAGGAGCACTCTATGTGCCTGCCAGATCAGCTGAGTACAAAGTCATTCTACAGTATCAAGGAGAATAGGGTACAACCAGCGGATCACAAAGCTACTGTTGGCACACTTTGTACAGAACTTCAGTCTCATCTGAATAATGACAAGAAGCCAGATGTGATCCAGGCCAGGTCTTGATGCCTAAGAGGACAAAAAACCCACAGACACACAAATACACACACACCCATGCGTCCCTTTTCTCACACAGGGTTGTATTACGTGGTCTAAAATTAGGCCAGTGGCTCCGTGGTGTCCGCCTCCGTTTCATGGCAAGCCTTAGACCAGCTCCACAACCCTCTTTAAACAGCAACAAAGTGTCTTTTCACCACCTACTGGGCTGGGTTTCTACCCTGACCTAGGCAAGGAGTTGAGCTCCAACAAATGTATGGTTGTAGTTACAGTTCTCTATAATATATTCAGGACTTAAAGGCGGCAAAGCCCTGCAACCCTTAAATGAAACCATGTGTAAGCTGGACAGATCCTATCAGCAAACCTGGGGCAGACTTTACCTGATCTCTGCTTGCTATCTGGGAGTATGGGAGCTCTCCCGTCATGAGCTCAAAGAGAACAATTCCATAGGAATAGACATCAGACTGGAAGCTGTAAGGATTGTTATCCTGCATCCGGATTACCTCAGGAGCCTGTCAACAGCAAACAGGACACAGATCATTTCTGATTGAAATTCTCTGCTTGTGTACCCTCTTAAGACAAAAAATTATCCATTTGTTTAAATGAAAAAAACACATCTGATCATTGATCTGCGTGTAGCACCCTACTGTTGATAAGTTTACGCTGTTACCAACCATCCAAAGAATGGATCCAGAAGGCTGCTCCACCTGATGGGAGCCACTCCACCTGGCCTTCACTGTAGCAAGACCAAAGTCCCCAATTTTCACTGTTAGCCCCTCATGCAAGAAGATGTCTGTGCTTCCATTAAGGATTCATAGTGAACCCACACAATGAAAACAGAGCTGAACAGTATGAAGACTAAAGTGTGTTAAGCACTTTTGTGTAACTTTAAGTTTATACAAACACTTGCAAAAAAACATATTAAATATTTTTATACATGTATAAAGATAGAAAGGATACTGTTGGACTTCATGTCTCGATGAATGATATTTTTTGCATGCAGATAACTGAAAAAGAGAGGATGAAGTCAGACGATATATAAGCCGTTTCATTTGCGTCATCAGTGCAGCTGCATTCTTTACGGCTTACTCCATGCCCTGAGCGGTCTGTCTGGCGATGTCTATGAGCTGGATCATCTTGAAATTTGTCTCGAGGACATGAATATGCTTATATAGGCTGCTACCCTCGCACCACTGGGTCACGATGGCCAGGTTGTCCTTCGTCATGTAGCCCATGAACAACAGGATGTTGACATGTCGCGTTTTCCTGCAACCAGAAGCAGAAGGGGAGAGGAAATCAACTTAATGTAGAAACTGTCAGATAAAAGTCAGCACAAAGAACTCGACTGTGTGTGAGCAAGGGTTTAAAACAGCTGACAAAGCTGGCTGGTCTAAGATATAAAAGAAGATATGCTCCAGTTATTTCTCACCTCAGCACTGCCACTTCATTTCTGAATGCCTGAAACTGCTCTGGCGTGGGGTCAGTCACCTTTAAAATCTTCACTGCAACATCACCTACAAAAAATGTAATACGATACAGTGTAAAGCTGATTATTGTCCTCAATAATACATCATCAGCAACCTTATGCATAAAAATGCTCAATGCTGCATAAACTTGCAATTCCCAAGATGTGAAGTACAGCATAAAAATGTTAGTAGTGTTGTAGCTGACAGTGCCCTACCCCGCTTCGAATGCATCCTTACCATGCCATTTTCCTTTGTATACTGTTCCAAATGAGCCAGAACCAATGCGGGACAGCAGGTAAACCTCGCTGGCCTCTATCTCCCAGTAGTAACTAGAGTCTCGCTTGTCCCGAGGCCTCTGAATGAGTAGAAATTATAAAGAAGCAAATGAGGACAGGCAAGCTACTCAGAGGGGGTCATCTTAAGTCAGTATTCTAAAAAAGCAGCCAGGAAAACAATATCGGACATTCTATCCACCATAAGTGGCAAAAGAGAGAACTTACAATTTTATTTTTCTCCTGAGTATTAAAGGATGGGACCCTCTCTCGCTGGGCGGGCGCAGGGGCTTTGGACTGAGACCAGCCTGTGGGGCTCTGGTTGGGCGAACTCCCTGCTTCAAGAATACAAAATAAAAGAATTAGGAATGGGTGGTGTGTCCAAATCATTCTGTGCACACTGTAAGGGCACTACAGTTGCTTTTTTTCCATTTTCTGATGGGATAAAACATAAAAAAAGTCTCTGTTACATTTCATTTTCTTTCTTTTAGCTTTATCTTTTAAGAGACTGACCCTCAAAATCCCACAAAGGGCAACAGTGAAACAAAAAAAGAAGATCATGTCAGATGAAAGACACATGGAAAATGTTATAATAAATGCAGAGGATAAAACTTAAGTAATATGCGGTGGTGATGGTTTCCGTGGTAAAGGCGGAAGTCATAGTGATGTAACACAAATGTGCAGGGTGCATACTTACCAGAGTCATGATCATGCAGTGCACCCTAAGGAGACAAAACAAAACAAAACAGAATAAGATTGATAAGCTTATTGAAGCACTCCACGTACCATGCTGCCACTCAAGGTGTGACTACAGTACTAAGATGTGAATGCAGGTAGTCTGCTTGTAATGCATGCCATTAAGACTGCACATAGACACTCTGCTTTCTAACCTTTTCTCGACTCTCAGATGAGGCTTCAACAAAAGACTGGGAGAAGTGCACAATACCTACTTTCCTCTTCAGCCAGAATCTATGGCACCAGGAGCTGGGAGAGGTATTCAGGCAGTCTAGCTACTCCCCAGTAAGGTACAATACAACAGGCCAGTAAGGAGAAAGAAGGGAAAGGGACAGAGTAAAAGGAAGGTAAGGATGGCAAAGCAAGAAAATGTTATGCTTGGGTTTTCACCTGGACAGAATAAAGGGGACATGTAGGCTACAAACCAAGACAAACTAGTTTGTTGAAAAGCAATGAACTTGAACTTAAAAAGAGGAAGTCACTTTTTTTTATAAACAAACCTGAAATAAAATGATTTCTGGGGAATTTGGAAAGCATTCTCAGCATTTAAAGCAGAGATAGATAAGAACTTAAAAAAATGAAGATAGTTGGAGTGCCTAAGACATGTGTAGGAGGACAAGAACACTCTCAGGCATGAGATATTTTAGGAGTGGCTGCCTTAACCTACAGCAGTAGTCAAGGGGGCCACATGGTGTGTAGTTACCTCGAACATGCTGCTGTCTACAGGCATGGTGGTGCTAACCATGTGGACGTTGGGTGTCGAAGTGGAGCGCTGCCTCTGGGAGAGACCGCCGCCTGTGGGTGGGTAGGACGGGGTGTAGTTGAAGACGTGAGGGGTGGAATATCGGTGGGCGGAGCTGTGAGGAAAACACGGCAGAGGCAATATTGAGTCAGTTTTTCAAAATGGCACAAAAACTGACTTTTTATAGAGCCACAAATGTTTAATTCTGTCACTTCTTTAAACTCAGGCCACCGAGGGTGTGGTTGCTGTTGGTGCTGCAGCTTTCATTTCTGTTATTTCTCTAAACCCGATTCGAGCATCATTTGTTTAGGTTGGGCCATGACCACACTGCTACAGTGACACGTAAAATCAACACTTAACTGTTAAGAAGGCACAAAAAAAAAAGAGACTAAAATGAGAAATCTTTTGGGGATCATATTGGTTCATATCTCTTCTGGTATTCCCATTGAGACATTTGTTTTTCTGGCAAATGTAACAGTGCAAAGACATTTAACCAAGATCTGCACTTTGCTGAAGAGTGCAAAGCTAAATCAGACAGTTATGTTAATCCCCAAGCAAGCTAAATACTGCTCTGACTTGAGGTGTTCACATACAAGTATTTATTTTCTTAACTCTTTACAAGTTAAATATTTGCAAAGCAAGTGAATTTTTTTTTGCAGAATTGAAGTCAAATCTGTTGCCAGACATTCAGTTCCTGGACAGTAGCGGATGGTTTACATGGGCACTGTGAGATCACACCTGACTGACGAATATAAGCAGAGATCATCACACCTTCACATAGGAGTGCTTTCCTTCTAAATAATCGCCCTTTTGGCACGACAAAAGTATGTTTCTTAAGAGTATTTGAGAATTCTCCACATGGAACAAGTCGATACTTTGTGAGAGCTAATTTGGCAGCTCAGAGCTCTTTTAACCATTTTATTTGCAAATGAAACAACAGACCCTTTTCACTACATTAGCCCTGGGACTGGTACGGGTCCATAAAGCCGAGGACATCATAAAAATAAAAAAAGGACAGGATTTAATGAAGATTAGGTTTCTTTTAAAATTTGTACAATTGTGCTGCACTTACGAATATGCACTTATAGCACAGAAATGATAACAATCATGATAACTGAAGCCTGCTCATATCTATTTTCATCCAGTCGTTACAAGAAATCTAGGGCTCAGGTCAGAAAGAATAAATTTTTCATGATTTGTGGGGGGGGGGGGGGGGGCCCAAAAATATTTACTTCACCTTGGGAACCTTTTCAGGGGTTCTCCCAAACGACGGGATGTGGGCGGCAGCAGGGACAGGGCAGATCGGAAGAGCAC
>JBBDHI010000014.1:7536241-7550918 GCA_037177115.1 Craterocephalus stercusmuscarum
CAAAGAAACATTTCCCTCTTGCTTTTTTTTTTGTGTGAAAGTTGAAGGGTTAACGACCTAATGTCAGCCTTTATGAAGCTGCACTGAACATGGCAAGGAAGGAATGGAAGGCAAAGAGACCCACAGGGGTCCAGACTTCAGGTACTTGATGGCTGCAAAAGATTCTTAAGAAAACTTTTTAAACAAACATTTTAACTGTGGTTACTTTCAATTTGCTAAAATATTCCTGTAAGATGGATTTCTGTTTATAGTTTGGATATAAAGCTGTAAAAAGTTTAAACCCATATTCATCAGAAATGTTAAAACGAAAAGCCCACAGATTTCCAGACTTTTTATGTAGTTTTCAGTCTATTCCAACACATTTTTAGGTAAAAAAAAAAAGTTATCAATGAATATTAATCACAGCAAATTTAGGAGAATTTGTGCAGAATAATTCACAGTGAACAGAAGACAAACTGAGGTTGGGTAATGTCTGCTAAAGTTCCTGGTGTAATAGAAGGCAATTATGAAATTCATCACATGAAATTGGGCTCCAATGTGAGAAGTAAAAATCAAATGAACTAAGTCTCAGGAAAAAACGGCTGCTGCGGTAGGGTAAGGGTTTTCAAATATTCTCGTTCCCTTATCAGATTCTCATTTGTAGTGTGTAATTCCACAATATCACAAAGAAGCCTGTCAGGTAGCTTTAATCTTTATATTGTGCTTCTTGTGTAACACATCGAGTACTTGCGGTAGTAAGTCCATGTTTAAAAGTGGCCTCTCCACTTCCTCTGACCAGGTGAGATAGTCCAAGTCCTCATCGACTCCTGACAATCCTCTGTACAGCCTTCTTCTGTGTTTCGGTTTAAGAGAGCGTAAAGAATCAGCTTCAAATCCAGAATGTCTCTCTTGAAAGGACAGAATGAAAGTGGACTTTCTCGCAAGTCTCAAGTTCCACAGAAGCAACAGAATGAGGCAGCACATCATCAGCCCTAAGACGGTGGTGTGCGCCACATGAGCACAGCTGGTTAATTTGCATGCAGAGAAGTAGTCATCTTGAAGTTCAGAGATGGCTTTCTGAGCCACAGGGCTGGGACTGGAACAAACAGGCCCCTCTGAAACAACTGCCTCGTTTCTCAGCAGCCAGTTTCTCAGGTACTGGATCCTGCAGTCACAGTGGAAGGGGTTTCCAGAGAGGGAGACCTTTTTCAGGCTAACAAATTTATCAAACAGGCCCGGAGGCACCGAGGTGAGGTGGTTGTCTCGCAAATGGAGCTCTGTGGTCTCTGAGGGCAGAAAAGGCAGCTCCATGAGGCTTAGAGAGCTGCAGTTGACCTGCAACCCGGCAGGCCGGAGTGCTGAGCAGATGCAGGACTTGTCGATACTGTGAGCACTGGATGAGGTCAGGAGGGAAAAGATGGCCAAGTTTAAACCGGAGATCAGCATCCTGTGGGACCAAGAAGAGATTACAGTCCATGATAATAAACAATGAAAAAGGTGGTTAAAGCTTTCAGCAAAGTTGCACATTGGTTCAAAAGTAACATGAAGCAACAAACAGGAGAAGAACATCTTCAGAAACTCTGTTTATATGTGCATCTCAGCTAGAAATCTATCTACAAGCTGGACTAATTTAATCCATTTTGAGTGTCAGTAAATATCAGTAGAATAGAAAGTGATGGTCGAACTGCACTTTGGCTTTTTAAAAACATAGGAAAACAAACCTTTCAGAGTCAAGCCAGCCTCCTTGTTACTTCTTGTGATGCCAGTCATCCTTAAAATCCAACAGCTCTCGTCCAGTTTGAGCTTTCACAAATATATCAGAAGTTCATTTGACCTCATTTTATTTGTAACAAATGTGTTAAGTAAACGGAGTTATCACACCGTCAGTACAGAGCAGCGTCAGAGTGAGGAATGCACCAATGACCCTGCAGCTACTGAACACATGACATCAGGAAAATCCATCTGCTTCACTGAGATAAGAGTTTATCTACTAAAAGAGTGTCAGTGGCTCTCCTAAGGAGTGCTGCATCCACTGCAGAGCTGGGGTGGTGAGGTGGGGTGGGGGTAGCTTGTAGCTACAAATTGCAGCTAGAAGCTAGAGGCAAGTATTGCCTCACGTGGAAATACTTTCATAGTATAATTTGGGAAACAAAACTGGTGATGGAAATGTTCAGCAAGAAATAGTGGCTGTCATACAAAAACATCTAGAATCAATGTGGAAGATCAGCTTCAGAGAAGTGGTTTGAGGCTGAGAGGTGAGTGTATGATCATCCATTTTCAACTGACTAACTGTGCAGTGGGCGCACTGACGGCCCATAGGTGGTGTAATGGCACAGACCGTGTCATTCTTTCAGGCTTTTTTAATGCATGCCCTCTGGTGGATGTGTTGCAGAAGTATAGCGTAATAACAGAATCTGAAAGTAAAATAAACACTCGTGTGTGAAAGTTTTCCTTAAATTTTCAGTTTTTGTGCATAAATAGGACAAAATCAGGAGATTTAAGCACGGATTCTACTGAAGAAGATAAAGACTCCATCATAACAAATGAGACGTATAGCCTTTACTGTGCTTTGTCATTTCCTCATTAAGGCTCAAAATCCAACGTTGCTCTAAGTAGCAAGTTGAAGATCAGATTTTTTAGTCAATAAAGCGATGATAAAGTGGGAGCTTAATTTTATTTAATTAAAGACCTATCAAATTTAAAGCATCAAAACTGACTTGTGAAGGAATTCTAAGGAACAAAAACCGACATCAGAAAATAATAATGCTCAACAGATGGAAAAAAGGTTACAAATGAATATTTATAGTTTGAGTCCACCAAGCCACATTCATACACTACAAACAAATATTTAGGCTTATTAATCTCATGAGGAAAGGTCAACCAACAAAGATGCTTTTCAGGCCTCTCATAAATGATCTCCTGTTTATGTTTGTAAGTCAAGAGATTACAGAGTGAAGGGCAGGGCTTCGGAAGAAGTAAGGAGGCAACCAGGAAAATTAGTCATGGCAAGATGAGAAACTTTTGGTTTTAACTTGAGATATTATGTTCTGAGAAAGGAAAATACTAGATTCCAGCATGAGAAAATTCTCCCATATATGAAGTGCAGTGGAGATAGAATCGGGTTTTCTGGCATTGTTCGGCATCCAGGCCAGGGTGGCTTGTTATACCAATAAAAACAAAGAAGTTGAACCCGAGTTAGTGAATTAAATCTGAAGAGAAGGTTAAAGGCACAAGTTGCTTGTTTACACAATGTGAGCATAATTGCTGTACAGGGCTGATCAACAGTTGCTGCAATTATTTAGTAACATAAGATTTACAAATGACATCAATAGCAAAGGTTAACTGATCCTTCTCACAGGTTTGTAACTCGTAATCATGGTCAGCAATGTTTCTTTTTATTTATTTATTATTGTACTCTTTATTTAATCATCTGAGAAGATCTGATTGTGTGCCAGTCACGTCAATAAAAATCAGATAATGAATAATTAATTATTTTGACTACACGGCAAAGAAACCCAACACATGTACCATAAGTCATATATTTGTTTATTCTGCGTTCTCAACAATGTCACAGTTGAAGTTTTACAATAACTGGGGTCAATAACTGACTCACTACTCACTGTACAAACAGAATGCACATATAAATGAGGCCATTCCTGTCTTTTCCATTTTTTCCCCCCAATTTGTCTCAAGCCAGACTTATCAGCTCGCAGCAGGATGAGTGTACATTTGTCTGTGTGTACATCGTGTGTGTGTTTGTGTGTGAGATAAGAGAGCTGGATGTAAATGGCAGCATACTTTCTAACAGTCTGTTTGTGATATCCACAGCAAATGCCATTTCCTAACAGCTGGAGGCAGAGACAATCGATATGTTCACTTAGCACCCCTCACATCCATCCATGAGGTGACGTATGTACATCCTTGTCCTAACTGTAGATATCAGAATAGAGCACTGATCATATACACATTATGTACATCTCCATTAACCCCAGTCTTGGTCCCTTTACAGTCATCACAAAGATAAACTCTCTTGCCAAGCAGTTGCACATCAAAATCCCATATTTACACGATGAAAGCCCTCGGCAACGAAGTGCAATGTTCTTTATGTTCGTATTTTACATAATGGCTTTGTTGATGAAATGCATGCTGAGCTTCAATAACTACCAGGCAAACATGGAACAACAAGAACACATCAACGTCAGAAAATTCCTCATGGATCAAAAACCAAAAGAGAAGTCCAAATTTATAGGCTGACTTCTTCCCCATCAGCTCACAGTGAACAGGACACATGATGCATCAGATCCATGCAGTGCATTGTTGGGGTACTTTCTCACAAAAATGACTGTAGACATTTGGAGAACTAGGACACACACCAAAATAAATGGGTCCATCGGTTTCACATCATCCCAAGATCTATGAATTATAGCAAAGATATGAAATCAATGGAAAGACACATTCAACTGATCATTAATGTCCCGCATGTGATATGTGTGTAAATCTGAGGAAAACAGGTGTAAAGCCTGACTTCTGGCCATGGTTTTCTTCATGAATGTTAAAATACATTTACAACCTGAATATTGGGACAAACAGTTTACCGTCACTAATTTACACACTAGAATAAACTTATTTGTAGAATGTAGAAAGATATTCTTTACATATACCCAGTTCTTTTGTTCAGCTTGCATTTTGTACGTTATAACTGCATTTCCTGAAAATAATGAAAGTGTTCTTTCATATGTGCTTATCCAGCAAAATATTTCTGTTCCACCCAAGGAGAGGCATTTTCCTTTTTATTAAAATATATACACACATTCTTCTATCCACTGTGAACTGTTTAAGTATTCATATATTTTTAAATGAAGAAAAAGAAAAGTTTTTTTTTTTCACCTGAATCTCATCCTGGACAACAGACTTCTCACTTTTAAGCACAAGTCTGTGTTTTCTGAACATGATTGCACTTAAAACTTGCTATGGTAACACTGATTTGTTATACAATGTGCAGAGGAAAGCCTCACATCAATAACATTACATGCAAAAAACTCACTTACTAGACATTCCACTGAACTCCAAATCTGTTCCTCTCGGAAGACCTCGAGGACAGCTAGACATTAATTTACCAAGAAAGAATCTGACAGGGGGTCTGAAGATGAAAATAAATAAATAGTGACACAACATGAAAAACACACAAATAGGAGGGACACCTTTCTCGTTTTTGATGTACAAAATCGGTACAAAGATATTGCACATATAATAGAAAAAAAGATGGGAAAAAAAACCTTCACTGAGTAAGAATTGATTTAATTCACTCACCAAATCTTTTTGATGAATGAAAAAGAATCTAAACAAGGCAAAAGAAGATTTAAGAAATGTCTTTTTTAGTAAGATTTAAAGAGCCAAGAAAGCAGCTGTTGCACATATTAAAGGCAACAGGCTGGTGAACACTTTCTCTGCTGGGCCATTTGTAACAGGAACCGCGCCTCAAACGTCTTTTCAATCTTTATTCTTCATTACTTAATGTGGTTTGAGCAGCCACGGTATGAGAAATGAGCTCACAGCCCGGTTAATCAGTCAGAAAAATGACCAGGAAGAGTCTGCTTTGAGGTTTTGAGGCCCTCATGCGACAGCTGCCATCCAGAAGCTCTTTCTGATCCATTGGAAAGGCAAAAGCTCCAAAACAGATTAAAGGCCGGACTGAATGGGAGTTCACTCCTTTCAGATCTACATCCTGTTACCACGGAGTCAGTATAATACTGATAAAAGTCATTTTTGCTGATAATTGTAAGTATAATCTTACAAATTACTTTACACACAATATACTGTACATGAAGTCTCGACTAAATAGATTATGCATTAATAATTGGCACATTTATTTATGAGAGCTAGGAGACAACACATATAGCTGTCATCTACAGTAAATACAGCACTAGAACTACTATGACTGACTCAGTCGAGTTTACCTGTCCTTTGATTTAAGTTAATGTGAGATGGTTATATCTAGATATTTCACTATATATGAGCTCTACAGGAGGCAACAACAAATAGCATTCATATGATGGCAGGATCTGCAAACCAAAGACTTAAAAGGTTGACTTCTGAAAGGTTGCGAAAACAGTCAGCCGTGTTTTCATCTCAGGTCACCCTGATAATGTGAAGGTAAGACAGGTTATTTGGGGGGATGAAGTAGCAGGTAACGGTTTGTGGAAACAACAGATTTTCATTTCAGCCGTCACAGCCGGGCGCTATGTGTTGAAAATGTAGAGCATCTCCCTGTGCATAACCAACCCCCACCCTTTCCCGACACCAATGCACAAAAAAAAAAAAACCCTGATGGGCCCCTAATCAGGCAAGCTAGTAAAGGCCCCTAGTGGAAGATTTGAGTCCAATTTCCATCCTGCATATTAGTTGGACCTGGAGGTGAAAAAGGTGTCTGCGTGTGATTTTTGTTCCCATCACAGCAGCTGAAACACAGTGGACAGGCCATAGAGTTATGCTGTCAGTCCCTTTGGTGTAAGCGATTGTCCCTTCTTCATTAAGTTCCCTCCTTGCTTCTCCTCTCTGCGCTCGGAGCATCACACTACGGTGCTGATGCCACTGTGTTTGGGTTTGGGCCCGCCGGGCGCCGAACCCGCCTGCTGACTGTGGTGGTGAGGGCCGTGCTGGGAGTGGGAGGCGTGGTGGGAATGCTGGCCGTAATGGCTGTGCTGCGAGTGGGGGTGTTGGAGTGCGTGCGAGGTGTAGGCTGGGTGCTGGTGGTACTGCGTGTGGGGAGGGGGGTGGTAGTGGTGGTGGTGGTGGTAAGGCGGGGGATTCTGTGGAACCTGGCAGTACTGGGAATGGTGACCGTGATGCTGCACTGTGTGCACGGCCTGCGCCGTGTGATGCAGGTTGGTCGGATGGGGCTTGTGCGATATGAGGGTGGGGTGGCCTGGTTGCGGGAGAGGGGGGTGGCTTTGAGATGGCGGTTTCCCTCGCTTGCTGCCAAAGAGCGACCCGAGGATGGATGTGGACGCTGAGTTAGGGATGGAGGAATGGCAGCGGGGTGCGCCCTCGCGCGGCGTGGCGGCTCTCCGTCTTGTGTGTGGGCTGCTAATGATGGACCCCTGCAGGATGGAAAAGAGGTAACACAGCAAGTCTGTCAGACACTTACCAAACTATAACTAAGAGGCACCAGCAGGATGAATTCACAGTTGGCATAGTTTCAGATAAAGAAGTAGCAAAATGTTATAGAGCATGCAAATGAGAAACTAAAAATGCTTTTCATGAGAGGCAGCAGCAGGAATATTTCAGCTTGGGCAAACAGCTGATGGCAAAGGGAACCTATATTCAAACAAACTCTGCGGTTTAAAAGTTAACCGCCTTGAAAGAGTAAATCTGTAACAAGGAAAATCACATGAAGACTTCTGTGAGCAGAAATAGTGACATGAACAGGAGTATAGAAACATTTCATCTCCGTTGTGCCAAACCCTCTTTGAGTTATACATGCAACTTTGTATTTTCAATGGAGGCAGTTTCCACATGCAGAGGGAGTGACAGGCAAAGTCATCATCCACACATTAGCATTCAACTAGAAGTCAGAGGGCAGGACGAACTGAACACTTGTATGCAGACTTCGCAACGGGTCTGGATGCTCTTCCTCCTGTTTTGGGTCCAAAATAGAGAAAAAAAAAAAACCTTCCTATTTGGCATGCTTCACCTAAGTGTGGAGAACATCTGTCGGACGTCCTTGAAAGCAGAATGAAATTTCCAGGGTCCCAGACTTTAACTCAATATATGGACTCATGGACACATGAAATGGGTGTAAAATGAATGAATGAAATCCACATCTTTCTAAGTCCATGTGATGCCCATCTCTAACTGAGAAGTCTACATTCCTTCCTGAACCTCACAGCGTCTAAGACAAGTTGTGGACAAGAAAAAAAGACAGACCCAGACAGGGAGAGGGGCTGCAGGAAATGAGGAGCTTCCTAGCGTCTTTCAGAGCTACCACCCTGCCAAAGAGAAGAACTAAATGAAAACCGCTTGGATGGGATTGAATGAAAGACAGAGACAGGCGGCAAGGGGAGGGATCAGAGGAGGCATTAGTGAGAGTCATGCTTGTTTGGGGGGAAAAGTGTATATTGGTCATATAACATGACCAAAACAGAAGATCTCTGGCTTCCAAAAAGGGGGCAGGATCAAAGGCAGGCAACCCATGCATGCACACTAACTGAGGCAAGCAGGTTATAAGGCATCCCAAGAAAAATAAATGATCCAAACAAATGGACTGAGTCTATGAAGCAAAGAAGGTGTAAGACCAAAAATAAATGGAGTGTTTCACAGTGCAACATCATCACATAGAGAGTAGCTTGGATCCCAGCTGCTTCCAACTTACTTCCATATTGCTGTCTAGTGATCCTGCACTGCTGCGACGCCCTCGCTTGCCTGCCCGAGACATGCAATACCAGAGATTAGAGATCGACAGCACTTCTGGTTCGACTACAAACGTCTAGGCCGCCCACCAGTCCCATAGGGGGCAGTGCAGTGGATTGTGACTGTGAGTAAGATCTAAATATGGGTGGGAGGGGGAAGAGGGCATTCAGGTCTGAGAAGGTGGTGGTTGACAGGTGTTACTGTGGTTTTTATTCTAAAGTCAGAGTGAAATGCAAAGCTGCATGAAAATTTCAAAGATTTATAAATTCTAAAACGCACTTCTAACTGGAGGCAAACATTACGTATAAATGTTGAATGCATGATTATCAATCTCAAATACCGACTCCAAGAGCATCACATCTTATTGGCCGAGCAAATATCCACAGTGGAGTTAACCAAAAGGCTGCCGTCACAGGGCTAATGTCAAAATGGTGTCACTGATTATGCTCTTGATTTAATTTGCCAGCTAAGTCTTTAGAGTTTTTTTTTCCATACAGGCCAGGGTTAGAAAAAGCCAGTCTCAGTGACAATCACAGGAGGAGACACATCAATAGCAATACAGTGGCTGCTGCACATGGAATGTGTAGGCATATACAGGTCTGAGGGTGGACGGAGTATTCCTTTGTTAGGCACACTCAGCCAGTGATATATGACCAATAATTACACATCAACAGGAAAATAACTTATGTATATGGACAGTAAAATACACATGAAATGGAAGATGGCAGGAAAAAAAAGAAGAAAAACAAAAGGATAAACAAAAAAAAATGACCCCACTAACATGCCACATCCTGCACTGAAAAACACAGGCGACAGGAGGGCTGGGGGACATCTGTGGACTTCATCTATCTGACCTATCATTTCCCACTCAGGTATCGATCAGAAGAACAAAGGATATCAACTGAGAGGCAGACCCCGAACTGGATTTCATTGTGTTATCAAGTGAATCACCTGATAACTTCACAAAGCTGTCGTCTGCAATGAATGAGATGCATTCCTGCTTCAGATGCACAGACTGCTACACATTGATATATATGGATATGGAATGACTGTTAACGCCAGAGCCAAGACTAGAGCTTCACCTTGTTGCTGCTTTTAGATGTGCACATCATCGCTTTCCTTATATGTGAGTGGAGATGGTACGATTGTTCACTTAAACATGATGCAATATTATGAAATGTGTTTGGATAAACAAACTTAAGATATGCTAAGTAACGAAAAAAAAGGGATGATAAACATATCAATAAAAGAAACTCATCCAAATAAACCGAGGTGAGAGCTAACCATCAGTGTCATTTATTGCTGAGAAGACATGTCATGATATTTAACAGGTAGAAACCTCAAAGTGATGTGTAGCACGCCTTAAAACAAAGTATGCCGAGAACAAAAGAAGTTACAGACTGAAGAAACGCCTTCCAGACTAAACCATCCAATCATGAGAGAGTTAATGGATTTAGAGGGGAGAACTCTAAAATCAATGTATGGTGCTGTGAAACAACATTTTGCTATTTTTATCCCCTTGATATCATCACAGAGAGCTGGATGACAGAGGGAGTGCTTTCCCTCTCCAGAACCAGCTGGGGAAAAAAAAACAGGGATGTTTTGGCTATACCTGCTTCTGAGAGGTCTCGTAGGGAGCTGCTGAGGGCGCTCCTCTTCAGGCCCTCCCCCATGGCATAGCTGTCATCCAGACTGGCACGGTTCATGTTCCCATTCCCAGCTTCCTTTTTCAGGCCGGAGCTCTGCGACATGCTGGGCCTCACCACTCCCTTCTGCTTCTCAAGCTCAGCTGTGGAAATTAAAAAAAAAAAAAGGGAAAAGATATGGAAACACTGAGGTAACTGTGATGTAATGTTTCTGCCACCTCTTTCTGTGTGAAACTTCTGAGGAACTGACATGGATTATTCATGAAACAACCGTTTTCAATGTCCAGAATAATTTGCTGCCACTTCTGACAGCCTGAAACCTCTGCAGCTGAATAACGAGGACTGTGCCTCGTTTCTGCTTCACACATGATGAGGGAGTCAGACAGAGTGAGGGGAGGGGGATGGGAGGGGGGAGAAAAGAAGAAGAAAAAACTTACACTCTATTCTGTATTTCTCCATTTCCTGCACCTCTGCAATGGACTCTCGTAGGTCATCTGTAAACTTCTTGCGGTCCTGGGGGTTGGGTGCATTAAAATTGATGAGCACTTTGATGTCTGCTCCTGGTATCGCCGATGTGAGTCTGATCCCATTTGGGTAATCTGGATCAGTGGCAAACAGAAAGAGAGACATTCACAAAATGTAAATAGGTCAATACGAGGTAAAACACAGTGTACGACTTTTTCTCTAGATTGGAGAGTGAACAATATCGCAACCCGCTGTTTTAACCTTCCAATCATCCAGGTTTTACTATACTTCACTGAGCCTTGTGATGCATTCACTGTCTGCAGGGATGAAGACTGTATCAAAGAAAACACCCATGCTACTTACACTGGTTTTCAAACAGCATGACTTGCATCCCATAAAGAGAGAAGGACTGTCTGAAGCTGTACGTAACAGAGTTCTTCTTCTTTTGGAAAATCTTGGTTACCTGAAAACACACAAAGAGATTATCAAAGGGTTGGTGTGGAGTGGTAAAAGAGGATGTAGGAGGTTAAGAGAGAAGGCGAGAGGGCTTTTACCACTAGGAGGTCATTGAACAGGAAGATCTCCCGCTGGTGCAGGCCCAGCTTCTGGAGCTTGTTGGGATCTGGCACTTCAAACAGACGACAGTAGCACACCAACCGGCGATGGGGAAGCGACAGCACCTACAGGGCACAGATACCAACACTTCAGAGTTAATTATGGCCTCAGGCTATGAGGTAATAAGGAACAGAAGGAACATTAAAGCAGATAAATAAATAAATAACCAAATAAATAAAAAATAGGTCTACGTGATGTCTTACAAACAAAACTAGCAAAATAATGACAAGCTACTTACACATCCTAAGCCATGGTGGAGTGATCCGATCTAAAAATAGAGGACAAAGATGATTTTATTTGCTGCTGCTGTATTATTCCCCGTATGGGAGGACAGTGCTCCTATTAAAATGGAAGCTGGAAGGTCAGTTAGCTCAGGCGGTCAGAGGGTGGTGGTAGTAGTAACATCAAGGTCATGTTTTCAATCCATATACAGTACTGGCCACAGAATATTCCCACTGGTTCTATAAGGCAGACATCATTCCATGCTACCAGATATGAGAGTATTCAAAATATAGAAAATAATATTTAATAATAATAATCTTCACCTAAAATCTACCTGATCTGATTATTATGAAGACCAATTCTAACAATTTTGAAAGGTTTTACTAACAGTTGTAATTATGTCATTAGGTAGGGGTAAGGGACCATTTTTAATTATAAAACAGACTCAAAGTCCACTACACAGGGCAGCGCCTTTCAAATAGGCAGCATAGGTTAACACTGAACCTTTCCACATGACAGAGACATTACTGCCTGGAAAAATAATGCAGAAAAGTGGCTGCTTTCTCTGCTGAGAAGATGAGGTGTAGCCAAAACAAAATCTCACGCCAGCTTTGGCCATATACTGTATATATAGAAAGAAAATCATAAGTACTCATAGGATCAGCATGAAAGCATTTAGTTCAGCTACACTGATGTGGCTGCTCTGTGTGACGATGTGACTGCTCAGACCTTTTCCTCTAAAACCATGTATGGGCTGTTATGTGCCAAGATGGCAGCATGTGCCCATTTTTCATCAGGCTGCAGCACTCGCCAGCATCTCCCAGGGGCTTTGGGTGTGTTAAAATCACCAGCGTGAAGGTCTAAAGCCAGGCGTGTCCCTGGTGGAGCAATTACACCCACAGGAACAGACGACTCCCTTACATCTCCCATTTCCTCCTGATACTTAAACTCAGTCATTTTTGGACTAGAAGTAAGGAGAGAAGTTGTAATGCCACAAAAAAAAAAATGAATATGACATCTCAGGTCAAAGAAGCCCCAGAGATTTCTGTCTGATGCAAAAAAAAAAAAATCTACAAAGTCAGTGACCTTAATAGAAAGGTATCTAACATTACTTACTGGTTTCTTCCCAACAATGAGCTTCTCAACCTTCTGCACCTGCGAGACGTGGTCTTCGTTGGTCTTGAGTTCCCGCTTGCGAATCCGCTCATAGATGCCAACAAGAGTCTCTCTGGGTATGTCCTCTCCATCATCAACACCTGGAACACAGACAGGAGCCGACTTATGATAGTTTACACCAACAGGGTTTATTCAATTTCCTCATGAAAGCTACAGTCAGCAGCTACTCTACAAAACCATGAAATCAAATTAGTCCCAGCTCTCACTCTTACACAACAAAAGGCTAAACGACCAGCAGCCACTCATCACAGCATTTTACACTAAACCTGCACAACCAATACAACAGCTGGAGCACGTTCACAGAAAAAGGAAGCTAGCAGCTTACTGGTACAGGAAAAGAACAAGCTCTGAATGCACTAGATGTGCTAGTTAATGCATGTAACTCCATCCCTTTGAGTTCACTTCCCTGAAGTTGTTTTTATAGTCAGACTCTCTTTTAGTCAATTCCTCTTATAAACCCAACTTCTATTTTTCTTTTCATAAAAAGGGCACAGACTCACAGCTCTACTTGCAGGATTTACGGCCCTAAGTCCTGCTTTCTGACCAAACATACACCATGCACATTTGCATTTTAACAAAACTGAAAAGCATTTGAAAAACTGGCTTCACTCAAAAGCAAAACATGGGCAGAAGTCTAGTTTCCCATCAGACCACTTGAAGCTAAACATCCGCAAACAGTTTTATTTGAGAAGAGAAGGATATAAATAAAACTAAAACTGATCTAAACTGCTGGGGACTATTTAATTTCAGCTGTGTGTAACGTACTGACACTGAAGCTTTTGTTGATGCAAACTGACATGCATATTTGTTGTCAGCCTTGTTACCTCTTAAATTCTTGATAAAGTCTTCCAGTTTCATCTTCCTCTCAGGCTTGACATTTGGACTGTACATGTCAGTGTTGAGGAGGATGATTGCAAAAGCTAGGATGAAGATGGTGTCAGGGTTCCGAAACTGCCGCACAACTGTGGGGTTGCAGATGCAGTAGCGCTGGCTGGAGACATAAGAACAATGTTAGCGTACAGGCCGCTTCAGAGCGCACGCAAACAATTCATCCTCAGAGTGAGGAAATGTTTTCAACACTGTCAGAGGAAAGCAGAAGTAAAGCTGTAACGGGTTCTCTTTGTGCAACAGTTATCTAGGCAGCCCAGCTGTGGGAAAGGATGATGCTGTTTGATGCATGAGTAATTTAGCATTTTAACATTAATACATTTGATTCTGAGGTACCTTTTCCTTTAAAACAAAATATACACATGGGTCCATGGTTTAATTATACCAGCAAAACCTGCATTTTCAAAACTGTTCTTTGTTGTGATTCTTTGTTTGTTGTGTTAAATGTGGGTGTGGAGGCTAACCTGAAGGCCTCAATGAGCCGCTCCACTTTCTGAGCTTCACCCTGGACACGGATGTGATTCTGAAACTTCCTGAGGGCTTCGTCCAGCTCCATGCCCTGGAAGTCCATTTCATCTACCACACAACTGGTAAACAAGGAGAGAAGGAAGGACAAAAAGATGATGAGGATGTCACGTTTTTTCTGCTAAGCACCACTTTTTGATATCTTAACAGGGACTATTTGTCCAGATTATATCACGGATATTCCAGCGAGTATAAAGAGTGGTACAAATTGTCCTTTTACATTGTGAAACATTGCACAAAGAGTCATTTTAATGGCAGTAACATTTCTGTAATCTCTGTCTTTGCTAATAAACTGACTGGATTCTGGAAACTGGATATGTTCATGTGAAAGAAACCTCTTCATCAATGTGTTTACATTCATTTAAATTCTCAGATCCCCCTTCAGTTTTATCTTCTAGCGCTAAAGTTCAGGAAAGACAGCATGAGAAAAAAAATTCACTTACTCCAAAACGTCTCTGTTAAACTGCTTCTGTCGATTGCCGAGAAACTCTCCAATCATCTGCCGGCTGAGCCCCTTCCTTTGAAGTAGGAAGTGGGCCACACCAACTGGCGTGTCAGGGATGAATCCCCTCTCAGTCAGGTACTGGATGCCCTTCTCTGGCTTTCTGCAAAAATTCATTACGCACCAGGATGTTACATTTTAACTTCCAAATGCAAAAATTGAGGAGAACCATTTTGCTACAAGTAAATGTGTAATTCTTTAAAAATTCAAATTGATCACTTCTGGAAGCAAATTAGCTGATAATTCAGTC
>JBBDHI010000014.1:7551018-7563421 GCA_037177115.1 Craterocephalus stercusmuscarum
TAATTCAGTCATAGAACAGATACATAAATTATCCAGGCAAAATGATGCATTACTCATATTCTTCCTAAAATGTCATAATAAAGATGAACAAATCCATAAAACAAATGTACTTTCTTCATTTCTGTAATTAGAAACATTTCATCGTATGTATTTGAGCCCATCTGAATCCCTGCGCCTTTTTATAAATTAGCCTTCAGGCAAGGTTTCTCTAGAGAGAAAAGAACAAAGCCAGTGTAACTAAGATCTATCTCTTGGAAAGAAAAAAATCTAACTTTACACACACACACGCTGATCATTGTTTCTAATTTAAGTTGTTATAAAAATAGCTTTCAGAATATCTTTGTATTGGATATGGAGGCAGCCCGTTTACAGTAACGGTGAGGGCTTTCTCTATCATATAGTGCATTTGCTTGGGGCTTATTCCAGTTGCTGGTCAAGCACCTGCTCCATCAGAGCTGAGTACCTACTTGTTGAAAAGATTGAGGCCGATGCGGTAGTGTCTCTTGCGGATAACATCATTACTGAAGATGGGTGAATCCCAGCTGTTGCGAGTCTCTTTGTGGTAAGTCTGCTTACTTAGCGTCTGCTCTCGCAGGCTGTCTCTTGACGAGGACTCGGAGCTGCAGTTTATGGTGTCGTTTGAGTTTGATGTGCTGTTGATGCTGTCGTTGTCCCCGTCAGAGAAGTCAGATTCAGACTTGCTCTGTCTGTTTGCTGAACCGTTGATGGCCAAGTGGCTTTCTAACTGTCGGTGGCGATGGCGCAGAGGTGCGTCGTCATCTCGGGAGGGGGCTCGTGGCGGGGGTCCATGGGAAATGTGTTTGGGGCTGGCTTGGGATGAGGTTACGATGTGGCCATGCGGTTCGTACACAGGCGGCCGTTTGACGGAGCTGCGGTCCGACCGGTCGCTAAGCTCAGCAGAACTATCGCTGGGAGGTTCTATGGTCAGCAGAGGGAGGTGGTCCATTCTGAGGCGCTGCTCTTGGCACTCCAGAGAGGGAGTGCTGCGGCAGCTTGTGTCTGTGTCACGACCCTCATCTTTGGGGTCAATGGGCCAGTATTCCTGAGAGGAGTTGACTGACCGCAACCGTAAGTCTGACTCTGTACTGGATGGCTGGTCCCCTCTCGACAGAGCGATAGAAGGGGACATGTCCTCCTCATCAATGAACAACGTAACATCACTATAGGATGCCATTGCGTCGTCGTGCATCCGTGCAGCTGCCCTGCGGTGGGACTTCACCTGATAGGGCACCTGGCCCTCCACCTCGGAGCAGCCCATGGCTTCAGGATCCGGACCCTCATCCCCCTGAAGGCTGCGACAGTTCAGTGCATCGTCTATTGATTCGGCCAAAGACTTGACCTGCCTGGAGAAGGCGTCCTCCAGCTCCGTGATGGCATCTGTTAGGTCCGCCTGTGGCGCCGGGTGAGGCGGCATGTTCGCCTGTTGATGGACGGCGATATCTCCACATTCGGACTGCACCATGGAGAGGGGGGTCCCGTCCTCTGTCATGGACACCTGTCTGCCTTCGAAGTATGAGCTGTGCACTTTTTCGGGCCCCTCAAACGAAAGCTGCATCCTCATGTTAGAGAGAACGATGCGTCTGGACATGCGGTTCTCCGACATAGAACTCCTGAGCCGTTCAAAGTTTTTGTTCATCTGATACTGACGGAAGGCTGTCTGGATGGTGCGGGCTGCATGCCGAGTTATGAATCTTCCACCATATTTACGCTCCAGCATCTCCACCTAGCAAAGAGAGGAGTAAATTAGCTGTGATACTGTGCTTCTCATGGTTTATTAAATTACATTTCTTTGCTGTTGATCGTCTATAAAGTGAAAGAAAACAAAATCAAATTCCCTTCTATTAACTGTATCAAGAATAATTTCATACATCATGTTTTCTCATAAAACTCAAGATACATTATTGTGAACAAGACAAAATCCAGCATGTTTAATAATTCATGGTAGAAGCAAATGATTCAGCGAGACTTATCGGGGTACCTGTTTGTCCTGGAGGTCAGCAGAGAGCTCATAGCTCTCAGAAAGCGAGCGGGAGCGCTTGATGGCCTCCTCCTCAGCCTGCTTGCGGAGGATGGACTGTGAGTGCTGAAGCTTGGGCCGGCGGGGCCTCTGTGGCCCAGGCTGGACACCGTGGCTGTAAAGCTGGCTTTCAAATCGGTCGGGGCTGATGGCCGAGCCGTGAGTTACCGGTCCCTGGCCATAGCCGGCTCCGCCATCCAAGGAAGGGCCACCCTCGCTGGGCCGTCCATCCCCTTCCACACTGCAATAAGCAGAAAGGGACAAAAGATTTTATAGCGACTGCTCAGAAATGGAAATGATTGCCGGTTATTTGGAGATTCTTTACAGTAGGAGGGCACTACTCCATGGGTTCATGTGAAAATCTTCAAAATAGGGGGGAAAGGTATTAAAATACATATAAAAAAGGAACAACAGTGAGTATAAATAAGCGTAGCCATTTGTCTGACATGCTGATTTACAAATGAAGAACATGTGTAACCACGTTTCACAGAGCCCAAAGCTGTGTGATATGGCTAAATACATCACAAGATATCAACCATCTAGATTACAATACACCTCAATAAGGAAACACAGATGCCACGTAAAGCCTCCCGAATGATTAAACACATCCACCCTCTTTGTGTACTTAAATCTTTTAGAAATTAAAACAAGCGGTTACTCACACACTCTTACGCTCTGCAGCCTTAAAAGAGGACTGCTTCTTGCGAAAAGACCGTCTGTTTTCTATAAACTGCCAACTCTTCCTCCATATCTTGTCCACCATTCTTTCGGTCAAGCAAAGTCCAGAGTACACAGGCTCCTCCAGGAAACCAAAGTTTATGCCTACTCAAGGGCCAATCAGAGACCAATGGGAATTACATCATATTTGCAGGAACGGTGACACGCTGTTCCAATTCAAGATACAAAGTCCAGTTTCTGAGCAGAATGTAAGAGTAAATAGGACTCCAGTGATCCATCAGAAGTCCAGATGTAGCCGAACAAAGTGTCAATCTTCTCAATTAATAACATCACACTGACATTTCTTCTCCTCCGTGGTACAGCACACTCCGTCTAATGTGTTTGAACTGTGACTTGACACACCCATACAGTGTACACAATCCACTTCCTTCATTAGACAGCCTGAAATCAACATACAGCAACGACAGCCTGCTGGCCAACAGCAAACACACTGAGAGGGAAAAAAAAAAAGAAATTGAATAAGTTCAAACAGCAGATGCATGTATGAACTGCTCTGGTTTTACCTAGAAAATCTTGCTCCTAACTGAGCACAGATTGACTTAACAAAAGGCCCCCATTCAAGGGTCTCTGCTATTAATCATGAAGCATGTCAAGCTCTAAAATATTGCCTGCCTTTGCCTTTTAGAAGAATACTTGACATTAAATATGAAAGAAATACACAATCAACAAGTGGTCACTTTCTGTAAGTACTTTCTTTTTAAAAAATGCAATTAAAAGTGAAAATATGCCCTGAATTCTAATTACAAAATATTTTCAGTTTAATATGCTGTGATTTAAAAATGTATTTGAAATGATTTTCCATCATTTATACCTAGGTCTTCTGATTAAGTTAATGGCACAATTTTTTATGCAAAGGTGCTTAGCTTTGAATTTACAACTTGCTGACTTTCTATGAATCACCGCTGAGATTAACATAATGGATTAAGTTGCAAAACGTTGCCCTCATAACCGGAGACATTTTGGCTTCAAGCTAAATAAAAAAGAGCAGCCTGATAGCTCCAGGATAATATGTTGGAATTGCATTTAAAACAAAGAATGGTCCAGGATGTTATTACTGCTAATCTAAAATTAATAGTGGAATAAAAAGGAGGAGTACATCTGCTTTCTGTAGGCAAATGGGAGCAATTTGTGAGGCAAAATGACACCAAGAGAGGTGTAGTAAGGCCAAGTGGTCAAACCAATGGGAAAAACCGAAACAGAGCTTAGTTGTTTTCAGTCTATGTAGTCCAAACAGCTTAAGTGTTTACCTGCAGACAGTGACAGGACAAAATGAGGCTTTTACTTTGTTTGGGAACAACATCAGACCAAGCACAATTCATTGGAAATCCTGCCTTATTGCATAATCGGCTCTGGGACAAATCTCCCCGACCATCTGCCATGAAAAACTGCAAAGCTGTCCTCCCTGGAGTTAAAAGTCACACCTTGCCTGCTGTCCCAGCATCAGATTACAGCTGAGAGTCAGCTTTGGTTCTGGAATCTCCACACAACAAATTGGATTATTTACCTGGATGAAATTATGGCTGAAAGGAAGCCTTTGTGGCACATCTACATGACCTGAGAAGAATGCATACTTGTTGTATTTTTCTATATTTTCTATATATTCCATTAAAAAAGGTACACAAATGATTTATTTAACAACATTGTTTGCAATTTGTAACACGTCTATCTAAAAAGAAATCCCTTAAACCACAAAAAAAGAACTAAACCAACTGAAGTATCTAAACAAGTACTGTTAAACACTGAGGAGGAAGCCAAATGACATTCATCTTTCTTTTTTTATCCAACACCATCATCAGGTCAGATAAGGATATATCTGCAAAATAAAAATTGGAGATAGTGAGCAAATGCTAACATGTTACCTGCTCAACTAAGAGGGAAAACCTTCCAAAGAATCCTAAACCTCATGTTCATGGCCATCACTGTGAGCATGCTGGCTCTGAGTGTGTAAGTGCAGGCTCACAAAACTATTAGGACCGCTGTTAGTTTCATTTAATAGTTTTTTTTATTTTCTCTGTACTAATGTGGTGGAAGTAATTACTTTTTTCATTGTTTTAGCTAAACACTTGTAATCACTTATGATACATATAAAAAAGGATTGGGTTTCATTTAATTGAAAGCACAAACTGTATGCTGCTTTCTAACAGCTACAGCCTCTTTGGGTTTGTTTTCTCATCCCAGCCAGTTCAATCACATTTAAGGCACTGAGTCAAAACTGCAGCTGAAGTGCTGGCTGGGCTTTTACCCACAAGGAACAGCAAGAATTTAACTGTCTTCCATTTTCTGCCTCTCCCTACCGGCCCAGTTTTTAGAAGTGCATGAGGAATAAAGCAAGAGGAAAGTAGGAATACGTTTTTGCTCCGAGGTCACTGAATACTCCACAGAGTGAGGTCAGTTACCCGTAATGGAAAAGAAGTAGAGGGAAGGAATAAAAAGGGAGAGTCCTAAAGCAGAGCGGGACAACCACAGGGGAGGACAAAGTGAAAATATAAAGCACAGTATCAAGTGTTTACTTTCTACAGCAAGATTGTGGAACCACAGTTGAGAGGTGATGTAGGAAGCAGCGATGATTTCTCTGAACCACTTCCTGATTACAACTCCACAGCTGCTGAAATACAGTGTGTTCTCACAAGGTTAGCAGCGACTTTCCCTCTATATGGCTCTATATACCCCAGGAGTCCCCTGTTTCTGGTGTAGACACTGGATAAGCATGCAAGCAGGGCTGGCAGTGATTTTCAGCCAAGAGATTTAGAGGGTTCGGGGTGGGGGGTGGAGGACAATCTCTCCTTCCTCTCTCCTTCCCATCCTGAGCAAACAGGCCGAAGCCCCTGCCCAGGCCTCAACCCATTCCATCAGTTGGACCTGAGGGAGAAACATTCCTACATCCCGGAAAAGAGGAGTCACATCTACAGGAGTTCTGGGAACAGAGGGCGGCTAATGAAGTGCAGGCTGGAAGAGCGGCGGAGTGGAACTAGTGTAGTATCCAAATGAAGTCACCGAGACGACTGCGGACCACACTTTAGGAAAAATCTCTACACAAAAGCATTCTGCTTAGTCCTCACTTTCGCAAGCAGCCTTATCTTAAAGAGAGTTTATGTAAACAAGATATCCATCTGCTCTCTACAGGGCAGAGAATGAAGGATAATCAAGTGAATGCCTGGAGGTTTTGAATCCAATCACAGGAACTGTTGGACCAAGAGTCATCCCACCTAAGCTGGATAAAACTGGATCATACTGACCTCTTTACCATTTGTATTTACTTACAACTGAGCAGAAGCTATATTCTTCAAGGACGCGAGCAATAACACTAATGAAAAACATGTAAATGCATAACTGATTCCCCCTTCACCTCACTGTTCAACTGTTTTTATGTGTGTATATCAACACAGGCAGTAAAGTGACCCCTCCAATAAAATTTAAAAAAACCCCTCCATATCGGCACCGCTTACCCCACATGCAGTGACGTCTGCTCCGAGCTCCACAGAAGCAGATGTTTTCTCTCTTTTCAAAGTGACTCATGGAGCTCATAAATGCAGATGCATTCACCAGATCTCACAGCACACAGATGTGGAGGGAACAGATCTTTCAGGTGGACGTTGCAGAGGCCGCACAAAGACGTATTAATGAAGCCCAGTGTTAAAAGGTGAACCTGCCAGTAAACACTCAGGTGTATCCACAGTTCCAGGACCAGTTAGCAGACTAATGAATGACTTGGTAGCTGCTATAAAAAGACAGCAAGGAATGAGTCAGGAATTTACAGTGAAACACAGCTGCAAAGCGGAAAGTTGTGCCGGCCAGCAGACTGACAGTGCAGCTCCAGAGAGTTTCCAGCAGACAGTGAACAGTCCAGCAGAGTCCCATTACAACTCATGGCTGATAACTTCTGTCAGTTGCCTACTTTAGTCTGAGTATTTATAAATCACAAACTGTCGTTTGGCAGCTAATCTCACCAGAAACCAATGGCTGAATTTTTCAAAGTGTATAACTGACTGCTGGATGACAGTCAGCAGTGGCCACAGACTGGATGAAAAAGAGCATGGTTTAGCCACCTTGACGTCACCCATTGGTTTGTGGACTACTGTTGTGTTGCCTGAGTTCAGTTTAGGCCATCTCTATACGCTCAGACAGCTTGTCAGTCAAACTAAAACTCAGATTTCTCTCATCATAATTAATTTTCATTATACAATTTATTTCAAATAGTTGTATTCATTTTAAGCTTTTATTGCAAAAGTGACAAAATGATGAAATATTTATTTTGAATTATGTCTAGAGAGAAACCTAACTTTTTTTTTACCTGCATGTGAGCTTGTTTACATACGAAAGCTGACAGAATGCCAAAATAAACAGTAGGGTTTTATTTATGTTGAAAGAGCTAGATATAACACCTAGGAGGTGTTTTTTTGGTTGTTTTTTCTTTTCCTTTTTTTTTAACAAAAAACCCACATATGTTGAATTAACAGAATTAAAAAGAAAAAAGTTGAGAAATTTCTGTGTAATTTCCGGTTGTGCTTAATTTCTTCCCGTGGAAACGCACACACAAGCATCCATGTTATGCAAGACTAATCAGCATATAATTGTCATTTTTTTGAAGCAAAAGTGTATATGTTTCTTAAAACTCTGTACTTCTGAATGTGCTGATGTTAAACTGACATTCATTATGACAGTTCTTTGATCCGTCATTGCTCTGCAGCATCCCAGAGAAACCACATGCTATAGCTGCGTCTTCCAGGTTGGCATGTTAGCTGTACCCAAATACAAATAGTCCTACACATTGCTGGCTCATTGCTCTTTAAAAGACTGGTCTTGTACTATTTAACTGTTTTATCCTCAGCATAAAATCATCATAAATTGGAAACTATACAATTTGTGAATGCATAACGAAGTCATCTCATGTAGGTTTCTAATATATTCAATAATGAGCAGAGCTAGTATTTTTTGCTTCACATTAATCCTGATTATTAGTTATTTTCAACACCATTCATCACTTCACAGAGGTTAACAACTGAGCACAGTAGAGGTGATTCTGTTGATGGTTTTATAACGCCACCCGCATATCCTAATTAATCAAAAATCTATATAATTCCTCCGTTTAGTAGCAGGCCTCATTTTATTTGATCAAAGCATCTCCTCCTTTCTGCCAACATTCAACATGAGCCAATGTCATTATCTGTCACTAATTATTATTTCAACTAAGCCCACAAATGCTCAGCACCTGTCCTTGAATCCTTGAGCAGCCAGCTATGAAACTGCACATAGTGTCAGGCTGTAAGTTAGAATTTTTTTTTTTTTTTTGGGGGGGGGGGTGGGCCTCGATACTGACCACAGGAATGCAATGCAATCCAGCTCACAGATGGATTCTGTACAGTAAGACTAAACAGGCTGTGATGGCTCACATACACAGTGACTCAGTGCACATACATGATCTGGTTTTCATTGTGAGGGAGTCAAAACTGGAATAGCAGACCACTTTTTAAAATATCTTATCTTAAAAGCTTATAGCTTCACAGTGCAATGTTTCCATCTTCTGACTGGATGAAAACACAAAAGAAGTCCCTTCTCCTGTTAATCAAACATAGCCCAATGACACCCTCATTCAATGGTAAAAATCTCACATGCTAAAGCAAACATGCACATTTTCCACTCTTCCATGACTCTTACCAGCCATTTAGCTCCAACTCCAGCAGGGACTGGGTCTTCTCTGAGTTACACTGCAGACACCACATGCTGGCCAGCGCTCACAAAACGATGTACTCCAAACATAAGCGGGTCCCCGTGCAACTTTGCATAACTGCCTAAAAGGTTTCCCCAATGTACAGATACGTCTCAAAACTGCCATCTGCTTCAGCTCGTAGCCGTCTGCTTGTCGCAGAACTTCCCATTCCTCTTCTTTCTGAGAGCTAGGCGTGTATTGGAAGTGCTAAGCAGGAGTCTGTAATCACTGACAGACGAAGTGAGCGCTTTCTTTTTTGTCTTTCTTCCTCTCTGTCCTCGGTGAGCCAGGCTGGTTGGAGTTTAAGGGTGGGGGGGTGGAGGCATGGAAGACAGGGGTGTGCGAGTTTCTGCCAGGCTCTGAGCAGTATGGAAAGGGGCGGGGAGCAGAGAAGGGGGGTGTGAAGGCATGTTGGCTCGGAGCTGGAGAGTAAGAGAGAAATGGATTCAGAAGAAATATGTCCTGCAGAACCACACAAGAAAGGAGCACACGGATGACAGCTGGTGATGTTGGAGGGAAAGTCATGTTTTTCCAAGCCTGTTATAATAAAAACATGAACTGGAGAGATTCCAGTATCAAAAAGCTAGGTGTAAAAACACAGGAATACGGAGGACACGGGGGTAGAGAGCCAGCTCATAAATATATAGCTAAAGACAGAAATGAAATGCAATGTAAAGAATGAGGCTGCAGTGGCATTAACATAGAAAGATAGTGGCTAAAAGGAACAGGGTTTGGGTGTAGCTGAATGTCAGGAAAGTTATTTTTCACGCAGAAGAAAAAGGAGTTACTGTGTAGAGATGGCAAAGAAAAGAGCACCTCTATTAATAGTGCCTTTACAGGCTGAGAAGTAACTGCTAAAATGTGCACTAAGAAAAGAACCAGAGGGGATTCGGGCCCTTTCTACAGCAGGAGATCACAGGAGAGTGATTTTGGCCCTTCCGTTTTTCATCGCCTTCAGACAAACAGTGTCGTTTCATGGATAATTCCACACTACATACAACGCCTCTCATGTTGCACTACGAACGTCTGAGGGACCCCGGCCTAGTTTCAAACACGCAGCAGACCCCTAGCGGGCAGCGCCTTGTCTCCGGACTTCACAAGCCACAGACTAATCACCCCTTTGAGAAAAGGGGGTTGGGGCAAACTGCCCCCAAGTTAAAAGTATTTTCTATCTAATGACAACCGGCACAGGAAACAGAGGAGAATGGCTCCCACATGGAGCCGGTTTACAGGGACACCAAACATCCAAACTCAATTCTGCAGGGGAAGAGTCTTCTAATTATAGGCTCGAACCCCTGAAATGATCACCTTCTCTTGACTGTTTTAGTCTGAGGCTTCAAATGAAAGATGCAGAATGATAGACAAAGATGACAAAAAGAGGATCTTAACAAGTGACCGGCAATGTGTGACTCAAGCAGAATGATTATGTGCAGACAGCCAGACACAGTAACTGGCCAAGCGATCTATTTCAGTTTGAGACCTTGGCCCTGGACTCTGGTGACTACAGCTGCTAATGCCTCGCAGAGGTGCAGACACTTGACTCAACTTACATATCGCACAACCGCCCCTCTTTTACTGGAACCCAAACAGAAAGAAAAACCAACAACAGCCATTTACGAGCTCCCTATAATAAGAGAGTGATCCCATACTATTTGATCATTTTGTTACAGTTCAGCCAAAAGGCGCACACACGAGCAGACATTCAGCTTGGAGATGTGTGCATGACATTAGTACGGTAACCATCCCAGTGCAGGCTTTGTTTTCTCTGGGGGACCACAGGGAGCGTGTAACTGGAGTTTATTTGTTTGTGAAGGAGATATGAAGTATTATCATGGTTTCATTTTGAAGGCAAACATGTAACGTTTACAGGCTTCATGATTGTTTCAGCATGAAGCTCAAGGGCAGCATCAGTTTATGCATTAAGGGGAGTTCTCCAGAAAAGATGCAATTAGATAAATTCCTGGTAAAGCTGAGCTGTAAAAGTTTTCACAAACTCAGTAAGCCTGTGGAACTCTTTTCCTGCTGCCTCCATGTCTCCGACTTCCCCTTCTAGTGTTACGATCCAGTCTAGTCGCCCCGTCTGGTGAAGGCCCACTCCATCTCCTGAGTCCTGGCTGCACAGCCCGCCGCTCCAGCATGATGTCATTGAGAATTCCAAGCAGAGGCCCAGTCTTTGCTCATAAAATGCCATTTTTTCAACTCAGTACATCTGGCCTCTCTGCATTTCAGCTCTTTTTCTATCAACCCCCCACCCCCTTTCAGTTTTAAAAACCCTCCCTTCTTTTCCTCCCCATTCTTGTATTTAGATTTAGTAAAGTTAGATACATTACACTTGGGAAAAGGTCAAATAGGCATGCACAGGGCAGCGACACAAACTCCTTTATCAGGTGGATTCTCACAGATGTGCTACCTGGATAGTTTCAGGGGGTGGGACTTGAAATTTCCCATCGGAAAGAAAATGAAAAAAGACAGAGCTGAGGAAGACAGCAAAGGAAATGGCAGGGGAAAAGGACAGCTTCCTGGAAAGTTGGTCCCAAGGTTTTTCTGTGTGTTCTGTCTACATGACATCATGCGTCTTTTCTCATTATCTGCTCTTTTTTTTCTGATTAAAGCCAGTGTTAAGAAACGGAAAATAAAATGAAAACTCAGCCTTTGCCTGGTCTGGAAACAATTAGCACAGGCTGATGTCAGAGTTTGATACAACAGCATACTCAATGAGATGTAGCGGCCCAGGAGAATTTTGTGAACACAAAGGACTTTGTATAGGACGGGGAAAAAACAAACACATTTTTACTTTAAATTCTCAGGAACAAAGAATTTCTGTGCATATGAAAGAGCTGGCAGCAGATGTATAAATAGAGCTGAAATAGGAGTAATTAAAGGATATGTTGCCTCTGCTCATCACATCCTGCCAGCAAAGATGTACCAGATGTGTTGACTGTGAGATTTGTTTGGACTGATCAAAGATCATCATTGGCCAGCGATGTCTGAGAGGCCTTTCTCTTTCCTTTTGACTATAAATCACTAAACTAAGTAGAGATTAAAGATGCTCAGTTTGGATAGAAACAATCTGTTCACATGAATGAAAACTAGAGTAGAAGTGCAGACCACAGAAGACGATCTTGGAGTTTTGCTGCATGAAAACATTATTTCAAAGGGGAAGAACTTGGCATCCTTTATCTCAAAAACTATGGTCTGGTGTTTGGCTTTGCAATATTTAGTATTGCTTGAAACAATGATTTAAAGCTGAAGACTGCAAAACACAGCTGTTTGATGTATTGAGAAATATGCTTAATGCCACTCATGCCTGCATGCTAAATGCAAAACTACATCAGGATCATAAGGACACACAGAAGATGAAATTCAATAATAAAAAAGTAAGACAACCTTTTTATTTACTTGAAATGGCATGGCACAAGAAGGTCATTGCACAGGAAACGAAGCCATGTTTCACACTTGGGTGTACCAAGCGTGCTGGTTAGGTGAAAAGGCTGGATAGAAAATTTTTATCACCTGGTATCTGCAACAGTATCGGCACATTTCAGTGCAGGCCGATACTTTCTGATCTGTTTTTTTGTTGGTATCGGCACCGATACCCAATACTGGTATCGGATCGGGACAGCCCTATTGGCAACTTTGTAATCATTTTAATCAGGTTTATAAGTTGCATTTAGAACACCAGAAAACTTGCAGACAATTCTAGAGCTAGCAAACTCTTTCAGGTCCTGAAAGGTAAATGGACGGTACTTGTACAGCGCTTTCCTAGTCACGGTTGAAAGCGTTGAAAATAATTGGACATAAAAAGTGCCATTTTTTTTTATTTTTTGACCAAAAGACAAAGTGTGTACATACTGTTAGATAAGAAAATGGTGTGAGCCAGCCAGGATGTTACTTTATCCAACTTAAAAAAGCCCAGCACT
>JBBDHI010000014.1:7577599-7587711 GCA_037177115.1 Craterocephalus stercusmuscarum
ATAGCGGCGTTACACCAAAATCCGTTTCCCATCAGAATCTGACTGTAATGTAACGTAATGCAACATAAACTGTGACAAATACACAGACCAGTTGTTGCAAAGGTTGGTAATATTTCAAGAAAAAGTTTCAAAAGGGTAAAAATGTGCAGTCTGTTATTCAGAGGTGGAAGTTACCATGGCAACATGGCAGCCATGCACGAGAATCTGACACAAAAACGGCCCGATTGGTAAGCATTACAGAGTTGCTACGTGTTTGTTCACATTATGAGAAACAGACGGCATACTTCAAGATGACATTAATCATTTCATAACAGCGAACTGTAGACATGCCCAGCTGACATTACTAATGTTAACTAACTATTTAAGACCTCAGAGACCAGCCCTTTGGCTAACGTTAGCATTTATTGAGATGACATCAGCAGATGTAACGTCATTAAAATATAACGTGTCTCACTGGGTCAGCGTAGAAATATACAGTAATTCCAGAAAATGTATTTGGTAACAAATATTAAACACATAGCATAAATGATAACACGATTAATTTGTAACAATAAAACTGTTATATTGGTTAATCAAACTAGTAAAATTTAGCCAAATTCCATATTGTTTGGATGTACAATTGAAGCATGAATTTACTTACATCAGAATGTTTATTAAAAATGAAGTTGTGACTGCAAGACATGTCCAGAGGTCAGGTTCACTGTCCCTGTCCTGGCACGGAGGGTCATTTGGTCATTTAGACTTTACAGGGTGTTGCACTTTATTTGTACAATGAAAATGTTTAATTTATTTTGTCTTCTTTTTTAGCCAGAGTCTGTTTTGTTTGGATGTGACATTACAAGCTGACATTACAGGATGTAATTTACAGCTAAGAGTGGATGTATCAAAATAAATTAGGAGTAAGCTGTCAAGCTTAAATTTCACATTCAACTAGTTCTAATTTACATATGATCCGATTAGTCGACTAATCAAAAATCAGTGACTAATCAAATATCAAAATAAACGTTTGTGGCAACCCTTCTACACTCCCTCCACTTTACTGTATAATTCCCCATATAAATTTGGTTTTGTTAGCTAAATCATGTTTTTACAAGTCAACATTACACAGATGGAGCAATCCGTACAGTACTGAACTGAGTTGGATGAATGGAGTTGAATGATTGTAATTTTTCTATATTTATTTAGATTTGAATTGAACAGTAACAAAAATATTATTAAACTGGGCTTAAATGTAACTTGTTCATATTCTTTGAAAATGACCTCCAAATCCCTTGATATTTGGTATATCATATCAATATATCGATAAACCGAAATGAAACCTTGCCTGTAGTTTAGTCTATGTGCATATGGCAGATATTAAACTTTCACAGAAGAAGACAGGAGTACATGATTACACAGGATTAACAGGACAGAAACTCATGTTCACATGAGTTCACCATGTTCACCTGCCATGGACAACATAAAAGTAGTTTTCATTTAATTGTAAAACTCTTTCAAAAAGTGAAAGAAAGGTGAAAGTTTTATGGTCCCTGCTGTCAGCTGTGCTCATACAGCTGACATACATACATTTTGAATCGCCATGGCTTCAATTTTGCGTCATTTAATGGTATTAATTGGCATGTAATACTGAGACATTTGCACAACACAATTCTCGGGAAACTCCCTGTCGAATGCCACTAGATGTAAAAAATAGAAATTATGTTTGTAGCTGAACTGCTAGAAAAGAGATTTCTTGCAGGCTACATCTTATTATAAGGTCACAGGTTAACATGTATGTCACAGAAAGGCACAATGGAAAGGGTAAAGGGAACATTAGACTCACAATGGGCTGAGTATTACAAAGAGGTAAGAAGATCTTTCATACATCATGGCTACATTGTGCTGGCGTCTGAATTTGTTCCAAAAGAGATTTGTTAGAGGACATTTCTGCCGTAGTCATTTACAGCAAGACAAAGGTAAGATGGTAATAAGGCTTAGAGAAGATGGAAAAAGAAAAGCCAGATTATTCTTAAGTCTTTAAAAGCAAAGACCTTCCATATCCTTGATAAAATAAACCAAGACCTTGAAAATGTCTTTACAGTTTCCTCCCAGCCCGTTTCTGCTGGGGGATAATATATTTCCATGGCTCTAGAAAAGAAACCACCAGGCTGGAGCATATAGACAGGAATGTTATTTGATCAGTCAGACTTCAGAAATATCTGCACAAACTGCTGCGGTCAGCCCAAAAGACAACCACAACTTCCACCGCAGGCCACTGCCATCAACCCTCATCTGCACCAGATGGTGTCCTACCTTAAAGTTCGGCTGGAAATGCAGTACTTCCACATCGCATTCCATACGGCAGTGACATCACTGGAGGCATCAGACATGCCCGAAAAGAACATGCATGGCACCGAAAGCAAACTTAAAAAAAAACAAACAAACAAAAAAGTCTGTAGCAACACCCCCTTAAAAGCACCAGAACAGTCTATGCTTACTCCCTTCTTAACCACAAATTACACCCCACGTCCTTCACTTTCCATGGACAAACCCGCAGAGAGACTCATTCCTCTGCTGCTAAAGTTACCCTGTCTGCGCTTTTTCTCCTTGCGCTTGTTCTCCCTGTCCTACTTTATGTTGGGCTCAGAGTTGCTGCCCTTGCAGGCTGCCTGATGACCAAGTAAGGTAAAGGCCCAGTATGTAAAGCAGAAGAAAAAAATCATCCTTCTTCTTAACAAAAGCTCTCCACCCACAATCAAGCTCGCACCAGTCCCCCCCCCAAAGACACTCCTTCCTTTTTGTTCTGTCCAATGCAATCTTTCACTCTCATCTGATACTCCCATGATGCATGCTCCCCAGCGGTGGCGGGCAAGCCCCAAGTTTTGGTTCTGATATATGCTTGAATTTTTACATTTTTTTCATGGAAAAGACTTCAAGCAGAAACAGAAAGAGAGGTGAAGATAGATGGACAGACAGAGCAGGAAAGCGTTTGGTCCCTGCATGCATGGTAATACTTGGGCCTGCGTCCAACAATCACACTCCTCTCAAAGGGAAGGCCACGCAGGAGGGAGGGTGAACCCCAGTTCAGCAGCTGGGAGAGGCTGTTTTGAGTTACTACACTGACCTTCCTTGAACAACATGCTCTCAGGATGCAATCTGGGTTACATCGAAACCAGAGCAATGTAATGAGCTACACCCAGTGACCAGGATATTCCAGTAACTCTGTGGGACAGACATATAATGAGCTGTGGAAAAAATAAATAGTCCTAAATAATTCCAGAGACCCCTGAGTCATAAACTGGGACCAGCTGTTAGCAGCAGTTCCCAAACATTAAGGTAATGACCGGGGCTTAAAGTGTATTTATACACTTAAATAAATAACCCAAGACTGACAGTCAGTGATATTTGTAACTCCAGAGCTGGAAGATATTGGAGATTGGACCTACAGATGGGGGATTCCCTTAAGACATGCTGTCAATCTATAGGTGATGCATTATGAATGGATCCTGGAAACACTGTATCCCCACTGTCAGAATGCTAATGCTGATGCCAACTCTGTGTGCATGTGTGTTTTCATGAAACTACATGAGCAACATCTGACTTTCAAAGATCCTGAAGCAGTATATTTTTTATCAAACATCTGCATGACTTCATAAGTATAAAACATAATTAGATGTCTCTCTCAAAAGAAGATAATGGGCTGAAAAACATTGTAGTTGCGGCCTGTGTGACTGTAAAAAATGGTCGCTAAATTATATTGTTGGGGACTTCAGAGGAACTCCAGCCCCCGGAGGCTGAAATTGTAGATTGAGATACAGAGCACCACACCACCCAAAGATTAAAGCACTGTCATCATCATGAAACATATAAACATCTCTCTGGTTTTAGTGTTCAGCAGATAAAGGAAGTACTTTATCTTCATCAAAGTGCATCTTAATTTGAGGATCTGGATCATATGCATTAAATATGGAGCATCACATATCTGCGTCATGATGATCTGAATAGATGAGAGGGAGTGAATGATCTGCAGAAACATATGCCTCCCAATACACCTGTGACAAGCTGAAGAATCGAGTTAAGTTTCATCTATAGCAAAGAAAAACATGGCAATGGAGCTTGGCTTCTTGTTTGTTTCACTGCTGAAATGCGCAGATATAAAGCCAGCAAATCAACCCGATGGTGTGGCTGCAAGCCATGGTAACAGAAGCATGGATTTGATGCAGAAGTATGTTATTTTCAGACATCAAAAAGTTACCCAAGTGCTTTTTAAGAAAAAATAAATGGAACTGTGAATGTTGGAAGGGAACAATTCAGCCAGTTTTCCCTTCCATGACATCTGGCAGCAAACGTCAAAGTCGATCATCCAAACAGGGATTTTATTTAAAAAAAACTGTCTCATGATGTGCTGGTCATCTGCTTTACATCACATTGATCTGATTCCTTTAGGAGCCACTTAAGCCCAGGCAGTAGCAAACTGCAAGCTATCTGTGACAATTCTGAGCAGCTCAAAATATGAAGGACAAGAAGATCCGAGACAAGCATAAGAGCAAAACAATTTTGACACATACCTTTTGTAAAAGTTGCTGTGTGGGTGCAAACACAGCACATGCCAGTAATCCAGGCAAAACGCTTTGAACTTCCACATCCTAAAGGTCAGACGATCAACAGGGTGGGATAGCGGTGAGATCGGACGATGTTAAAAGGCACCATGACACCAAAAGCACAGCAGTGTCCCCATTTTTGTTGGTTTTTGTTTTCTTTTTCCAGACAGTGAAACCCTGGCATGGACGCCCAGCTATGTCCTCCTCTGGAGCTCCAGCTTCACCACTGCCGCTGGAATACAGCCTGAGTGGTTTTAACCCGCCCTGAACAACCACATCACCCCTGGACGTGTCTCAGTCATCACCAACCCAGAAAGCCAGACCTATGACGAACACTGAGGCTCTGATTTGGACCGAGTATTAATGCCTGGGATCCACCTCCTAAAATAAGCTGTATGTTGGCTTCTTTGGCTCTGATTTAACTCTTATCCAGGTCAGTCAGCCGTCCCCGTGCTGGTCCCTTCACACAGTGTGCCAGATCGGGCTCCTCGGAGACATCATGGTTCAGACAAAGCTCTGCGTCTCTCCAGCAGACAGAGGTACTGGAATGTGCAGAAGTGCCAGTACAAGTAGGAATCCTCAAAACTCCCTCGTCTCTGTTTGAACCGACTCAACAGTCGCTCCTCTTCCTCTGTCTCCGTCTCCGCTATGAGAGCAAACTTTCTAACGAGACGAGAGACAGGAGCTTTCCTCACTTTCCTCGGCTTAATGCCATCTTCACCTTGAACGTTCTCTCCCCCCTTTCTCCTGCTTCTGTCTCTCGCTTCCTCCGTCTCCCTCACTCCGTTGCAGCCGCTGCCATCCGCACAGGACAACCGAGAAATGTGCCGATTCCGGTTGCTGGGCAACACTACCGTACTACTGAAGCTTCAAATGGAAGCCCAGCAGACAGTGATTGGTTGGCTTTTCGACAGGGAGGGGCAGCTGCAATGTTGTATGACCACATGAGTTTATGCAAAAGCTCTGTTGAAATGAATGTGATGATTTTATGTTTCGCTCTTTTCTAAAAGGAAAGTCTGCTGCACAGAATCCATGGAGGTCATGGACTTGTAATAGGAAAATGTGCTCAGTCATGGCCAGTAAAATGATTTATGAGCTGATTTAAATCATAAAGCAGAGATATGGATGTTGCAGTAGCAAGAAGCAATGTGGTTAAATTTCATTTCAAGGCATTTAGAGACCAAGGATTTTAAATTTGGAGCAGCTGATATTCATGACCAAATGCACTGCAGTGTTTATTACAACTTAAAGCACAGCTCTTCTTTCTTCCTTAAAAGGGGTTTGCATTTGCTGTTTCTTCCTCTGCCTAGGATGCAGTGCCATGCTGCAGTGCCATTCAGACCCAGCAGTCATGGGAACAGGCGTGGAAGGGCCTCTCATCAATATTCAGTTGCTCTCAGTGTCTGCAAACACACATATTTACGCAAACAAGTAGACTCATTTGCAAGCCAACAATCACAAACATATTACTGTCTTTGTATATATACAGATGACCATAATAACTAGTAAAGTTTGATGCATTTGATCTGACAGGTCAATCATCACATTAATCTTTTCACACAATATGGCCTTCATCTGATTATCGAAAGCCAAGACATAGAAAGGCCGCAGCAGCACAAAGGGTACGCTGTGTGAACAACCCTCACCCACATTTTTCATGACTAATCTACAAAAAACAAAAAACAAAAAAACGTGCCCACACACCACTGATTGTTTCTATCTCTGTTTAATTAGAAAAAAATTAAATCTCTCTGCTGTGAGTTACGAAGTTTCATGTAGCTTGTTGGAAGAAAATTCACATGTGGAGCAGATAATCAGATAATATTCAGAGATAGGCAGAAATACTGGAGATAAAAGCCATTAACCACAGTTAGATCCTGCTTATAACCAAAAAGATCTCATTAAATAAAAAAATAAATAAAATAAACATTAGCATGAGCAACACTGCTTGTGGCTCATGCTAATGATTCATTCGCCTAGCTCGTGCCAGATAGAAAACCCTGAGTTCCCCATTTTGAATTAAGCTACCTTCAGTGGTGAGTGCATGTGGAATCCCAGAGTGTGTGTCATCCAAACATACAAGAGCAGAAGAGGGCAAATATTACTACACCAGAATGGGAAGACAATTTTGCTGGCTTTGTTTTTGCAAGTTTTTTTGCCTTTGTTTTGTTTGATTTTTGTAGCCTCTAACATGTGAAAAGGACAACATGTAGTAACCTGATGAGTGAATGAACTGATTGCTCAGAAGCAAGTTTTTTTAGGGGGGTATATGTGTTGACCATGGTACATGAGCGCAGTTAACTTCCTTTCCACTTACATGCATCCACCTCCACAGGTTTAGCCAGCTGTAGTCAATACTGTTCCAATTACTCACTATCAATCTTTCACTTCATCAAGAGGACTACACAGGGATTGTAGGTGTTCATAAACCGCTGCCTCACGGAGAAGAACAAGATTAAATGGTAGTATAAAGAAAAGGAAAAGGCGTCGTGGGAACATAAGTCAATATTAAACAGGAAAGAAAGCCAAATCACTCTTTACAAAGGGAAGCCTGCAAAGTTCAACATAGAAGATGCAGCGTGAGACCAGAATAAAAGAAGACCTGGCTCAGAGATGACAAAGGAGAAGTGAAAAAAAGGGCTCAATTATCACGTGAAAAAAGGTGCCAAAGGCAGAAGCGGAGGATAGAAGCAATCAGTCAGCTATTGTATGCGCCTTAAGGCCTAAGGTGAAGTCAAAGGAAATAAATGTTGTTTTCTTTCCTTTGGAGAATTTTTTTTTCCATATCCTGTCTCCACCAAGGCTGAGGTATGTGATCATACGTCTGCACAATAAAAACTACCAGACTGAATTTCATAAAAACATGGAGAAGTGGAGCGCGGGCTTAAAAAAAGAACATACGATGAATGTTTCCTGATTGCTGTCTTTATCATTTTAAGAAGATGTGATTTCACCCTTCCAGTTTAAACTGGTGGGAGACGCACACAACAGAAAGCCCACAAGGGAGTGATGGAGCATACAACAAAGATACCTGATGGATGTAAGTCAATAAAGCTACAACCACCACTGGGACAGAGTCATTTATCGTTAAGTTCTGTGTCCTCATTCCCTACTGCTATGATGGTCAGCAAGTCATGAGAGCCACAGTCAGAATCAGTTATCAAAAAAAGCCATGAGTTTGCTAATATGTGAAAAAACCTACAGCAAAAAAAAAAAAAAAAAATCAGACATTCATTTCTTTCCTCAGTAAAATCCCACTGCATTGCAGCTGGATCAATAAGGGTTCCTCACTGTTTCAACCTACCATGGCTATATGACCATCAATCTGAACAAATGACCCAATTTGAGAAGCCTTGTGACAGGCTCTCATTGTCCACTCTACGCTGCTGCATTATGCTCTTCTATAGTGATACAAGACGATATTGAGCTTTTCAATTTGGAGACTGCACTTCTCCCAAACGCTGACGGAATCAGTCAGCAATTATCAAGAAACTCACCATTTCCTCATCTGAGTAGAACACATGCAGTCAATAAACGCATCAATCGAAAACGGCCTGCTGCAAAGGAGGAGGCAGCCAAGGAGCTCACAGAAAAGCACCAGACCAAAGAATCCCATTCATTCACTATGAAATACAGGAATGAACATCTGAGGCAGGGATGTGTAAGATTTTGTGCTGCCAATTTGCAGCCTAACTAGATAAGGTCATTCTGCTGATTATCCATTAACATTTTGGCATCAGGCATTGCAATCATCGGGTGAAAGGCGAGCACAAATAATACATGCGGTTATATCTACAATTTGAAAGAGATGTGCTCAGATTAATGTGTGTGAAGGACAGTCTGCCGAAGAGGATGTGTTAGAAAAGTTCACCCCCTGGTGGTAAATTGTAGTATATTCCATTCCTGAACAGCTGAGGAGCAAATGAGTTGGTGATGTGTTGCAAGAATGAATGTGATGAGCCCGCTGATGTACTCAGACTATATCAGCATAAAAGGCATTGGGGAACATATTTATCCCATATATAAACTACATCAGAGAAGCATCCAATTAATAACAGACCTGAGATCTCCAGTGACCAACTCCACGTCTCCTTCTTTAACAATAAAAAACGATTAATAAAGTTTAATATCAACTGCAGAAAAAACACAAAGATGCCTGTAACTTACACTATGGAAGCCTCACTGAGCGTCACAGGGGTTTTGCTTCGTCCTCTGCGAGAAATGAAAACCATATTCTTACAACCAGTGGAGAAGATACCATCACCGGCACAGAAAAAGCCACAATGTGTCAAGGGCATCCGACTAGCAATCCCGTTTACACTACAGAGCTGATAATATCATTTTACATAGGGCCTCACAGGAACAAATCTTACATTAAAGTTACAGAGCAGTTTGCATGAATACAAGCTCTTACGTCACCAAGATCTTAGAGTAGAGTTGTAGCTGGCAGATTGAAAGCAGCCATGCAGAACATGGTTAGAGGGAAAGGTGACAGAGCAGAAGAGAGGGAGAGCAGGAAGAGCAAACCGGGAAAAAAATTAAGAGAGGCTGAGACATTCATGGGGACTACAAACTGAGGATGGTACTTTCACTGACAAGGCCACCACACAGCCCTGCACAAACAAGCTGGGTTTTTCGAAGAATGGTTAAACCTATACTGAAACGAGTATGTCCGTTTCAATTTTTCTTTAAATATATGATTGTATGGTTGAATATGTGCAGGGTTATAACTAAATCCACACTGCTATAATTAACAACATCTTGTATGACAAGAGCCAAGGTGTGTATGGAGTGTATGTGGAGAATAATAAGCCTGAGTCATTCAGAGTACTCTGGAAACAGCTTTCAGACTGACAGCTATATATTTTTTTTAAACTGTGGATCTCTGAATTAAGTTGTAAGATAATGTGCTTAAAGGATATCCTGATGCTGTGGCATTTATATAACAATGCTGTTTGTAACATTGATGTCTGCCTTTCTTTCTGCCGGAGGAACAAAATGTTCTGGAGATGCCTCCTTTTTTCCATAACACACCATTCGCCTCTACATTGTCGCTTCTGACGTTGCTGTTGGCAAAGGCAGTGGCTTATTATGGGCCATATAAAACCAGGGAAGCATCAGCAAGCTTTTCTCCTGAGGACACCATAACTCACTGGGATGTTCCCCTGAGAGCTCCGTAGCTCCCGTTGGTTTGACTATCTTTACACATGGCTGACACAGCTCCAGCTGCAAACTTCGCCACGGAAGCCGAGTGCCAAACCACAGATGTCCAGCTGCTGAGGTTTGCACGCAGAAATAACGCCCGCTAAATTTCCTTGGTCTTAACTCAAGCAAAGATTGTGTTATTTCAGCAAAAGCCAACATGCCATCTCACAAACTTTATTCTCAAAGTTGAAAACTCTTACTGACGCTTGCATTCTCCCTTCTCGTCCATTCTTGATTGACTTATCGCAATTCCAGCAGAATATTTTCTATTGGAGATATAAAGTGTGCAGGTCCTGTTATTACAGAGTCCTTGGCATAAATACTAAA
>JBBDHI010000014.1:7641206-7653130 GCA_037177115.1 Craterocephalus stercusmuscarum
ACATGTTTCATGTATATTGACATGCACTGTCCTTTTAAAAATAGATAAATAAAAAAACAGCAAGATTATACAAAACACAACCAAAAACATAAATAAGTCTGTAAAAATGCTGAGTTTTGGGTAATATGTTTGCACCTCATGGCCACCAAACAAATGCCACAAACTTGTGTCATATGTCACTCCACCAAAGTGCCCCTTAGCACCATCAGGTAAACAGGAACGCTGCAGCCAAAAGTCTTATGATCCATCAGCTGGATGATCCACATTCCGCATGCTGTTTAAACCTTAAGACCTCTTAGGAAGAAACTGCATCACCAGGAAAGAGTGAAGCATTTGCACGACTAAACCTTTGCTTGAAAGACAACAAAAACAGTGAAATGATAAAAAATGACAAACAAAATCACATTAAAACATCAGGTCGAGTTTATAACATAATAATTATTCAATCCATATTAAAAACCTTCATTACTTTTGAAAGTACTAAGACTCTTTGTTCATGAATAAGAAATACCACAATACATCAACCACCTCTAAAAATACTGCTTGTCATTATTATGCTCCCGGGTTTGCTCCTTTCTTTCTCTGACTGACCGCTTACATGACAGAGTGAGAGCAGCTTCCAGCCAGGAAGATTTATTTTCCCAAGACATTCATATATTCAAACTGAAACAAAGTCTGTCATTCAGCCTTGCAAAACACTTGTCAGCGGTGATGGAGGAGAAGCAGAGAGAAAAACTTTTCTTGTCCCTGCAAATTCTAAATACTTTCTGTTGAGTCCATGACCACCTCATATACCCTGAACCATCTCCAACGGTTTTTACAAATCCTCAGCAGGTCAAAAAAGGTAAATATGTTAGATGAACAACAGCACATGAAATATCACACTATGCCATCAGTTAATGAACAACACTGAGTTAAACTGGAGGAGTGTGAGAAGAAACTGAGAACTCCCTCTGCTTCCACAGCAAATAACAGGGTAAGTAGCAGCAAGGTGCTGCAGATGTAATATAGTTGATTTAAAGGTTCATCAGCAAGTGTGAGCTCCTCTATAAAAGGAGAAGTTTGGGACTTTTTGCTGGTCTTTACATTCAGGTGTGTGTTAATTCAACGCCAACAGGAAAATACAGCAATGACCTCAGAGAAGTAACTGTTACTGCCTATTAATCTAAGAACTGTTCTAAGTTAATCTCCATCATCCTACAGTGAGAAAGATCATTCATAAGTGGAAAGCATTCAAGATAGCTGTCAATCTTCCCCGGAGTGAAAGTCCCAGTACATTGGTCTCAAGGTCAGACTGCAATGCTCAGAGAAAGAAAAACCAGCAGCTACACCTTATACCATCCTCAATTAACTTGTTAATTGCTAAATTTCATGGCAGTATAATTATAAAATAGATTAAGCAAGTATTATTTGTTTGGAAAATTTTCCAGGTTGCTAAATGCAACCTAGCAAACCCTCAGCACCAAGATGAAGTGCAAAATTGGCACTGTGACCACAAATTACTGATGTGAGGGAATAAGATAATTAACTTGTGGCCCTGTGTTAGTTAGGCATATATTTACAAACAATTATCTAATTTAATTTCATTTTATTTAATGCTGAGATCAATTACGGCATTGTAAAAGTTTACAGGGTTCGTCTAGCTGCATACAGTAGTTAAACCAGAAAACTCTAAACTCTGACATAGCTCCTTGTACACCATTCAACAGTGGCTCCACCGTGATATTACTCCATCAAAACTACAAATCCAACAGAAAGTCTGCTTTTTCTATGATAACACAGAGGGGCATACACACTACCCAAGAACCCAAAACATAATATAGAGTACTAAGATGGTTTTGGATTACAATGATATTCTGCAAGCTGTTGAGGCACATCACAACACATGGCAGGATCACAACATACAGTATCACAACAGGACCCTTAACAGACACTTAATATTGGTGCTGAATACGCACAGATAGAATAATATAGAGACATTGGGAAAGTTGTTCATGCATGAGTACTCAGTGACCACGACTTACAGTAACGCATAGCTACAGGATTGCATTTTGTGGTCATGCATTAGGAGCATGGGGCCACAAGTAAAACTTTTCTCCATCAATATCACCAGATGTAGATTTGCAAAGTTGTATCTGAACAAACCACAAGACCAAAGTGGAGATGCTTTCCCATTGGGTGCAAGGGAGCTTAACTACCTGGCACCCCATGTGCAGAGGCTGGAGCTCCTCAATGCAGCCAGCATGGGTGTATGTCCTAGTCTGTGGCCTTTGCATGACATCCCCTCTCCCTCTCCCTCTCTCTCTCTCTCTCTTGACTCTTCTGTCAAGCAACTTTTATTTTATGGCCTTTAGTGCCCGGCACCACCAGAAAAAATACCCTTTTGAAAAATGAAGCCAATGTTCGTCCATTATGCACATTGTCATGCTTGGTTAAAAACCACATACAAATACATCATACCCACTACTGAGCGTGTTGGTGGAGGGGCGATGACTTGGGTTTGTTTCAGAACTCCTCTGTATACCACAGAATTTTAGAGTCAAATGTCTGACAATTGCATCATGTAGTGAGGTAATGATCCCAAGTACACCAGCTTATCCACAACAGAAAGGGTTAAACAAAAAAAACAAAGTCCAACTGCTCAGTCAGAAGTCATATATGCCAAAACCAAATAAGTTATGAAGTTTACTCAACTATGCAACTGCAGCACACTTATCTCTCCGTGCAGCTCTACTTTTCAGAAAAAACTCCCTCATTGCCATTAAGGCAACCATAAATGGGCCCAAATCCCATCCATTATCAAGGTTTTCATTAGTCTAATACAAGCACCCATCCACTCCACTCAAATACGCTGCTTCCAAGATGGACCCTTGTACACATTTTTGACAACCCTGCAGGAGCAGCCTTACCATTTTTGTCAGGTTTCATTCAGTGCCTAACTCATTGATCGCCTACACAGACGGCCTGGTGAGCCATCTGGAACAGTGACCGTTTCCCTTCACACAAGACCCAGCAAGATCCGCTCCGCAGACTGACAGGAGAGCTCTGTGCAACCTGTGTGTCTTAATGGAGAGAATAAATTGAGTGTCATTTTGGCCGAGATGACTGCCTTAATCAGTTATAGATATACTGCGCAGGTACATTTAAAAGCCACATGCCAGTGGCCACTGATGGGAGTAAATTAAAAATGGTTATTTCCCTTCCGCATTTCATAGCATTTTAACTGAAGCAGACAGTTAATCAAAACTAGTGTGCTGCTGCTGCTGCTGCTGCTCTGCTGCCAGTGTCTCCTACAAGCAACTGCTGAAGCAAGCAAACATGCAGAGGTTGGTTTGTTTTCTTACACAACTCGTCACATAACATGCCCTCTTTTCTTGTCCAGACAGCAACTTAAGAATACCCGCGAGCTTCATTTGTGGCCACTGCCTGAGTTTCACAGCTGGCCTTCCACAGCTTTCTCATAAGCAGCTCCTGGGCATGACTTGAGGCTATGGTTGCCTAAAACCCCCCCCCCCAGAGGAAAAAAAGGGAGCATGTAGGCGTAAATGCAAACACTAGTTGTAGAGTACATCCAGCAGCCTCTGCTGCAGTGATGACTACACTAAAGGTAATGGTTTAAAAATTGTGTACATTTATTCTGTTACTTATACCAAAGGATGCTCTAGCACCTATCAGAAAAAGTCAGCAATGCACTTTTAAAGCTCAGATGATTATTACTTCATTCAGTTGTTTGTCCATTCAGTGACACCATAGGTAAAATGGTGACACAAATATAGCAGCTGCTTGTGTGTAATCGTAGCAAGTAGATATAAATGGCTCAGTATAAGACAATAAACACATGACAGTAAATGTAGTTAAGATACTAAACAATGTTTAGTGACCTCCACATTACCAACCCTGCTTTTGGTTGAAGGAAAGAGAAAAAATGTCCAATTTTACATGTAGACCGGTGCATTAACCACAGAGGTGACTACAGCAGTGCAGCTCTGGTGCATTTAAGACTACAAAGCATGATACCGAGTGATGCTATTGGTGCACTGATACATCCATTTTTCCTATTTATTTACAAAGCTCCTTTTCAGTTATTGGACATACATCTCTGATTTCTCATTCATTAGTCTTTTTACATTTTATGAAAACCTTTTAAAATTTGTTTTCGTAGCTGACACATCTTTGTAGGTTCTTTACTGAAAAGCACAACAACCTAAGAAGCTCAGCATGAGCACAAATTCTTTTGCATATTCAGGCTAGTCGAGGTATGTTTTAAAATGACAAAGTAATTCAATATTTCCCTCCCAACTGAGCATTTTATTTTTCCTCTTTGACTTAATTGAGAAGTAAAAGATAATATAATTCTATTTTATTAAAACTGAGGCGCTCTTTCCCCACAAACCCAGAATGTTTGGCTGTCCCATACACTACTTTTTTTTACTTATTTTACTCAAAAACATCCATCAAGTATGGGGATTCCCTAATTCTTTGCCAGTGGTTGTACATTATGGTCTGCTAACCCCAGCAAGATAGTGTAGCACTTGCTGACATGCAAGCAGCTGCTGAGGGCATACAAATGAGCCAGGCAACGAACTCACCGCAGCAGTCCAGGAGTGTCAAATGCAAAGGAAAGATAGGACCAGAGCAGTAGTCAGACATTTCCTCAACCTGAGGGAGATGGACACTCCATCTCATTAGCGCAAGTTAAGAGGAAGTGTGTTGTGAATAGGTTTTAAAACGCATTTGTAAAGAGTAATACAAAGTACCTGCTAAATTACAGTGTTAAGGGGAAAAAAGGAAAATGACATTTATAAATGAATTCACTGAGATGTAAATGTATGGGAATTTACTTATTACAGTATAGTAAGACATCAATCAAAACAGCAGCTTTGTGTGTTAAATACTTAATTCATGACTCCCCCCCGAAAAATGATTCTGATACTACCAACACTGAACATTAAAAGTAAAAACTTTAATCAGCAAAGGCAAGTGCGAACAAACAATCATACATTGAGTATATCATTTGTTGAAGCTGTCAGATGCCATTCAAAGGCAAGAACATCAGTCTTAGAAACACGCTAGCCAACATAAGTACAGTTTTGTGTCAATATTGTTCTTCATATACAAAAATAAGTAATTTAAAACAAAGTCACTCTATAATGTCCCAACAATTCAACATAGCTGCAGTCATCTTTCTGGACACATGGGCTGTCAGAACAAAGAGAAACATCACATATTCAAAAATCAAACCAGGTCACATGTGAGTGCTTTAACAGAGAAAAAACACCAACTTGTAGTGGTGTTCACATTTTCTACCATTTCACATTAATAAATCAGACAGGAGCTGCATGTATTATGGCTCAAAATGGCAAAAAGAAAAACTAAAAGCCCAACTTTTCTCAAATTAGGTGAGATTATACACATTTGAAGGGTTCATCACCTTTTTGGACGGATTCACTGGATTACAGTTTTTCAAAATGTAAAAGCTACAACATTTTTCAGCTTAGAAAAATAAATACCACGTAAATTATTCCTGTTAAACAAGAATGTTTCTCCTGAGTACTGACTTTCACATGTTAAATAAGTAAAGCACATTAATGTCCTACACAAAGAAAGCAACTTTAAGCACACGCTAATGATTTGGTTTTTAAACACTGTCTTTTTAAACATGTAATTAATGAAGTGGTCTTGTATAAAAAACTTTCAAAGCAAAACACAAAACACAAACTATGCGTGTATAGTTGTGCACACAGTAGAGATAAACCACAGCACACTTCCACACACACAAACACACAAAAGAAAACATCAAAAAAGTATTTAGCCCTGTATTCATCTTGCATCAGCTTTTGAACTGCTATGTAATTCTGATCATGTTCCTTAAAGAATTATGTACCAACATACAAAGAATTAAGCAGATATATTTTCGTCAGCAGTGGTTGAATGTCCCATAGCATTCACCCTGAGTGATGGAGGCACATTCTACATAAATTAAAGGCCTGTGGTGTTGTGACTTTGATTAATATAAAGATCTAAAAGGTGGCTTTATCAAGACTTGTAGGCTGGAGAGTAGAGACGTGACCTGGGACTGCTGTTTGGGTCCATCCTGGGTATGCTGTTAAAAGAGCTTGCCACTGGTGAGTTCAAACCTGAAAAAGAGACACAGTATTTAACAAAGTAATTATTTAGTGAATAAAAACAAGAACACGTTCAAAGCAGCTCATGCGCAGCAGTAGTTAGAATATTAAGTTAAGTTAGAATATTAAGTTGGATAAGTACAAAGTGGTAAGTAATCATCTGTGTACTGTATTTAGGACTTATCCAAACTTATCTTCTGTCACTACAAGGTACTCCATATGGAGCTGAAGAATCAATAAATAAACTCCCCTTTCATGGTTTACTCATCTGAATGTATGCGTTAGTCTTAATATAGAACCTTGGGGACAATGCATCTGTTGTCCTACCTGTGATAGGTGGTGGCGTCCTCTGGATGAAAGTAGAGTGATAGACTTGTTCCCTGGGAGAGAACATGGAGTGGAGGACTGAGGGAAGAAAATATATTAAATCAGCGGTCAGGGAGTACAGAGAACAGGGGATGGAGGACGGGGGCAAAGCAACAAAATATAAATCAGGTTAACTTCAAGAGTTTCACTCTGACAGCCAGTGATGAACAGACTGTCCAGTAGCAAAAATACTTTGTGATAAAAGGAATTCAGTTTCTGCTGCAGCCTGCCATTCTTCATGTTTTTGGCAATGTTAAATGGATTCATTGCCAAACATATGAACAAAATATTGTTAGTTTTAGTAGTAAGTCAGGCTCCAGGTGTACAAAGCTGAAAATCACTAGATGTTTCAGAATGGTCCTCGTGTCATTTTGGAAGTTTTTTTCTAGTAATCTAGGAGGGAGGAACTGTCATCCCTGCCACCAGGAAAAGGAAAGAAAGTTGTTCTTATTGCATCTGTCTATTATGTCAGATGATTAGGAAAGCCCAATTGTGGGAGCAGGTTGGCCAAACATCAAATGTTGATGGCAGTGACATTAATAAAGTGATTAGGAATAAAACGCTGTTATAATGATAATGAGCCGCAGCTTGTTCTGTGGGTGACAGACCCAACAGGAGCTCTGCTGATTGTCTCCTTCAACCCTCTGACAGGAATCCTCCTGAAAAATGTCCCTTGTTAAACTTCAATATGATTCCTAACTATCACTTGGACAAGATCGTGATAATTATTGTACCATTGTGTCCAACGCTGTCAAACAATACACTGACCTCGCCTGAACAAGACTGTCAGGTTGAGTTGTGATGTGCTCCTTTGTTGACAATATGTATTCTGTATGTTAAACAAATACACCAACATCATAAATATTTTGAATAAAATAAATTAACAAGTGGAAAAAAAGTGTGTGAGGAGACAAATCTTTGTTTTTACTGCCAGCAGCTTTTAGTAGGAAAATAAACAACGCAGCTGACATTTCATCAGTCAATAAGAACCTTAAACCTGTTACTGATTCAAGTAAACGACTTTCCAGGATGAAGCTGAGAAAGATCTTTGACTGGTTGAATCAACAATCTGATATAAAATCTAATACAGTTATCGACCCACTTGGAAAAAGATCCAATTAAAAGCTCCAACATCCCACAGCAAGAAGAGAACCACGACGGCCTGGCTGAGCATTGTCATGGAACGCTTTCAGACAGCTCCATATGGCAAATTATTTTTCATAAGAAAATCTCTCCATTGATTTTGCTCGGCATGAGCATTTTTCCATTCACATTTGAATCCTTAGTTTTGGGGTGCCATATTCTAAAATAAGATAAATCTCTACCCTAAAGCAGATCTCAGACTATAACTTAACACTTGTTGTATAGCGGAGTACATAATCATTATTATTCTGTTGGCTCCTTGCTAAAAATGTACCCATCCAAACTTTAACTTCTTCATAAAGTTTCCCAGCTACAATTCACACAGAAATGTGGTCACCCACCGATGACGATGATGGCTGTACCAGCCAGCAGAGCGAACAAGGTGCAGAACATCATCTGGTAGCTGTTTATGAAGCTGTGCAGGGAGTGGCCCATCTCCATGCTACCAACTTGAGGAGCAGCTGCTGAGAGGAAGCAGTAAATGAGTTAATGTGCTGTCAAAATCTTTTTGAAGTGATAAGAACAAACTTTGTAATAACAAATATTGCCAATAGTATAAAAACATTCTGATGCTTGTTAACACTCATGTTTAAAATCTCAGTGTCTCATTTAATGAGTTTCACTGAATATCAGGCTGCACTACAATAACTGATCTAACTGAGCAGTTAATTGGCTATATTATGAAGTCAAGACGTGTGTTAACGTTTTAACCCCGTCAATCAAACCACTGTACAAATATTAGAAGAAATTGCCTATTTAAACATCAATGTAAACTCCAGACCTACCTATTGTGATAACCGGCTATCAAATTTTAATCAAAACAGATCAGTACAGGTCAAATCGGGCTGGACAATATGGCCTTAAACCCATATTACAGTATAATTTTCAAGCATGTATGACAACAAAACATAGTGCGAGATATTCTTTCTTCATATATAAAAGCCAAAAGGACTGTTTCTGAACATACACATCAATCCAGAATAAACACTTAAGTATAAAATACTATCTTCAGAACATTAAAAATTATTAAAAAATTCTAAACATTTCAAATATTTTTGAGCAGATCTTTTTTGGTTGTTCTTTGTTTTACCTTTAGTTAAAATCTGCAGTCATGAATCTATCTTTGGTATTTTCTAAACATTAAATCCTCAGCCAAGACAATCATTTTGACAGTTTTTAAATGAGCATATTGGAGCCTTTCTGGTCCCTGACTTCTCCTAAAAGTACATATTTCTGAGACAGGTCTTTCCTACTACGGGATTTTGTGCGGTTCTATTTTTAAGATTCCCAGATCAGATCCAATGGGTTTAGTGGAACATCTTGTGGAGTTTATGAGGGAAACAAAGAATACTGTCGTAACAATCTACACTTTTTATAATGAGGTTAAAACGACTATTTAGAAGTTAAAGCTAGAGCAAATTAATCACAGTGCTGCTGCTGCACACCGGGTATGTGAAGCTGTTATGTAATTTCCTATCATTTATCAATTCAAAGCAAAACTCTACATGGTGCGCCTGGTGGAACCAGTGCTTCCACACTGGTGCTGCGTTCTGTGGGCCTCTATTTCAATTGCTTCTCTGTCAGGTCCACACGATCGATTTTGCACCGGTCTCATTAAAAAGAAGCACCTCATCCTCCCCCATCGCTCCATGCATTAGATTTAAGTAGGCACAGCTCTTGCAAAAGACTGGTAGAGCCAAAATCTCTACTATGGTTCAAATTTACAGTTTCTACCATATACCATATATACTGCCCACACCTAGTTCAAATATTTACATTTTTCCATATCATTATATTTAAAACAGTAAATGAATACAGAAAAAAACTTACTACAACAAATATAGCAGATAATGTCTTTTTATACTAAGTATTAGAATTACATGAAATGAGTTTACACAAATCTATATAGTTTGAAATTTGTTTAACACTGCTTGTTTTTAAGGCTGTCAGCTCTACCTTTCCTGTTGAATGACATAAAATACACTTAAAAGTTACACTACCGGTCACATTGCCGCTCAGTAAGCTGACATGTGCAGTGAAGGGATAACTAACCTTGTGTGGCAGCACTGGGGTCAGCCACATGAATCAAAGTGACTGGGATGACGAGACTCTGGCCAGAAGGACTGCTTATAGAAATAGAAGCTGAAGTTGCTGTCCGACGGTCCACAGCACTAACAATGTACTTTGAGAAACTTGGGAAACCTTGGTAGACCTCCTTCTCTTGGACCGCAAAGCTGGGGGAAGTAGACACGACCTAAAGACACCAAAAAATGTTAACCACATTTAAATATCAAATTCAGAAATTATGCATGTAGGATTTTATTTTCCTGTTGCAAATTATGCGATAGTGACTGACCTCCATGTTGGACAGGGCAGCAGTGGGGCCATACACTGTGAATTCAGCAGATGGGTGTAGGTTCGAGATCAGCAGCTCAGTCTGGTCCGAGTACAGGCCCGGCTCTAAGGCCAGCCTGGCACTGGCTTGCTCCCCAGCGAAGGCAATGCCTACCAGACCTGGCTTCACCAGAAGGTTTGTCATAGATATGCTGAGAGCACGAGTCTGCTGGTCAGTCTTGGGTTGCAAGGTCATAGAGCATGTGTAGAGTCCTGCAGCAAGAACAGACAGTTACATTTGATGTGTGCATTTGGGACTATTGATGCCTCCATAAATGTGAACCCTGATCTCAGTGTTTCAAAAAGGGTTTATAAATACAAAACAGGTGGAGGGTCATTTAGTAAAAACATGGTGTTACAGACCTAATATGATGTAACTGAGTGGTTACAGCCTTTTCACACACAATGAGTCCCTGCAGAGCTAAACAAATAACTGGTGGGGGAAGTCCTAAACCTCAAACACAATTAGATCAGTGCTCTCAAGCAGGGGGGCTCGGTTCAATACATCACTTGAACACCTTTTATAGGCCCTGCTAAATTCATTCCATGGGCAATGCAAGTATTGATTAGGCTCTTGTAAATAGCATTTCCATGGCACTAATGCAAAGTATATACATAAACAGTGTCTTAAACTACATTTAAAAATGAATGTCAATTTTGGAAGACGTAGAAAAAAACAAGAGCATGAATGTCAAAGTTTTGATCTTAGTTAAAGAGAAAAAGAAAGGTTTGTGGAAAAACATTTGCATAGATCTAGTCTTATTCCTAATGTGCTCACTTCCTCTAAAACAATCCCAGGTGTCAATCATTGGTCAAACTCTGTGCAAAACAGTTATTTGTTTACCAATCAGCACAAGAATACAGAGTTATTGGGCCCTAATGATTCTGTTCTGTCAGAGATCTAAACAGAGCCACTGGTTTTGTTGGTGCAACTGGAGCAGCTTGGAATACAGCACAATCCAGAGAACTAAGGTGAAACATGCAATGATAATGGATTTAAGCCGCTGCAGTTATCAATGTCTGATCATTTGTACATTGGGATCAGTCAGATAAAAATATTTCATTAATCGCATGTGGATCCACTTTGAAGATTATTCCCACAATTAAAACTGCTGCTTCTCAGGCAATGAACAAAATATCTACATATTAAGTGAGTAAGATGGGTCTTACCAACGTTTGAGTCAAAGCTCATTTCAGTTTTGAAAACATCATTGACAGAGAAGTCAACAGTGTCACTGGTAAAGCTGAGATGACAGCTCACAGATGTTTCTGGCTTTAGCAGCAGGATAGCTTCAATCTGAGCAGAAGAACAGGTTCCTGCAATGTAGAGAACAGTGAATGTGAAAAGACTTTAGAGATTCAAACAATCACAACTCAAATTTGATTCATGGATCTTTGATTTATCAGCAGAGAGAAACAAGGTCAAACTGACCAGCCCTGTCCTCCTTAAAGACTCACTTATTACTAGGTTATGTTATGTCTGTACTAGAAGAACTGTTAATGCTTCAGAGCAGTGGCCGCAGGTGCCAGCATTGAAACCTGTAATAAATTTTCCTTTTCATAATCCTAATAAAAACAGCAAACAGTCAAACTCAAACTTTACTTTCTGAAAGCACAAAACAAAGTACGAGCATCCAAGAGTCAGACTGGCTGCTTCTACATTTACAGTATAAAGCAGAAGCTAAAAGATTAGAGATTAGAGGATAATAATCCTTTTTTAAGTTAGTAAATTAGAAAAAAGAGGCCAATTGAGAGTCAAACCATTGTTTAACTAAAACTTTTCATTAAATTGCCAATTTGTAAAGGCGTTGCCTTGGCAACCATGGGTGCTTAAATTGATTTACGTAGATATTTGGTAGATCTGTTGGTCAAGACTGCCTGTTTAATAATTGTTAC
>JBBDHI010000014.1:7728644-7748125 GCA_037177115.1 Craterocephalus stercusmuscarum
TAATAATAATAATAATAATAATAATAATAATAATAATAATAATAATAATAATAATAATAATAATAATAATAATGTTGTTGTTGTTATTGTTATTATTCAGGCTAAATAGCTTTCCAGGTGGATGGATGGATGGATGGATGGATAGAAATATATTGCATATCAATGTGAAACCTAAGATAAAACAAACAAAACTGAAATATTAAAGTACACACACAAAATATCAGGATGCACTATATATCACTGTCATCTAGCATTAATGCTAAAACATTGCTGCAGTCACAGCCTCAGAGCTGCTTGCATGACTGTATGTTCTTGTTACTACACACAATTATTTGAAAGCCTGCACTAATTAAACACAGTGATCTATTCGTAATCTTTGGAGCTTTGGAGGTGTGGCATCATACTTGGAATCTTCTCAGCTGGTACAAGACATTCTTCTCAAACTGCCTGGTTCTCACAGCCAACGAGCTATGGTATGCATGCTGTCTGCTCTAAGTGGATTTGAGCGAGGGTAATAAATTTTCTGTAGGTGAGCAATGGGCAGAGTTGTATAATGATGAAGAGTTGAGGCTTGCCTTGGAAGAAACAATGTCACCCAAGTAATGAGTTGGCTTCAAGTGTTTGTTATTTCAAAAGGCATTTTTCCTCTTCAAGGTGCAATCGTCATACAGTTGTGGACTGTGCTGTGGCATGTTGTGCTCACAAGAAAACGTAGAGAGGGATTTGCTTTCAGTGTTTGCAAAAATCCTGCCAGAGAAAACAGCCAAAATCCAAAAATGGCACAACCGAATATATCTATCTGTTTTTTGAGCCGCCGTTGCTTACTTTGCAAAAGTAAAATTCTACAATGGCCTTTTAAGAGTAGTGTAATCCGCTACATCCCTGGTTTGTTGCCAGGATTGAATGGCTCTCATTTATAATTCTAAAATAAAGATGTTGCACAGCATGCCTTAAAAACTTGTTTTTATGAGGATGAAAACATACACAATGACAAATGAACAAAAAACGTACTTTGCTTTTAATCAGTTTTTCTGGTTAGCTGCTGTCGGTGTGCAGGCACCCTTAATGTCCCTATAAAACTGAGCAAATCTCAATTTACTTAGACGCCTGAAGCTATTTCATGCAAACTGTTGCATTTTGGCACATTCGCTGCACTATGTGCCTCTTGATTGTCGGCTGCTGATTAGTTGATTATACTACGAACCACACTTCATATTTGTTTGTATAATCAGACGGGTGTAAAACAGCACTTCGTACCATATGACACTCAGTTTACCTAAGCTGAAAAACTTATCGGGCTGTGTGTTGATTGTCTTTTACTATCTTCAGCTGCAAACATCTGGAGTTTTGATGTAAAATCATAATGTTCTCCAGTGTTAATGTTGGAGGATTAACCTGACATCATGGTAGTCGGTTTAATGCCCTTCTCCCACACATGAAAGCTGATTCCAAATACAAATCTAGTTATGCTTGCTGGCACACACAACTCTGACGAAATGTGCTGCTCTTCTTTTTTTACTGAATGCATAAATTCAGGAAGTCCAAACATCGGCCGATAGCGCCCACCACACCGAAGGAGAGTTCTAAGAAAGCATGGGATCAAATGTAAATGTGTGCACTTAGTCAATCCCACTCATCCATGCTGAGATGATACCTCTGTCAGTGTGGCCCTTTCAGATGGAATTACTGTCATAGTTGGCAGGATGACTCTCTTCAGGTGATAAAAGAGGTGTTGATACAGAAGCATCTGGCAAGCTTCGGAGTTCCAGACGGATTGTGCTCTCGCCCAAATCTATCAAACCACAGACAGCAACTGTTTTGGACTGCAGATTAGCCTAGTTAGTTGACATTGTGAATTTCAAAGCTTGTTTCTTGTGTGTGGCAAAATATTGATTTTGTTTATACAAGTTAGATTAATCAGAAATTCACCCAACGAAGGTGATGGGGGGTTGGGATCCACACCATCTCCAGCTTCTCCTCCTCTGCTCTCACACAAGCAGGGTTTTTCCTGAATATGTTGCTCAAGGCATGTTTTGGAAAGGTTTTGATTGATCACCAGGATTTAGGGAGGAATCTCACACAATTTAACACAAATCATAAAAGACTGCAAGGATAAACCACTGGGATGCTTGATGCCAATGGCATTTAGAGTTTTACACAGTCTGCAACAGTACAGCTGGTCTTGTCAATGGCTTTGACAGATGTGGGCTTTTGGATGTTGCAGATGATGATATAAAAACTTTACAGTCTTCATGCACTTCTTTTTTAAATGGAAGAAATGTTGGCAGCATATAAGAATCTCTGGAGAATTTTCCTGTTTGGGTAAAACATGTAACCAAATCAGATGACCATTCAAGTTTATACAAAGATCCAAATCAGTTTCCCCTTCCTCTGTTCTTAGTCGCACATTCTCATAAAAGCAGGCAGACACCTCCTGTCTCTCAAATGTGGCCAAAACCCTGGAGGAACCAAAGCCATTTTTCATGTAATTACAAAAACCTGCCTAACTGGCTTTGAGGCAGTTTGTAAGATGAGAGAAAGAGTCTTTCTTACACTGTACACCACATCCAAGCAGTTACTGTTAGCAAAAGGTAATTTCACTCGTTTCACTTTCAGTCAATGGTCTGATTTGGTGCCACGTCCAAGAGTTCATCTAGGTGTGCCATTGCACTGCCTAGTAGAGCTGCATGAAGCAGTTGTTCAAATGTTTTTCACCCTCTGATACCTCCTTAAAGACAGCATTATTTCCACTGTGCAAAGGATAACCCTCAACAGCAGATTCCACCATCTTTGTTCCTCATTTACAGCCATGTTTTAAAGAAAATACTTTTCTTTTTCACGGTTTCACATATCGGCACATAATTGGTCCTTACTAGGGCTTAAAATAAAGCACAACCTCATTTGAATGACTCATGACAGATTACACCCTGTCATTATTTATTCAACAAAACCTAAGCCAAAATACAGTTTTGGAAACTAAGAACACTCCATCATTTAACTTGAGCTTTCTAAAGGTCCTGCCACATTATTTCAATCAGATTGTGATCGGTACTTTGACAATGGGACCATTACAACACATCATTCCATTTCTTTTTTAGTCATTCGGGTGTGTATAGGATCATTTTCCTTTTGTAAAGCTGAATTTTAATCAAGTTTTGACTGTAGAATATTGCCAGTGTGTGGAACAGTTCATGGTCAATCCAGTGATTGCAAGGTGCCCACCGTGCTTGACAGATGGTGTTTGTGGTGACATGCTGTTTGACATTCATCAAACATTGTGCTACAGTATGGATAATGTTTCACTAAACAAACAAGTTTTTTTCTTCCTTCCTCACAGACTTATTTCCAAATAGGTCAAGTTTATTCCATCTTAAACATAAATTCTAAATGTTAACATGCTGACTGAGGTCTGTAGAGTTTGAAGAGCTCTTGGAGTTTTTATAAGTTTTAAATCTTTTCAGGAAGATTGGCAAACGTTTTGAATGTTTTCCACAGAAGCATCATTCTCACTGTGGAATGATGGAGTCCACTTTGTGTTTTTTGTTTTTTTTGGAAGTGACCTTACAACCCTTACTAGATGGATGGGCAGAAAAGTTGCTTATCTAATATCTTTGCTGATGTCTTTCATACTTGGTATTGTGTTATTACATGGCTGAATACTCAAGACCAAATGAATATTATAAAGGTGCTTACCCTTGCTAATGACCATTAAATAGGATTACCACCTGACCTGACTGCTACTTGCTTTCTTAAATCTTGTGGAGTGAAGTGAAGGTGGACGTCATTTTTAACACGTTACTTGTGCATTTTGGCTCCGTTTTCTGTAGAGAAAACAGATACAGCGTAACAAGTTGTGTTGATGTTCACCTGAGCTTGATATAAGGCTAATCAAGAGCCATTTCTCAATTTTTTTGTATTCTGTTAAACTGTTAAACCTTTTTTTTTTTTTACTTGATTTAAAATTTTGTAGTCCGTATAGTTTTCAGCCTAAATGTTCATGCATCTGTTCACAACCGAGGAATTTTTCCATTATTGAAACACACAAATACATCATCATGTGACCCAACGCTGACAACTACAGTCTGCTGCAAAGAGGGACAGTCGTAGAAAGGAATTTCCCCCAGGACAGATCAGTGCAGACTTGGTGAACTGACGCTGCTTTGGGATGTACGGCAAGTCTGCAGCAGCACTGAGGTAATGTTTGTCTCTGTCTCTCTTCAAGATAAACCTGTCATTAGAGCACTGACAAACCTGTCACATTCTGACTCTCTTTTCCTTTTCGTTTCTTCTTAAAGAAATAGTGACTCTTGATGGAAACCGTTCAATCCAACGCATCCAATGCAGAGAATAGATTTTGATCCTAAACTTTTTCTTGTTCAGCCCTTTTTCTCAAACTGAAAAATTTGTGAAACTGATTAGAATTTGGAGACAACTGACCCTTTTATGTTCAACATCTCATAATGTATCACACAGATTTCACCTGTGGAGCCATATTTTTCTGTAACATCTACATTCTCTGTCAAAAGTTCAGCTATAAATCCTTCAAGAAACATTCACATCTGACTTAATATTTAAACTGCAGCTGTGTTTGTTCGCTCAGGCTGCCTGCAACCATACATTTGTGTCACCCTTGTCATGGTGAGCAAGTAAGCCACAGCATTCAGCTGTTTAATCAAAGAAACTTGATTCATGTAATGAATTTCAGATGGCCAAAATACTGCACTCTGAGTGAATTATCATTTAGCAGCATTGCTCCATAACCCTGGATGTAAATATAAGCATCTGCTTGCTAATCGCATCACAAGTGACGTTTTCAGTTTAAAGTTCACAGGTTGTTTTCACTGCCCCCATGTGGCCAATAAGTCTGCCATCGCTGGAGGTTTTTGCTGGTTTTAAACTGCTAATATATATAATGTTAAAAGATAGAAGGAAAATGATCCCACCAATCAATACAACCTGCATACATTTTCAGCACCTGCTAATATAAACTCTCCCCCTGTTGAAGAAAACTTGTTCAACACAGTCTCTGAGAAAAAAAAAAAACCTTCTTGGAATCTGTCCTCACTCTCCCAGTCTGCTTTGTAGATGTTTTCTCAGCAGAAACCATCAACTCAAGGCATTGCAAAAAAACCACTTCCACTTTATGGGAGTTTCTGTCACGGCAGACACTGCTTTGTTCAGTTTACTCTACTCATCCTGTCACCAGACACCTATTCTTTTGAGGAGCAGTGATTTATGATGGAAGTGATCGCTGCGGTGTCTATGCCAGCTGACAATGTTCCTGCTGCTTTTGTTCTCTCCACAGGAGTCACAGGTGACATCAGATCATAGCCCAGATCACAGTTTTACTCGTATTTTTGTGGGAACTTTGGGGGATGGCGGTTACAAAAAGAATGACATGCAGCATCGCCATTGCGGAAGAGTTTGCTCCTTACTTGCTCGGATGATATCACTGTCACTGCATGAAAGGGTCTTTTTTTTTGGCTGCAAAAGAGCAAAGAATCTAAAGACTTCCTGCCAAAAACCCTTAAGGGTGTTTATCATTGTCTAGCACAGTATTTAGAGTTCCTGTCCATCAGGCTTTCATTTTGGATTTCACAAGGCCAGAAGGAGAAACTCACCAATCAATGGGCAAACTGAAAAGAAAAACTATTTGTAGTGCCTGAGCTCTGTTTTGTATAGACAATAACAGCAATATAACATAACCATAAATCAATATACTGTAGGTATAAAACATCTTTAAAATCATTAAAGATGGGTGAAAGTGAGCTCCCCTTCCCTGCCCTCTTTATCCCGTCTTCCTTTTCTTCTGTCTGTCCTATTCTTTATCTCATTACCATCACTGAAGCTGACCTCTGTGCAGAGCATCCAGCTGTGTTCTCCTGCCCTACAGACAAACCTCTGACCCCCCGTTGAACTGTAGGATCATCTACCACTGTCACAGCCTCATCTACCACTGTCACTGAGCGACCTGCACGACTCGGAGGTCACACAGTGCACTTTACCCACTCGTGTCAATTCAGCTTTTCTTTTTAAGTGGATTTGGGACTTAATAGTGATGCATTGTTGGTGGAAAAGTCGCCCAATGGAAAATATTTTGTATGGAGAAATGAGCAAAATGACCTGAGATACCACCTGTCAGACAGCAGGCTTGTTTACAGCCAACACTGGCTATTATTTACAGGGAGCAACAGACATAAAAATCCCATACAAGTGGTTATTACAGTTCATGACATCAGTGTTAAGGGCTGTGTATGCAATTAACTGCATTGTGGGTTTGTGACCCATATGCATAAATGGTTAATTGTGCAGAGCACCATTTCTGTGTTGTCATAGCAAAATCTTTCCCTTTCAAAGCCCTTCCTTGAATATGCATTTCAATCCAGCAACGGGGAATGAAATGAAGATAACATTGCTTAAAAGGTCTGTGGTACAGACTTCAAAACACTTTTGTCACCTGCATTGTGGGATACATATCAAAAGAAGTACTTTCAGGTATCTCCTTACTCGTTTTGGTTGAAGGTGAGGGTGTTTCCAAGTCTTGGCAAAGCATGAGTGGAGAGCAGGAGAAGATTAATGGTATAATAGCTCTGACCACACTGTTTAGTTATTTAAACTGGCAGCATCAGCTCAAATTGTTTCATGGCTTTCTGCAATGATACATTTTGGAGCATGCCTGGACAGGTTGCAAGATGCTAGGAGAGAATTCATTGCAACTCCCTCTGAACTCAACCACGAGTCAAGAGCTTGGAAGCTATGACACCATCAGTGAAGTACAAGCAGAATGTTTACTTCCAGCAACTTGTTTTTATGCACCTTCACCTATTTCACTGTCGCAGAAATTAAGACCAGAGACGCCAGAAGCTTTGAGTCATTGACCAATTGCGATGTAAAGGTTGCATTATGCTCAGGCGATTGCATTTGTTTCCTGATGAGTGACTTTGTGGTTTTATATCTGGTAAGAGTCGATCCAAAGGGGAGACGCTGCCAGTTTCATCTTTGGAAGGGCAAGGAGAGGCTGGCAGGCTGAGAATTCACCCAACCAGCTGACAGGCACATGACGCTGTATGATGATCTTTGATATTTCCAAAGCGTCTGACAAGGTTGTAGTGAGTTTGGTGTTTTTGTTCAAAACATCCCGTGTCAGGATGCCCGAGACGCTGGAGGATTACTGTAAGCTTAGCTCAGGTGACGTCTTGTGTGGGGGAGCAGGTATGAGGGCCCTCCATTTTCTTGTTCCAAACCACTCCAAAAACAAGAAAAGTATCATATGGGGTTCTCAGATCATTTGAAGATACACGCCATCAAAGGCGGCTTTTGACAAGCTCACTCAGAGTTCACATTACACCATTTATCAGATGCATTACTCTTCCATGTTTTAATATTTCCAAAGCCTTTAAAGGCAGGTTAAGCGGGCTGGTATGCTCATTTAAATCATTGTAAAAGGCTTTGTCAAAATTACCCCCCAAAAGAGCTTATCCACCTCATCCTAACCCTAATGCTACTGACAATGCCCTGGAGCTATTTGACCATGTTTACCTGTAAAATCAGATAGACCATGGGAAGTTAGATAGACCTCGTGAGGGCCAAACAGTTGTGGATCTCTCTTGTGGGGAGTGGATATTGTCGACTATCTCTTGCTCCCATCGCAGAGTCTCAAACAGCACGCAGTTAAGAGAGTGCATGAATGAGCTCTGCGCCCTTACAGTATCTCTGGAATCACATAAAGACAACCTTGTGCTCTGCAATTTAGTGTGCAGCGCTCAGGTGCTTGTGCATGTCTCAACCAGAGGAAAAACAAAAGTATGACTGACATAATCATATGTCAGAAGATTTATGGTCAGAGAGAGCGAAGGGGAGAGAAAAAACTGGAGAGCATATTTTCTGGCTCCTCCTCCTCCTTCAAATTATTGTCTTTAGTGCCGTCCACTTGTTTGAGGGAAATGTTGGAAACTGTTGAAACAAAGTAAATCACACAAACAAACACACACACACACATATACAGAGCTGTGGGTTAATGAAAGCCTGGTAGGATGAATTATTTAACAGCTCTTTCAGACTGAAACTATGAGTCATTTCCTTATTCACTGTTGGCATTTCCAGTACTCATAGATTTTCTCTTGAGAAGTAAATCCAAGATGTTATCTGCGTTTCATGTGTAACTTGCTGCCATGCAAACACAAAGCAGGACCGCGGACTTCATCAAGGAACAGGATCACTTTGTAGACGGTAATTAAAATAAACCCTAAATCCGCTCACTGGTTTCAATAAATGCCTGCATCATTAGATAAATCTGAATGTCAGCCATAAATCTTATTGCTCGTGCTGTCGAGGCAGATCTAATGATAAACCAGAGGAGCAGGACACATCTTGCTTAAATATGTTTTAAAGACTCATTGACGGCTTTGACGCTAATAGCTGGCTGGAGCTCAGCGCTGGGCAGCCTTGATGTGACGGGTCATGGGAGCACATAGGGAAGCTGTGGCAGACCTCCAGCAATAACAAAGGGAGTGAGCCAGACTACCGACCATAAATCTGCTACTACCACTGATTTCCAACTACCGCAGGTGATGGGGTGAGCATGTGTTTGTGTGTCTGCGTGTGTGCGAGTGTCTTCGTAAACAAAACTCCAAAGGGTAGCTCAACCCCACTTCAGAGCAACATGGATATTACACCCCTTAACATCTTGGCATGGGTCTGGTCCTGTTTATGGAGAAACACAGCTAAGAGTATAATCAGCATCCCAGTGATCCTTCAGGCTGTCTGACATAGGTTGAAATATCAAAGAAGGTGGCATTTTGTGGTTGTGACTCAACTGGGATGAAGTGGCTGTGGACTTGATGTGGAAGTACTTTGCACCTGGCTGAGAAACACTGCAGGTGGATTATTAGACACAGTAGCTAAAGAGCATTATATTAGCATTATATTATTACCAAAATGGTAATTATATAATGCTATAAACCTTCATTAATAATCCACATTAGCAGAACCTAAGAGCATTCAAACTATTCACACAAAGTTGGGGTTCAGCTCGCATCATTCAAAGGTTAGATTATTGCGGATAAAAGTAAAAGCTGGACATAAAAAGGACTCTCAGTTGCAAGCGTGTTGTCCGTGGGACAATGAGATGCCAGTCCTGCACACAAAACCCTGGTTTAGTTTTAACCAGAGCTTTTTGAGCTGCTGCCTTTTCTTATACAAGTCCTTTGTATCAATATTATGAAAGCTTTTGTCAGACAGAGACAAGCCTCTGTTATTATCCCTTCACGCCCTTTTCCCTCTTTTCTGGGTAGATTATCAGTGACACTGATACACGATATGGCTTATCTACTGTAAGTTAAACCCAAATTCTCAGCTCTGTTTCTCAGCTTTTTCACGTTTTTGTTGCGTTTTTTTTTACAGGGAAAACGTTCGAAAATCCAGCACAGGTGAAAACTTTACCAGCTGCGTGTGTTAGTCCGAGGAGATTATTGGGAGCGGGTTTTCCATCAACACCTTTGGGCCCTGTCTCCTCACTCCAGTTCCAGGCCGATGAGAGTGGAATCTGTAACGACTGTGGGCTTTAGCGTCGTTAACATTTCCCTGACACGTCGGCCGGCCTCTCTTGGAGACCGCCCTGCATTTTCTCTCCAGCACTGGAGTTGTTGTAGCAACTAGTGGCCCAGGAGTGAATGAAGCAGATGTGCGAGTCATCTATCACCTGACAGCTCCCACTCCCCCAACTGAGCAAGTCATCACAGTGACACGTCTGCCCAACCAGCCTCATCAATTACAACGGTACCCTACCATTAGAGCACAAACACTTTTCTCCTCACACACATTCAACCGCTTCCCAGTCTGCAAGATGGGCCCTCAATTAAGCCTGAATAACTTTCCCCTCTCAAAGAACATCTCTCTTTCGGCCGAGTATTGCACACATTGTGCTTGTCCTCTGAGAGCTGATTTATCTCCATGGTGACTGCACGATATTGAAATGCATTCGTCTTTATCTTTCGGTACCTCGAAATGCTGCACAAAGGTGCAAACCAAAATATGCTGTAAGATTGATTTTTTATTTATATTCTGTTTGTTGGTTTAAGAGAAAATTTTAATGTCCTTCCTTTCTTTGATAAAGTTGCATTGCAACATGGTATTTTCCTTTTTTCCCCATTGATTCATTCTTTTTGTCATGACCAGAGGGATAGGTGATGTGCGAAGAGGCAATAACAAAAAACTGTCTTGTTAGTGTTATTTTGTTCCTGTATTCCATCAGTAGTAGTCGTGAAATGCAGTAAACACAGATGTTTGAACACAGACACACATTAACAGTCTATATCCTTTACAATATACAGCTATGGCAGTGACAGCTTGGGCCAACTTACGTATATCAGCGTTTAGTATTTTCTCTTTTTTTCACTGGGGTTTAAAAACAGATCTCAGGGTCCGCGCATGACACTGAATATGCAAAAAAAAAAAAAGATATAAATAAAACATTCATATAAAAATAGGCTTTTACAAATATATACTCTTTCACCAATATTTACCAAATGTGGAAAATTTGCTCCCAGTTGTTTCTGATCCCAGTTAAACCAGCTTGAAGTGAGTCCTGCCACTAAAGAGAGTCGATAACAGCGTTCAGCCTTCTGCCTCAACAAGTGGGGTTTTCTAGACTAGCAGCAAACAGAGGGAAGGCAACATCATGAAAAAGTCAATAAGGTCAAATTCAATAGCCGACAGTGGTTCCCCTCTGGAAAAACATCATTCTATCATCAGACATATTTTTCCAGGCAGATTCAAATCCAGTGTGTTAACCATGGATATGTTTGATTGCTTTAATAACCTCTAACCTCATGACATTTAGTTATTTTTGATCCATAATGGACCAAATCAGTAGTTCTTTATAGAATAAATTAATATTAATAATTTTCATTCTCTAAATACATGTGTTAAATATTCCAAATGGCTGTGTCGTTTCGTCTGTGCACAGGGGGGTGGAAGTGGGTGTGAACTTTAGCAGTGTGTCCTGCCCAGCATCACATCCACCATAATTCAGCTGAATTAGCAAAGTCCAAACAGTCCACAAGTCCAAACAGTGAAGTAGACATCCAAATAGCTTAAAGTCCTGACATTTTGCTTCGGTGCCTCAAACCGTGGTCACCCAGTCCCACGGGCCAGGCCACAATTTTCCCAGGACAGTGTTTTATACCGCTGTTTTCAGACCGTATCCCAACAGAACGTCCAAAACGAGGAGGGGCCAAAGAGCTTTGTGTGCAAAAGAACCATGATGCCCCATCTTCAGCTTCCTGCTTACGCAGCGCAGTAGCTTCTCTTTATGTAGTAAAAGACTCCCAAAGCAGCCTTTGTTTTTTGTAAAATGAGTCCATGAATACACACAGGAAACAGCAACACTCAGACACGTCCACTCTCTCGCACACACAGACACACCATCCAATAAATATTCTCATTTGCATGTGTACACCTCTGTCCTCTCGCTGCAGGTGTTGCATTTAACGTAGCAGCACCACAGGAACTTGCAGTTGCACTGCCAGACGCGGGAGTACTGGTGTGTGTTGTATCCCCGGCCGCAGCACATCAAGTCACAGCCGCTGATGTGCTGCATCATTGTCTTGTTGCACACCCTACCCTGTGTCCCCAGGCTCCCCGTCACAGGGTCCGCCTCGCAGTAGTTAGGAGACCTGTCTATGTACACCAGATCTGTATCCAGAGGCTTCCGGTATGAGTAAGGTTTCTTGATTTTGAGGAATTTCGGACGCTTGTTGCGGCTAGCTTTGACTGGTTCCACGTGCACCGCATGGGCATATTTCTCCTTGAGAATGTAGCCGAGCTCGCGGAACTTGGGAAGTGTAGTCCAGCAGGTTTTGGTTGTGCAGGAGCCTGAGACGCCGTGACACTTGCATTCCAGTCGCATGCTCTTCTCCAGAACCTAGACACAGACAAACAAGTTGGTCACACAGTAAAAACCTGCAACTGTGTAACAGTTTGTTCAAAAGATGACTTGACAGTTTCATGATGTCTGAGATCTTACAAGCAATCATTTCAATTCAAGCGGTATTGAATATTATTGAACAATGTGACTTACAATTACACTACGGCGGGGGATTAAATACAACCTCAGCACACAGCAGTGCGATTCCATACCCACAGAAGCCAAAATAATGTATCAGATTTCAGACTCTGTGTGTGTAGTTACCACACACAACCCACAAAAGTCAAGAATGACTGTACAAGGCGCAGAGTGACTAGGATTACTGCTAAAGCCTGAGCTGCTGACAAAGAGAAGTGCCACTGGAGCTTTCCTTAGCAACAAGGTCAATTGCAATTTCCCTTTTTCTAAAATGCTTGGTGTTTGGTATGCGATATGGTCTTCGAAAACCATTTACAAGAAATTTACGTCTATGTTCTTGGCAAGAAGAGTGTAACAGTAAACCCCTAAATACAGACGTGTAAACAAGGACCGAAAAAAAAAGAACTTTTCCCTGAGCAAACCACTTCATAAAAACCTTGGCTTCAACTCCCTAATCCATCAGTTGTTCTGTGACTAACACATGTGACAGCCATTGTCTGCACATCTTCCACAGAGGAGCTGTGAACGCTGCTCCTGCTCAGTGCCACTGCTTTTGATTAGCATAAATAAAGGAGGGGCGGCTATCAAAACAGAGGCTCTATTTATTAGCAGAAAGAAAGAGAAATAAGTGAGGCTGCTCAAAGTTCGAATCCACGAGAACAATCTTTTCCCCGGGAGGCAATTTAGCCGTCCAGATAAGCCAATTTCGATTCACGGTTCTGAGACGCACGTCGAATATGATCTGCCCCGCGCAATTGTGCGTGAGGGGGCTTTTCAGAGCCTGTGTCGGACGTGTCGGTTGTGTAAATCAGGGTTTTTTTTTGTCGGAGTCAGACAGAGAGAGGATATCGGTTAACTTGGGCAATGCTGCCTCTTTATTCTTTGCTGGTTCTAACCCTCACTTTGGCACATTTTCCCACTCAGTCTCTAACTTCTAGACCGAGTGGAGTCTCTTTGTCACCGTAGTGTTCTGCAACCATGCATGGAAGAAAAAAGCATATGAACGAAAACAGTCCGGCTAGATTTTCCTTTTGCTATTTAATCACATCAACGCTGCTTTGTTTTGTGCTTTTATGTGGTAACATGTGGTAAATTGGTATTTGCTTAAAAATGATAATATAAAAACTATTTTTCAGATGTGTGTGGCAAACATCGCTGTACATGAAAATGACTAATTTATTCATTTGAAAGTGAATTACATTGAGTGTATAGGTGGAGTTTACCAAGTACATGGTTACTGCACTTAGGTCAACTTTTAAGTTGCATGTGAAGCACATTGCACCTCATGTGAGCTTGCACAATTGAGGAGAACCTGTGGTTGTGGATTGTCATAATGGTAACTGTATACAGCCCCATTGGTGCAAAACATGGGGGGGACAGGTCTAATGCCTTTTTGTACAGTGTCAATCTGTTTTCAGTGCAGGGATCTGGGCTGTAATCAAACCCTGTCACTTAGACAGCTCTTCTGAAGAAGCAGGCCTTTATTCCCCTTCTTGTTTAAGCTTGGCCCCGGCACCCAGATATTTGGCAAGGTTCACCCACACCAAAGCATGGCAGAGACTAACAGTTATCGACACCAGCCTCACACTCTTCAAACCATCACTTCACCTGCTTGTGTGACTCTGAGAGCTTCTTGATGCAACTGGTGGCATGTTTTTGTCTAAATGACATTCTCACTGTACAGAGAGCACAATCCAGTCGCTATTCACTTACCTTGCGTCCCACCTCGTTATTATGGAGGTTCATGAGCGTCCTTGCGTTCTGCTTGACCTCCCGAGCATCAATAAAAACCTTGGAGAAGCCCAGGCCGTATCTGATATCCGCCGAGCAGCCTCCCCATTTCCAGCCTTGGTCTTTACTGTAGAAACCCTGCTTCTCCTTGTCACAGCTACAGTCACTCAAGTTACCCTGTGTACAGGCCGCTGTAATGGCGTGGGCCACCCCTGCGGCAATGATGGCGTAGGTGAACGCAGCCTCTTTGCTGCCTGGGGGAGCAGAAAGAGAGGTGATCAATTAAAGGTAACAAGGACACATTAAGAATTTTCCAAAGTAGTCGAGTACGGGAATAGATTAAGTGTGTTTGAGTTTTTGAATCAGCAAAAAGAGGTCAATCATTAACAGAAAATGTGGTTACATCACAGTCTTACTGACACATCACTCAAGGGCCGCAGTGTTTTGAAACCTGACCTGGAAACTGTCCTGCCCGTGAACCAAAATGTCTGCTGGCGGTATAGTCAACAAAGCTGCATGAATAAGAGGGTTGTCAACAAGGAAGGGCTATTGATCCTCATGAAAGCTGTTACATTGTGTGTAAGCTCATAAGGCAGTCAGAATCTTCATTCTGCTGTTATCTATACCCAAGTCCAGCTAACAAATCATTTACGCACACGGAAATATCGACAAATAAGTAAAGATTAATCTGACAAGACTCGCAGACTTAGACAAAAGCAGCAGTAAAGTTCCCAATCCAAGTGAGAGGCCAAGAGAAAGTTCTGTAAATGTCTTATCTGAATCCTCTTTTGCAGTCAAGCAAAGCATTTTCCTTCTAGTACACTGCGAAAATAGTGTATAATGTGATAAAAGTGCATATGGTCAAACATTTATCAATCGATGATACATGATCATGCAAACAGGAAACTGCTGATTACAACATCCATCAAATCTGTGTGTAAATAAACTCCTCTTGTCACTGTTTGCTCAAACTAAACATCACACTTTCTTTGTGCTTCCTCCTGCCACCAGGGTTCACTATGTAAAGCTGCCATGTTTCTGATAAACATCTTGGATGTGTGCCCTTGCCATGAAAAAAAAGGGGGGGAAAAAACTCATATTGACGCATCAATTATGTGGACATTTTTATAGACTCGATGGGCTCTGAGCCAAAAAAGAAGGTGTGTCTGAGCAGTCAGTCAGTTCTGACTGCTCCGTTGTTAAGTTTTTCCCCTTCACTTCTGAATGCATGGGTTCACCACAAGAGATGGTATGAATTCTTCATAACCTTGTAATGAGAGATGGAAGCTATTTGAAAGAGAGTAGATTAAAAAAAAATCAAAAGTCAGGATAGGCTGGTCAAAGAGTTGAAGTCATGAACCCCTCAATATGCAGCCTGCTCACACGGATTGCTTGCATCTAGGAGCAATTGCAAAGTTCAAATGCAAGATCTAAAATGTCTAAAATGTGCAAGGAGCGCCCCACATTAGCATCATGTCACTTCCCTCATGCCTCTTCCTTTGCTTTAAGAACAAATGCAAGCAACACAGTTCCCCTCAGTCTGCGCATCAACAATGGTTATTCATTTAAAAGCATTCGCCTTCTGCGCTAATCTGATCTGTGAAACCAATCTATTCGGTATGGCTGTCCAAGCCACCGACTTGAAAGAAAATGAAAACTCTTGATTGGCTAAAACCACTCATTCATAATGGACCAGATTGTCAAACACCACCGTTGTCATTTCAGTAGCATGAAGAGATAATCCTTTCTTTCCAACAGCAGCAGGCGACAATGCCTCAAACAGCTGGTCCAAGCCAATAACCATTGTGTTTGGGATTATTTGCTTGCTTTGTTTTATTGTTATTATTTAAATACATTTAACTGTGGGGAGAAATGTGTTTTGAAAAAATGAATGTTTTTATTAGAATAATTTTACAGAGCCACCTTTGAGTTTATTAAACTGCTTCCATTTACTTCCAAGGCCATAGGATCTTAATTAGTTTTTCTGACTAACTACTGTTTGGGTATTGGTTATATCCTCAATATTTAACTGTCTTTAATCCATAATGGACCTATCGCATTATGATATTTAAGTAGCAAGCAAATAAACCACAAAACCCCAACTATAATTTCAACATCCTTTGGAATTCACCCATCTCAAGATAAAACCTTAATCTCTGCGGCGAGAATGATGATTTGCACTAAAATGTGTCTTTAATGTTGTACTTTCAAGTCTTGCTTTCCTCTCGGCTATTCCTTGTTGTAACTTATACCCGTGGTAAGATCTACATCCTTACAGTGAGAGCTGCAGCACCCATCACAAGACAGGATAAAGACCAGTGAAAATGTGCCTCTAGAGACTCTGCCGAGCTGAAAGGAAAGGCTGCCAACATTCACAGGAGCTTTGTTACAATGCTGGCTTCAAATGCCTTTTATACATGCTCAGAAAAGCCCCACTCAGAGAAAGGTCTGGAGCTAAACTAGGCCTGATGTAAATGACACTGATTCCTTAAGGGATGTTTCTTACTGCAGGTGCAGTAATGCAAGGCGTTTGATGATCGTTGTCATTTATGGGCAGAAGCTGAGATAACAAACACCAACAAAGATAAAAGAAAGAGGATGCTTGTTAAGTCAAATAGATCTGATGTTTAACGTCATAAATTAATTCCTTTAATACTATATGTAAAGTGATATCAGCGTTTTTGATCTACTAATATTTTTAAGGTTGGAAGTCACAACAGAATTCACGGTGAAGGTGCTTAATTTATGGAGAACGTTGAAAAAACATGAAGAGGAAAAAAAAATGCTTCCAGGTGCCTGGGGATTGATCCACTGGAGATAAACTGATAATAAACTGTGTTTACTATAAACAAGTTTCAAATTGTAAACAAATGTTAACAGATAGCAACATACCCACTTTCAACTCTTTTCCGAAGACGGTCCTCTCTCCCAGCGCCGAGCAGTTCCAGCGCCCGTTTTTAAACTGAAACTGACACTCGTTGATGCCCATTTGGGCTCCCTCTCCGATGACGATAATGGCATCGGGGCGACTCTGGCAGATAATCCGCTGTCTCGGGGCCAAACCGGGGATCTTGTTGCAGATTATACTCGCACCTAGGGCCACCACTGACGAGAAGCCACTGCGGAAGGAAGATGGACAGAGTATAACCCATCAACCAATTATTATGTATACTTTAATGATTTTCTTATTTATTTATTTATTTGTTTATTTATTTATTTATTTATTTATTGCTTAATGTTTTACTTTAAATTTTGCAAAATAATTATATATATAATCGGCATTAGGCCTATGGTGTGTTTCACTTTGTATTCTGTTTAACCAGCTACATTATAGTTGCACATTTACCATCATTTGAAGGTGTAATCAAACAAACGTCTCGAAGTCATAAGCACGCAGCTGTCACGAGTGAATAATCCTCACCAATGTTCTATTAGCTATTTATTAAATCATCTACCTGATAATGAGGAAATATGAGACGCCGTTGTTATTGAAGGACTAACAACAGCAGAAAATCTTCGTTTTTAATTTTTTTAAAGTCGTCTGTTCCTTGACGTAATCTATAGACAAAATAATCCGAAATAAAATAAACGCAGCTCACCCAATTTTCAAGTAAATTATCCCCAGACAAAGCAAAACTCTTAAAATCCAGCGTCGTGTTCTCCGACTCATTGCGGCCCAGCTCTCAGTTTCATGCACCGATCTGCAGGGCTGATTAATAAACTCGGTTCGCTCGAGTTCTCCGGTCGATTACAGCACAGGTAACTCCAAAGGAAGTCCAAAATGCCGAAAAGCATCAAAAACTGCAGGCGCTTGGGAACTTTTACAAACCGCCGAAAAGGATATCATCCAAACTCCCTTTACCTGGCCCCCTTTGGCTGGGCCCTCTTGTCATTGCGAGGGTGTCACAGGTAACCCTCGAGGGTGAGCAAGTGCGATTATCTCTGTCTCACAGTTCCTTTGCTACCCGCAGGTCTTGGCTATATATCTGCCTCATCTATGTGGGGCGTGTTCACAGGAGACATGGGGCCCTGCTAAAGAAGAATCCCGCCTGGGCTGAATCTCAGCACACACACAAACACACACACACACACACACACAGATCTGCACACTCCTCTGCTGAGAATTCACCTTGACTTATAGGGACTTCCATTAATTTGGCAATTAGATGAGCGAAACATTCATGTATGCAGATAAAATGCTGTTCGTTTATTGTTGTTTTTCTTGAAAAAAACAGAAATAAAAATTACAGTCAGTATAATTTTTATGTCCACAACTGGACAAAAAAAGAAGATGAAAAACCTGGGTCGTGAAATATAATATTTAGAGACCTAATTGTAGACTTATCTCGTTACTTTCTTGACAAGTATTTTGTTATTTATAGCTTTATTTATTTATCTATGTCAAAAAGTCTCATTTCGTTTCCCAACACTTTCAGTGAGGACTGCTTTATTATGCGCCCCAGTCCTGTAGGGGTCTCTACACCAGCTACCTTTTACAATGGTGACATCTGGTGGCCAAAAAAAGACGTCGCAGGTTCAAAGAAAATCACATTCCTTGTCCCTGCACGCTTTCCGTAGCTTTCCAAAGCTTCGCTAAGTGTTTTCATAATACATCTATGGTTTTCACTATAAGGGGGCTTGGTGAAGGTAGCAAAATCCTGAGCTCAGTATGGATCAGTCCCTCCCGCATCTGATCAGTGACTGCCTTATACAAGTTTTTACCTTTCTGCCCGAGCAGGATTTAATCAGCGCTTCCAGCGTGTGTAAGGTGAGGCGTGTCCGATTTGCGGAAGTAAGAGAAATTCTGACGCTACCAGAAAAAAAAGTGTTTAAAATGTGTTTTTTCAGGACTGGCATGATGCTGCAGAGACTCCGTGGTTGTGGAGGTACTTCATCACCTCTTTCTACCCCTTTCAATACATGCATTACTTTTTAACCAAGCCCCAACAGGTTCTTCAAAGCTGAAACTTTTTTTAGCCCTAGAAGGCTTCACTGTATTCTCCAATCTTCCTTTTTATTTGATATACGTCGTGTTTTGTTATTACTTTGCTTATTTAATTGTTTTTTATTGTTTTGTTAGTGTTTATCTCACATCCACATCAAACCACCAGTGTCTAAAAATAAGACACAGAGCACCATAACTCGCAACACACCCTATTGATTTAACAGGGAGAATTGGACATTTTAAGGACTTAGATTCCACATCTGTGAACATTTAGCAAGATAAAAAACTTTGAGTTTACTGATGTTGCATCTTGGTGTAAATCGTTTGGTATGCTCAATATATTCCAAGGAACAAAATGTGACAAATGTGTCCTTACAGTGCATACAAAGAAAATATCCCACAGATGATTAAGAAAATTGTACACCACTATTACATCTTAAAGCACAAATGATTTTTTTTATATATACATCAGCACGTGTAAAATGTTAGCATGTTGTAATTTATTATGTAGTCACTAAAAGAAGTCAGATATTGCCTGTTGTTATTTCTTAAAATTTGTTGCAGTTATGCACAGTGGCGTGTCTAGAAATTTTTTCACAGGGGGGCAAGGCAGGAGGACATAGAAAGTATGGAGGACCAGGAGAGTCATTGAAAAAGAAATAAAGCATTTCCATGATGATTAATCAATTGTGAAATAAAAATGTGTATTACTAAATATAATTTCAAATTCAAAGATTAAAT
>JBBDHI010000014.1:7780884-7791954 GCA_037177115.1 Craterocephalus stercusmuscarum
AGGTTTCCATTGATCCCTTATTATGCCAGTAATGGCTTGTTTTTCAATGAAGCCTCTAGTTCAATGGACTAAAGGGGTTTTACATGCCAGATCAATGAATACTAATAAATCAACAATAACAAAAACACACGTACACACACACACAAGATGGCCTAGACAGTCACTCTCACTAATGGGTGTTAACACGTTTCTCCTCTCTCATCCAAATGACCTAAAATTCACTGTTAAGTGCAGGAAGCCGCACTGTCACCCTGTGGGCTTTCAGTGGTCACGCATGGGACAAAGTAACACCAGCCACAAGGTTCCATTCACTCTTCCGTTTTTAACTCTTTCACTGACCTTCAGTGTGTTTTGCTCTTTAATGGATTCTGGTCGGGTTATATAGAATGACAGCTGCTTGCAGCACAGAGGAGGATAAAAGCAGATCTGCCTTCACCCACTTTCTTAGCTTTGACAGTAGCACGATGCCCCTGGGCTTCATTATTTCTTTGCTTTGTTTAAAGTTGCAGTGCATCAGCTATTCCATCCTGGCCTCTCCTGAAGGTGATCACGGGTTGGCTTTGGCCTGGTAGTTCAATTTGACTTGACTTTGACTTGCTGCAGAGTCTGTAGGACATTTTATCTTCTCTTATCAACAAAGTTATGTCCTGTGACACATTATCACTAACAATCTTTCAGCAGAGGGGAACATGGCTGCTCTGTCCGCTTCAGTTTATCACATCGAACAGATCTAAAGCTGAGGACGTGGGAGGAATTCAGCTGTGGCTGATGCATAGCGTGTAAAAGCAGACAGATGCTGGGGAGATAGAGGCGCAGTCAGGGTTGGCAAAATGGAGGTCGGCTATATTAGAAAAAAGCAGTTGAAAAAATAAATAAATAAAAGTGTTGAGCTAGTGTGCACTTTGCCATGCCATCTGGGAGCTCCTGCATTTTGCAGGGATATACTGCTGGAAAGCATGTGTGCATTTTACTGAAGTGCAAAGTGAGGAGGGTGTAGAGTGAAATGGAGGTCAAGGGATATACAGTCTAGTCTGGGATATTATTTTTAAAATGGATAATCTTGTTGAACTATGGGAACAGTTATCATTATTACTATATATTTATTTATTTATCTTATTTGCAAGCTTTCCTAAATGAACACTGCAGAGACGTTTAACAAAGCATTGAAAAAAATATAATCTACTTTTGTCACTGTGGTGGTTGAGCCATTTCCAGATGAAATAGAGGTTTTAAACACATTTAGAAGCTGAGTTGAGATTTAAACAGGGCTCAGCCATGATGAGAGTTCATATGGTCCATATGGAAGGTGGCTGTTTTTGCTGCCACTGTGTGAACCTGAAAGGTTTCATTTGATTATGCCTCATGATTACATACATCCACACACTAGTTCTTTGTTTTAATTTTGTGTCATGCTGGAGTTTTTGCGGCGTGGCAGAACAAACACGTTTACTGTATGTTGCCACCCACTTTGCATAGAAGCGAAACATTTCTGTGTGTGTGTGTGTGTGTGTGTGTGGGCGTGTTAAGGCAGCTGTCCAGACATCCCCTGTGGTGACAGAAGTTCCAGCCACTGACCTCATGAGCGACTTCTCTGTCGGTGTCACCAGATTCGCCTTAAAATGATCCCATCACTGTTCTTACAGGCACACACACAATATTTAGATTTACCAGAAACATTCCCTAGGGGCCCGTTTTCCCCTCTCCCAATTAAGAATGCTTACATTTTACAGCCAGGGCACACATGGCCTCCTTGGCTCTGAGGGGGTTCAGTGCAGCAGAGGATGCAGAGGTGAGGAAAGGTCGTGACCTGTGTGTGCATTTTAATCAGATTGGAGTTGCTTCTTAATTGTGATCAGTGGCAACTTTTATTCATCCGGACTGAACAGGACTCACCCTCCAGCTGAGCCACATGTCCCCCATCACAAGCAGAGCTGAGAGCCAGCTGCCACAGCTGTGCTGAGTTTTTTTTTTAATAAAGAGAGAGATTACTCTGATGATGAGATTATATTCCCAGTCATAATGAATTAATTGTATATATCGTTCAATACTCCCATGCTATTTAAGTTTTCTCATATTTGCTTTAATGCAGTGTTCTTTCCCAAGTCAGAGCTGCTGCACAGAAGCTTAGTAACAAGACTGATGTGTATTGTTAGCTCATGCATTATTTAGTGAATGCAGCGATAGGAAGGCTTTTGCAGGGAAAACACCCAGGCTCATCAGACATGCGCACTAAGCCATGAATATTAATACGTTTTCAGACAACAGACTCCCGGTAGCTCAGCACATAACAATTAATTATTACACAGAATTAACAAGGAGCATGTGCACTTCATCAGGAGTCAATTAACAACATGCTTGTGTGTTCCTCTCTCTGATAAACTAAATAATAAGCAACAAAATTCAAACTGTTAAAAGGTTAACAGAAACAAATAGTTAATTTTATGAAAGTCTCATGAGTCATGTATTTGAGGTGCTGTGAAGAATCACTGGGAATGTATTCATATGTTTTAATTATTCTGTCCTCAGTTACATCTTTGTATTCTAGGACATTGTTTTAAACTGAATGGCATCAAACGACTGACCGAATTATTAAAAAGGCTATTTCAGGATCAGGATCTCCCGTCATCATCAGCTCATTTCCTTTATTTCAGTTTAGTGACTCACGGCAGTGTATTTAATCTCAATGCAAAGCTGAGATGAGAGAGTGTGCAAAGTGAAAGCCTCTCAGGAGTGACTTCCTGCAGCCGCTGAGTGATCTAAGAGCAGGGATTGTGATGTGGCTGGTTGAGATGGCGTGAGAGGAAGAGCCAACTGGTAAACGGATTGGGAGGTTAATTGTCTCTCTGGTATTAGTTCATCTCTGCCAACTCTCGACTTATATGCATACCCACACTCAGAAAATCCTGACCATATGCTCGTCCTTTCAGTGATGCGTACATGTAAATATGTCAATTCTGCCTTACTTCTGGTGATAACATCACAGATACAATACTTAGCACTGGTATTACATGTTACTGGATATCTCTGCAGTAGAAGCTCAGAGCATTTCAGACACCACTTCTTGTTTCAGCTATTTCCTCTCTTACCCTGAGTAGCCCTCTGATACAGAAAATTAATCCTAATGAGACTCCCATTTTGAAAATGACACCATTACAGAGCTTCTCACCCACTGAATGTCTGTCCCTGAGAAAGAGATAAGCAGGCTTCAATCCACTCATCACAACCAGCGGGCGAGTACACTCGTGGCCCGCTGCCCAGAGAGACACCTGGCAGCTCCCTCTCTAACACATTTGGTGCAGCCAGATGGGAACCCTGTATTATTTAGCAAGATTTAGAGCATTAAAGAGGTGAAGTGACACAAACGGTTGCACGAAAGCAACAATCCAATCAGTCAATCAATCAGTCGGTCAATCAGTAAATCGCCATCTTTCACCCATTCAATAAGAAATCTGTAAATATGGGTCACTGACAGCTCATCTCTGCTCCGTGTGTTTGGCTCTGCAGAACAGCCAGGTGGTGGAGCTCCAGAGGAATCAGCTGCGCGATGACATCAAGGAGTACAAGTTCCGCGAGACTCGCCTGCTGCAGGACTACACCGAGCTGGAAGAGGAGAACATCTCGCTGCAGAAACAAGTCTCCGTGCTCAAACAGAGTCAGGTGAGGATGGTGCAGTCTTAACTAGGTAAACGGTAACAATGATGGGGTTTTAAGTCCAAATGAGAAGACGAATAAAACATCCTTCTTATTGGTAATTCTGCCATTGCTGCTGGTTATTATCAGTGAGGCTTAATTAAAATGGTGGCTTCGTGTGTCTCTCCCAAGAACATTTATCAAGAGAATTGAGAAAATGTACTGTATTTTTTCTTTGCCCAGAAGAGGCTCTATCCCACACACAAGGGCTCTCAGTCAATCTTTTTTTTTTTTTACTGGGACTTCATTTCACTCTAAAAAATACCCTCATTAAAAAAAAGATGAGCAGCTTTCTGTTTTTTCCACTTGCCTTAAGCTGCCATGTAGTCTTCAGTGTTAAACAGATCCAGCAACTGTTTTCAATTTTCAACGATTCAAAACACTTCCCACACACGTTTAACACAGCTGAATATATAAGATGTTGAGAAGTCCCATCTTCTTATATTCCCTTATGACTGTGTCACATTTTAATGAAAGGAAAATAAGGAAAAGAACTCATAGTTAGGAAACCAGTTCAAGACCAAGCAACGTAACTTGAATAATATATATGAAGAATTTAGGTACACATTAAGCCTAGTTTTACTTTTGAGCATGCTTATTTATGCATGTTGCTTTGAAATTTCTAACTTCATCTAAGTTGCTGCCTCTCTTCTGTCTCCAGGTGGAGTTTGAGGGTTTGAAGCATGAAATCCGCCGCCTGGAGGAAGACACTCAGTTCCTTAACAGCCAGTTGGAGGATGCCATCCGTCTGAAAGAGATCGCCGAGCGTCAGCTGAGCGAGGCCCTGGAGACCATCAAAACTGAGCGTGAGCTGAAGGCTTCCCTAAGGAAAGAACTGTCCCACTACATGAACATCGGAGACACTCTGTACCACAGGTACATAAACCCAAACACCTTGCTCCTAGATTTCAGCATTCACAGTTCAAGCAGTTCACTGTTCCCACGTTTTTTTTCTTCAATCTTCTTAGCATTTCTCTGGACGGCCTCAAGTTCAGCGATGATGCTGCCACAGAGCCAAACAACGACGAGGCTCTCCTGGGATATGAGAATGGCTTCATGAAACTGGCCAACGCCATCGCAGATGATAACCGCATCTCCACACCCAAGAAAGAGGATCTGTTCTGTCCTGCACCGAGCCTGGTTGATGACCTGCTCAGTGAACTCAACATCTCAGAGATCCAGAAGCTCAAACAGCAGCTCATGCAGGTTTGTGTTACTTCTCACCATGAAAACACGGTTGCGATGTTGCGGGTTAAGTGTTATAAATCACTCTTATCATCATGTCGTGTTCCTAGAAAACAGTATATTGCATCATAGCTGACATTGACACTGAATGTTGAATTTATAAAGAACTGATGTGTTTTTTGCATCCATAACAGATTCTCAAATGCATATTGAGAGATGTGGTGTCTTACAGTTGAGTGTTTTAACTCCATCCTGCCCCAGTCTGCTGCAGGGATCTAAATCCCATTACAGCAAAGTTAATCCGGAGAGACACACATATCCTCCGGGGTTCTGCTGGGTCCTCGAGGCAGCGGGTGGCGGCACCAGAGGGCCCGCCATCTGCTTGCTTATCACCACACGAGTCCAAGGTCACGCCTGATTGAGCACCGTGGTCACCAGAAAGTCCTGTGAACCTGTGAATGGTGATAGTTTAGCAGATTGAAGTTTTTTTTTCTCCTGCATTGGAAGCTGTTCTGTTCCTCTGCATGACATCGGGATTCCAAAAATTCCAGGATCACAGGAGATCCAACGCCTTTTAAACATTATTCCTCCCATGCTTTGTGTCATTTTATCTATTAGGTATACGTTGTTAGATATATGGAGTCTGTAATGTCTCATTGATGTGCTAGATTAGCTTTTTCTTTGACTTTGGTAGCCATGTTAAGCATGCTGCCTCCTTCAAATATCAGCCCTCATCCTGTATTGTGCATTACTAAATGTTACACCCACATTAGCATGACAATGATGCTTGTATATTATTTAAAGAGCAGTCTCTGAAATAGCTGAGTGCTGATACAAGCACAGCTGTGTACATGTGTGTAAGATGAGCCGTCAAGGGTGCATGCCTCAGCTGAGCTGAACTCAGTCCAGCAACTTGTCAAGGACATCCGGACTCTGATGCTGAGCTAAGGGGGCAGTTTGCAGTGCATAGTTTGGCTAAACCTTCCTGATAGCGTATAGAGTTACCACCTGACAGATAATCCGCTGATTTAATGTTATCTGCCTTTATAAGGCGTCCTTCACATTGGTAGGTTACCTAAAAACAAATAACAACAAAAAAACATAAAAAGTAGCATCCAATAAGTCTAATGCTTTCCTGTTTTCTCTCAGATGGAACGTGAGAAGGTCAACCTGCTGTCCAACCTGCAGGACTCTCAGAAACAGCTGGAGCAGGCTAACGGGGCTCTGTCAGAGCATCAGGAGAAGATCGGCCGCCTCACAGAGAACCTCAACGCGATGCGCAAACTCCAAGCCAGCAAGGAGCGGCAGTCTGCCTTAGACAACGAGAAGGAACGGGACAGCCATGAAGACGGAGACTACTACGAGGTGGACATCAATGGACCGGAAATCCTGGAGTGCAAGTACAAGGTGATTGGCTGTGAGCGGCGGCGAGTGAGCAGTGAAACATGTCAGACCAAACAGGTCATTTCACACGCGGTATGTTCTTGCCTAGGTGGCCGTGTCCGAGGCAGGAGAGCTGAAGGAGGAGCTGAAGACGCTGAAAGCAGAATACCAAACCTGTCAGTCTCGCTATGAAGAGGAGCGCACGCGTCTGGAGAACGACGTCACAACGCTGGGAGAAAAACTCGCATCTCTGGAGAAGAGCAGCAGTGCAGAGAGACAAGAGAAGGCGAAGCTGGAGAAGGAGCTTCGCAAGGTGAGATGCTTCTCATGTTTTCTTCCTGAATTAATCATTACCATTTTCCTCCCTTTCAAACAGTGACTCATCTTTTTTTACTTCTCGTGTGTGTTGTCAGCTGAGCGATGTGGCAGGCGAATCCCAGGGCAGTCTGAGCGTGGCACAGGATGAGCTGGTGACATTCAGCGAAGAGCTAGCCACCCTCTACAACCATGTCTGCATGTGCAACAACGAGACGCCCAATCGCGTCATGCTCGACTTCTACAAGGAGGGCAAGGGCGGTCGGAGCAGCCCGGAGGGCCGCGGCCGCCGCTCCCCCATCTTGCTCACCAAGGGTCTCTTCCCCGAGCCTGGTAAGGCCGACCTTAGTGACGGAGCCCCCTCGCCGGTCTCCTCCATGCCTTCCCCTGTGTCTGACCACCGCCGCGAGCCCATGAACATCTACAATCTGGTGGCCATCATCAGAGACCAGATTAAACACCTGCAGCTGGCCGTGGACCGGACCACCGAGCTGTCCCGCCAGAGAGTGGCCTCTCTAGAGCTCGGCACCGTGGCCGACAAGGACAAGGAAGCCTGCATGGAAGAGATCCTCAAACTGAAATCCCTGCTCAGCACCAAGAGGGAACAGATTGCCACTCTGCGCACCGTCCTAAAGGCCAACAAGCAGGCTAGTCTTTTACTTTTTTCGCGCACATCCTCTTGTCTGATATCACTATTGAAAGTCTGAAAGTTAGAAACACAGAAAGAGTGAGCTATTTCAGGTCTGCTCAGCTGCTGCGGCAAATGTGCCGCAGACAAGATCTATAACAAACACCAGTGGAGACAGTAGCCATATGGCGTCAGCTGCTTTGAGTATCTGTGTCCTTCAGAGACAGGAACAGCCTTGCAAAGCACAAAGAACTGTAAGCAGAAGGTAGGGTGTGTGTGCAGTTGTTCTTCAGACCCTTTAAACTATGTGTGTGGCTGTTCAGTGACCACTAGAGCACAGATATGGAAACGCCTCATAAACCAGCCATGGTTTCCACATCAACAAGTTACAGGCAAAAACAGGTCTCTGAGCTGCCGTAATCACTTAGGCATGATGGGGAAAAAGATGAGGACAGGGAGACTCCTCCAAACGTTTCCCAGCAGCTCAGAAGCTTTTTTTCTTCTTGTCCTCTTACAGACGGCGGAAGTTGCTTTGGCCAATCTGAAGAGCAAGTATGAAAATGAGAAGGCCATGGTGACCGAGACCATGATGAAGCTGAGGAATGAGCTCAAAGCTCTGAAGGAAGACGCTGCCACCTTTTCCTCTCTCCGGGCTATGTTTGCCACACGGTAAGAGGCGTAGAAACAAAAATCATACATTTAAGGAGCTGTTCTTTGCCGTCACTGGATTGGTCAAACACTGAAGTGCGCTTGTTGTCATGCCGCTGTAGATTAATATGCAGGGATAAAACAGCAGACTGTTGTTAAACTACTGCAATATGCAAAGGCCATATACAATATAACCAGGTAGCTAAAGGCAGGATTACTGTCATAATCCATGTTTTCCATATGTTGGGTCTGTCTGTGTGGCATTATTTCAAAACAACATGTTTTGTTTTATTACTGATGATGAAGAAATTTTTTAACTACATAAACTGACTATTAAGCACAGGAGGGGTCTAATCACAGTATCATCTAAATTGTGTCACTTGTTTTTGTCCAGTGACTTAAAGTGTGGGCCGCTTAGATAGGCTGACACGCTCACTAATCTTTTCTGATTCCCAAGAGAAGCCGGCCAAAGGTTTCGCCCATAATCCCACCTCAGCTTGGTCTGGATTATACACTCAACACATCGCCCTAAGTGCTCACACACTGCTTGTTTGTTTATATATGTGTGTGTTCATGTGAGGACATGTAGTGAATGTAAGAAAGTAGCTGGGCATTCATTGTATGGGGAGTTAAAGGTACATGTAGATGTGATTATTATCAATGGGCTGTTTTTTCCACAGCTTGTAAATGTTTGCTCCCAAATACTGAGCCAGTCTTTTCTAATAGTCCGTTAAAATGCAGAGCAAGGCTCAGGCTTTTTCAAAGGGGAAAAAAAGCAGGAAGAGGAGGGTGATTAGAGATGGTATTGTACAAGGAAGGCTGCAGGGAGGGTGCTGGCAGCTCAGTATCCCTCATCTTACTCGTACAGAAATTCGACACCCACCTCTAAAGCACACTTGTTAAAGAAACTTCATATACCTCTAGTTAGTTACATAAGAAAATGCCTCCTATATTTAAAAAAGTAACAAACAAAAGGACGCTTAAATGTGTGTAGCCGCAGGTTTTGATGAACTGCAGGCTCCTAGATGGCACTTCAACTGAACCATTGTGTTGGGAACCTGATCTGGCATTTTTTAATGCCGTTGCCTTTACTCTGATCATATTTGTTTCTTTATTCTCAAGCCTCTTCTCTGAAGAAGCTTTAACAGCTTAATCCTTACTTCTTACTTTTAAAATCCCCTGATTTTCTTCCATGTGCCCAAAAAACTAACACTGGTGACACTGTCTCTGCTTTTCACCACGATTGTAGACTTACATTCAGCCTGTTTATGGTATTCATGCATTGGTATGTAAATTTTCTCCTATACGGCGCAGAGTTGGGTCAGGGGACTCTGTGAAAGGCCGGGGGACTTGCTGGACTGAGGTTTCCCACACTCCCCCTCCTATGAGCCCCCCCGTTCCTCTTCCGTCCTTCCTCACCAAACAGCCGGTTCTGTAGCTGTCTGCAGAAGAAAGAAAGGAAGGAGCAGGCTTTTAGTTAAAGCCCACTACAGGAGCCCAGATTTCCATGCTAATCACCTCTGATAGTGTGTAAAGGTGGATTTCTGAAACGTGAAAAACTATCGAACACAAAGGATGCCTGATACGGTCTCTGGATTCTACACAAAGGAGGGAAAGAGGTGGAGTGGACTGGAGAGACTGTTTATTATTTGGTTCTATCCTACAGTGTCTCTCGCTTATAACAGAAGTTTCTTAAAAGAAGAGCATGTTTCATACTGATTATTTCAGGCAAAATGCCCAGGCCTGAATATATTTCCTGGGTTTGTTTGCTCTTCTCTCTCTCTGTGTGTCAGCGTCTCTCCAGCTGCAGTCTCTGGTGTCATGTAAACTCCTGCCTCTGACATTCCTACGGCGTGCCTCGGCGCGCTCTCGCCTCCTGCACCAACTCACTAACAGTCAAATCATTAGCCTGACTCACATCTCAAATGTGCACTTTTTCTTTCCTCGCCGTTTAGCTGTTAACTCCTTTTTATTGCCCCTTTTTTAAAGTTGCTTTTCTCAGCTGCTTCTCATGGCTTCATCTCTGTGTGTGATCCCACCATGACAAATCAAGCTTTAGACAAAGCCTCAGCTGAAGAGGCTGTTTGTTTACTGCGGGGACAGTAATGTCTACGAGCGATCTTTATCTCAATGTTAACAGACAAAGCAATTCAATCCCACCAGCCACTGTAAGTCGCCACAAAAGGATGAAAATCTGGGCTCATTTTATTTATTTATTTATATAGTTGTGAATGTGACGACTTAACAGGCCAGCAGTCGCCTCCTGTCTCCCTTCATCCATTGTGTCACAACACCCCATCAGCAGGCCAAAAAAAGGATGCTAATGTATCCCCCTCAACTCCAAAGAATAGACCCCCTTTTTTTTCCCGGGAAAAACGCACGGCCTCCCTCTCCCACAGAAGACTGACCGAGCTACACCCAGCACCACCGGGGTCGCCCCCCAGATCTCATACGGGGTTTAATGAAGTAGCACTGATCCCCTTTGTCTGGGTGTGTGTCCCACAGGCAGTCAAGCTGCAAACACAAGAGAGTGGGGGGCATGGTTTCTGTTCGTATGGTGGTCTGGCGAGGGCAGAGTTCACATGGCCCAGAACCACGTGCAACGCAGTGCACAACAAAAACATCTGGGATTGTTGACACTGCATCCACATTTTTTCTTTAAAGGAAAGGTTTTTCAGATATAGTTTGTTTTTTTAGGATTTTCTTACTGTTTTTCTATTTTATATTAAATAAAGATTCACTTAGAAAGAAAATCAGAGTGTAATTGACAAACCTGTAATCAGGCAAACCAAATGGATGACTGGCATTATATAAGATCTCTGTCATGTTTTATTGTTGCAAGGCCTAAAACAGGTTGTAGAATAACTCCAAAGGTTGGGCGTTTCCAAATAAAGCAAACGCTTAAATGGCAGTTAGATAAAAGGTGGCCGGGTGAGGCTACGCACCAATTAAATTTCACCGTTTTCTTACTGTTCGCTGGAGGAGAAGGAGATCATAATCATCCCCTCCCTTCAGATGAGACATGCCACTCATTACCACAGAAATCACTCACTTTGCCTTGTCAGCTACACAAAAAAGTATGGATGATCAAGAGAACTAGGAGAGAGAAAGTGACGGATTCAGGCAGCCAGATTAATAGAAGCAGCAACGAGGACGAGATGGGGCTTGTGAGGTGAGATAAGACCTGGGAAAGAGGATGAAAATGAAACATGAGCTGTACA
>JBBDHI010000014.1:7800899-7811542 GCA_037177115.1 Craterocephalus stercusmuscarum
ATGCAGGCAGTGTGAGCCTTTCATTTACACCTGAAAAGGAGCGAGGGAATAAATAGTGACACCCCGTTCTGCAGTGTGATCCGTCATATGGTTGGTAAATTTACACCATGATACCTTCAGATAGGTGCAAAAAGGTGATGCCTCATGTGTTGACTTTCACACCCCCTTATTCAGCCCGGATGCTCACCTTCCTCTTCAACTTTAAAGGTCCTAATTGCCTTACATCTCTGGCAGTCTCTCACCTTTTTCCTTCTTTTGCTAATCCTATCCTCCTCTCTCTTCCTCATTCCTTCCTCCTCCTGAATGTTGTTTCTTTTTTTTGTCCTGTTGTTGTTTGTGGATGAGCCCCACGGGAGCGGAACAGAGGACACACCCCAGAGGGCTGTTTGGTGCTCTGCTTTCTCTGGGCCAGCATGCTCCAGTCAGACTGACGGGCAGCTCCATGAGCCTCCGGTTTCTTTTAAACCAAATTTCAACCACCCACAAAACACTTTGTCCCTCATACTGTGCACTAACATGCCCAGAATTCATTAAAACAAGTAGAAGTTTCAATCAAAAGGAGAATATGTGTTTAATTCTCGTTTGCTTGTCTCTTACATGCGGATTTGGTCAGTTTGGGTGTGCGGTCAGAGAAACGGTGCAGCTCTGTCTGGCATGCAGCCACGTACAGGGAGACATCATCATTAGAGACCCCGCTGTTGTCTGAGCTGGTCGGAGGCTGACGACGAGCGTGCAGCAACAGTAGCAGCTACAAAGGGGTTAATGGTGCATAGCTGAACAGACACGAGTTTCAAAAAGATGGGGAGGAGAAGGGGTGAGGAAGGGGGGTGGAGGGGTTAAACAGACACAGAGGAGGGTATGGAGGGCTGGCAGGCACATGCTTCTGAAAATTAGCTGAAAAAATAAATCAAAAAGCATTACTGCTATACAGTGCAGAGAAATTACAAGCAAATGTGGATACAGCATGAAGAGTTAGAGCGTCTGTGGAAAAGCTTCCCCTGTTACTGATGATAAATGAAACATCAGTAGTTTTGCTCTTGGGGCTGTTTGAACTAAATCTTTAAGAATTTATTATTTACAGTAGGTTTGGGGATAGGAACAGAGCAAAAATACTAAATCTGGTTTCATAAAGTTGGATTGATTTGGTGTACAAAGGGAGCAAACTGTTCAGATTATTTTTTATATAGGCAGTGGGGCTGCCATGTTTAGGCACCTAAGGTGTAGCTGGGGGGGCGTTGAGGGCCCTGTTCAGGGATTCGGAGTGGTTCACCTCTGTTGGCACACTTGGGACATATATCCTTCCCACCAGTAAAACTTTCTTACTTTCCATCACTGAGTGCAAATCAGCTGACTGTGAAGTGAAGCGCCACACTTTTTCCACTGTTACATCTTAAAAATATCAGACTCCAACCTCTGGAAAAACATCAGGGGCAGGCAGCAGAAAAACTAGAGTTTATGATCAAAACAAAGCTGCTTTGCTTTTCCTCCTCCTTCAGCTCCTTATCGTTTCTCTGGAATGATCCACAAAGACAACATCTACTGAGCAGGACGGAAAGTCAAGATAATCAGTTAAAGATGAGGAGAAAGCCTGAGCGGTGACACGGAAACCCCGGTGCCACTTTCTGCTCCGCACTAATGGGCTGATGTGGAGCTTTCAGAGGAGAGCACACAGCCTATATTGAAACAGTCCTCTTCATCCCTTTCATGACTTCACGTGACAGCCCGTGTCATGCCTCTACGCCGATGGGCAAGTCACGGTTGAAAAAGCAGCAAGCAGTGCTTAAAAATAGAAAAACATGAAATGACGAGTCCGAGTAAATGGAATGAGAGGCTTAGGATGAGGATCTGCTTTCAAGCTGAGTGCTTTGATAGAAAGATTAGTTTCTCTGTGTAATGTTTCCTTCTCTTTTATTTATTATCTCAAGTATTTATCCCAGCACTCAATGAATGGGGTTGTCGTGCTCGACCCTCGTACCGGCGGGAGCGCGCATTTCTTTCTTTCGTTTTTTTTTTTTTCTTCTTTTTTTTTCCAGCGGTACAGAGAGGAGAGAGTTCAGCTCGGCTCCTGGAGAGGGAGGAGAAAGGGCTACACAGAGGAATATGCTGCGCTTCTTCTGCACAAAAACTGACCCGGATAACATCTCTGGTATCATTTAGGATACCATGAAGTGTCCTTAGAGGCTTGGCGTGCTTTTTTTGTCGGCGAACAGGAAAAGAGGAGAGCTAGTAAAAAAAAAAAAAAAAAAGTACAGACGCTCCTCCGAGTTGAGTTTAGTCCGCGGTACGCTGGAGCCAGCGCTGTTGGCAGTTTCTCCGACAAAAAGACGCGTTCAGCAGAGAAAGACCTGAGAGGAACTTTGTGCAAAATGCAAGGGGTTTCAGCGACGGGTAAGTGTTTAACGCTCGGCTCTTTCTGCCTGCTCTTTATTAAAAAAAAAAAAACTGCGGTTTTCTTAAGATGTTTCTAAAAGGCTGTGGCCAGTATTGCGCACAGGATTTGAATTCCAAAATGCTTTTGCCAGCTGTCAACGGGGCAGCTGCAGGCCCGCATCTACTCCTCAGCAACTCAGCTCGGAGTTGTTTTGCTCGTCAGGCGGCTTCATGAGCGCCGCTAAAAGGAGCATTAAAGGCTGTGTCTGTTTGGAAGCTTGAGCTGACAGGGCATGGACAGGAGGGAAGTCTGCGCCAAAGCCTGAGAGAAAAGGCCCTGACCCCATAATTTGCCCCCACCCACCCACCCCCAAGCACCCTTGACGCAGGCCCCCCAACTACCCCCTTGAGAGACGCATACTATCTCAGCTGTGACCGGAAATCAAACAGTAAGCAGAGTTTCTGATGATAAGCAGAGGACTGATAGACCCTCCTCCCTATTGTGGTGTGTCTGTGAAGTTTTCAGTGTCCCTGTGAGGAATGTGATTTAAGTGGAGGAGTGAGATTGTGTGAGGCAGAGCTCATGAAGTTGGAGGTCTGTAGAAAGTCAACTCAAGCCTAACCATCAGTCTTGGAGGATGGTTAAAGGGCAGGTTAGACAGTGAGTGCGTGTGGTTTCCTCTTTAGTGTGTGAAGCTTAATTTAATGGTGTGAGAAAGTCACGAGAAACTGATTTTCATTGCTTGCTTACTTCTTTCTCTCTCATTATTTGCCACTTTCAGATCATTGCATGTTATCCTTGCAGTGACAGATCTGGTGGCAGCTGGTTTCATACTGCCATCCAGCAATTGTGAAAACAAAACGGATAATTCGGCTAATGTCCAATCTGTTGGCCTCACGTTGGCCTCAGAAACCATGAATTGGCTTCAGCAGGCAGACAAAGAAAGGGGGGAGGGTACGAGAGGGGGAGAGTGATAGAGATGAAGTGCTGATGGGACGATATCGGGCTGCAGCAGTAGAGGTGAGCTATGCAGAGAGAAAAAGAGAGGGTGTTTGTTGTGGGACTCGGGGGAGGAATCGATCTGCCGTCCTCCTGGCTGACTCTCTTTTTCCTGCAGTTCAGCAGTGTATCGTTTCTCTCCCACACACATATTCATTCCCAAGGCCCTTTCTCTGTCTCTCTCTCTTTTTTTTTTTGTTTGTGCTGGTCCCTTTCTCTCCCACACTGTCCCAGATCAATGTCTGCCCCCCCCCCCATCTCTCCGCCTGCCTTCAACCCCTCTTCCTCTCTCCAACACACACAGCTGTAGTTCTCTTTGAAATCAGATGAAATATATGTATTTTTTTTCTATTCTGACGTTCCCCCCCCAACTGTACTTCCACATGGGAACTCTAACCAGCCAGTGCGCTCTCCAATGCTTATTTTTGTATTTACGATGGGAGGGTCAAAGGGGTTGTAGGCTGCTAGCATTGAATCATTGGAGAATCTATTAAAATAAACCACATCACAAATAAACTGTGGTGGGATAGATAGCACGCCTCTCAGTCTGAGGCCTCCGACGTGTTTCCATGAACGTCTTCTGACAGACTTCACTCTCGTTTTAACACTCTTCACACTCTGCATCTCACTCAGATGTCGGTGTGTGTGTGGTTGTCCCTCAAAAAGTGCAGGGCTATGCGGGGTCCATGTGTGGACCATGGATGTCCTTGCTGGCTGTTTAGGTTATTTATTATTAACAAAAGTAATTTGGGCATGTCTGTGTTTAACTGAGCCTGTGTAAACATCTCTCCTCTATATTAGATAAACACACAGCATAGGGCTTTGAGAACAGGATGGTGAGAATATTATTGTCCCTGCAAAAAATGTGGCCACAAGTATGTGTAAGGCAGTGCCGTTGTTTAGGTTATCTGTTAGGTGATGGCAATGGAGACCTAAAAAATATCCATGTAGCATAATGTATAGTCCCGGAGTGTGTTTTATCGGGGTCAGCATTTTCTCAGGGGTTTACAGAGACTCCAGCACAATGTAGGGGAGTGGGCCAGTCAGCTAAAGCCTAACAGTCCCGATGGTATGTTTCTTGTTTATCTCAAAGTCTACAGTCTGTAGATGATGATGAATTAAACCAATTACAGCAGCTCACAGAGCGTGTACCCAAGAACAATTTTTGTGGTCAGGGGTCACCAGCGAAGTATTTTATGCAAAGACTGCTGGTGAGAGCCACACATACACAACATCAGTAGCAGACCCTTTGTCTCTTTTTAAACTCAGAACCAGGAAAAGACGAGCCAAAGAGTTTAGCAGGTGTGATACGATTATACAGCCTTTCATTTAGTGGCTTAGTAAAAAGGAACAGACTTTCCAGTGATCTAGATTAGTTATTTTTTTCCTTTATTTGCATGTTTAATAGAAAACAAAAGACTTTATAAATCGTACATCTTGTACTGGTCACAGTCCCAGAAAACGATACTTAGGACTCAGAAGCCCTAGCTATGGAATTGTCTTATAAATACTCTTTTTAAACTTTAAGACCTAAGAAAAAGGCTGGAACTTCTCATTTTGGCATGGTGTTTCCTTTTATGCAGTTGTAGCTATAGTATGCTAATATATAGATCTTCAGAGTAAGCTCATGCAGGAGCTTTTATGAAAGCAGGTTTAAAAAGTAGAACAAGACCAAAAAAACAAAAAACTGAAATCTTCATTAAGTAAAAGCCAATAACCGTCTATATTTGTCTTTTAAAGTCTGATGAATTAACTGCTTCAAGTTCAACATAAATTTGGACTATCAATACGATTACTGTAACAGCAAATATGTTCATTGTTTCTTTTTGTCCCACAGATTGACTGATACAGTGTTTAAGAAGAGCAAAACACAACAGATATTACTATCTCCTAATGTACCTGTCACCCTCTTTAAGATGTGACCCAGCTTTCAGTAATGTCAGTCCTTTAGACACTAGCAAATCTCCTGCAACTCTCTGCAGTGCCACCATCTTCTGTCGCATCTCATTATATCTGTGTGAGATAGCATGACTCAGTTTGGGGCCATTCAGAAGCCCCAGGCTCTTTCCCGGCCAACCTGGGTGTCTCACTTATTTTCTTAATGCGGTTCATGTGCGGGTCCTGCTGTTGCAAAGACTTTATTCAAATATGACAATGACACTGCAGTTCCTGTTAGCGAGTTAGTAGCAAGGCCCCAAAAATGATGGAGGTTTTTTCTGACGGGCATAAGCAAGCGTGGATAAAGGAGGCCTTTCTTAGTTGTCTGCGTGAAAGTGTGGATTACAGAATCAGATACAGCATTTTAGATAATCCAGCCGTTATATACTTGTGCACTTAATTAGTACAGGTGTAAATAACTGTCAGAGATTTTCTAGACTTCTGTCTTCTCATTCTGCACAAATTTGTATTAAATCAATTCAAATCTTCATTTGTTCTACTACGTCGGCTGCTGTGACACAAGTCAGTGTTTTTTCACAATGAAATTCAGTTTGCAAACATACCAAGAGGATTTGAACTCACACTGGGTGTGATTAGAAACTGGTTTGCTTTAATATTGTTTCTGCTTACTACAGTTACACTGAACAGATGAGTGACACTCCTGTCGAACAGGTTAGTGCATCATGTGCACACGTTTTCTATTTGAATGGAGTCTTTTTTAAATATATGGTAAACCTGTTCATAATAAGTCTGCATTCATACATTGTAACATTTTAACCCATACTGTTTTGTGTTATTTAAAAACACACTGTGACTTTACCATTGCTTGGCAGAGTGGACTGGACTCTGTCTTTAGTGGAACTGGTTGATATAATTTTCATTATTCCTTCAGTAACTACATGATCACGCAGGCAGAAGAGTTGTGTGTCTGCCTGTGTGTCACTGTTGCTTAAGAGAATGTTGCAACTGAAAAGCACTTAATTCCACCCAGACAAAGAGGCCACGATGAGTCAAGCTGTATTATGTAATGGAAAATATATAAATATTGATATACACTGGCCACCTTTCCAGGGTGTACCCTGTCTCTCTGATAATTGCTGGGATAGGCTCCAGCTTCCCTGCAACCCTGAATTGGATTAAGGGGTATGGATGTAATAGATGGATTGATTATATACTCTGCCTGGCCAAAATAAAAGTCGCCACCTGGGTGTAACTCAGTAAATAGGTCTGACCTTCCCATTGGATGATTACCGCATGGGCAATTATCTTTCAGCGGGTCATCAATGACTAGCTTCTTATTTCTGAGGCAACCGTGTCAAAAAACACATCCCATGATCGCAGAGAAGATGTTTGGTGAAATCAAATTGCAGAAAAACAACAGTAGACCTCATGGCTGTGTTTAATATTGAAAGTGAGAACATCGTTATGCACAATGTAAAGGGAACTCAAGGGACTGAACAGCACAAACCAGTGAGGTTAAATGGGAAAAGCAACAGTTTGTTAGGGAGCATAAAGATGGATTCTGGAACGATGGAATCATGTCTGATGAGTTCAGATGTTCCCTGTTCAGGACTCGTTTGGAGCAGCATCAGGTTATGACAAAAAGCCAGAATCGATGCAGCCATCATACCTAGTGCCTACTGAACAAGCCTGTGGGGGCAGTCTATGAACTGGAATTATTGCAGTCGGTCAGGTCTAGGCTCAGTAGCATTATGTGCCCAATTCCAGGATGACAGCAGTATTCATTGAGCTCAAATTGTGAAAAGTGGTTCAGGAAGCATGAGACATCATTTTAAAACATGGATTGGCCATCAGAGTTCAGACCTGAATTCGCTATGGGAATCTCAGCGCAGAGGTCAGACTCTCCCACCACAGTAAACGTGTGCCCTAATCAAAGGGGTTCAACAAAATATTAGTGTGTGTGATGTTTTTATTGGTGGCAACTCTATTTTGGCCAGGCAGGGTATGCTTACTGTATTCATCCTGTTTCTGCTGCGTTATGTCCATCTCTTCTTACAGAGATGGCCTGCTTTGTTCCAACACCCAGAGAGCAGCTGGCTTCACATTTGTTGCCAGTCTGGGGACTTGAACCTGGGTCTTCCGCCTCTCCGACCACAAGGCTGCCACTCCTCCATAGGTTTAAAAATTAGCACAATGTCCTAAGTATTATTAAACCAACTCAAAATGACTAATATTATACATCAGGATTGCCTGCATGTGGTACTACCGGATAATTTTCTGAGTTTTCTTGCAAAACTATGTCCACTTTGGACTCCTTTCTGCCTTTTTTCTCTTTTTAGTTTATCTGGAAGCAGGTCTCAAGCAACTCCACACACACAACTACAGGGATAGCGAATCAAGTGACATGGAGGTAGCATTTAGGTGTGTGTGGCATGATCACACTTTGGGTTTTGTAGAAGAGTGTTTACTCAGACAACTACAGTAAATGACTCTATTTTTTCTGCACAACTTTTAATGTTGTGGCCTAAACTGAAATATGACAACTTCATACTATCTGTTTGAGCAAACTATAATTTTTGCTCAAACAGGAAGGCATTTTTCAGAGCCTTAACATGTCGCATAATGCAGAAGGGTCCCTCAGTAATAAATTACTTACTGTAGGAAATAAAGAAATGATGATTTTTTAAGTTTAATCTTTTTTGACCCAATCAAAACACAGTTGCAAACATAATGTTGCATAGATTCCCGAAATGCTACTTACTGGAACATTAAGTGCCCCATTTATTCGCTGTTCCATGAATGTCTAAATACAAGCATTTTCCAGACGCATTAGGGCCTGTTTGGTTTGACGGCAGTGGACAAACACCAGCAGAGTTTTTATTGCACAGTGGTGGCCACAATGTGTCAGTGGTTAAGCCTATAAAATGCCACCATGGTCACATGTGCTGTCGCATTTTTATTTCCCTGTTGTTGCCTTATGAGATAAAACCACCAGTTCATCTGCAGCAATGTTTTACGTCTGAGTGGTTTTAATTTTGTCCCCATTACTCCACTGGTTCTACGGGATGTGTTAATGCCATTTAGTAATTGGAGAAGTTACTTGTGATTTATTTTTCCTTTTAGATTTGGTAAAAAAAACGTTTGATATCAGCAAACACATGCATTAGTTTATTACAAAATTGCAAAGTACAGTGTTTTTTATTAATATCAGGTAACCAATATTATGGTCACACTCCAGCTAGTTGAGTAGGAATATAAGAGAATTCATTTTAATAACTAAAAATACAATCACCACACGAATATGTGATCCTATATCCCTGAAAAATTTGTCATGTAGCCTATTATTTCTTTTTAAGAAAAAGAAATGGGAATTCTTTTGGAACAATCCTTTGTTTATTTCACAAGTCTGCTTATGTCATAACAGATGTCATCTCAGAGGCTCATGTTGCCTGAGTGATTCTACAGTTTAATAAAAAGTCTGCTGGAATCTGACGACGAGGATAGCAGAAGTAATGAGTCAGATGCAGTTTAATATTCGGATGTTTCTCTTCATAGATGCAGTTCCTCCTGCTCAATGTGTTTATACTGGAGGTCTCTTGGCACATACACACACGCACAGACACACAGAAGGCGGAAGTGACCTAGTTTTCCTAAATGGTACCAACTGTTGAGGCCTTGTAGAAATGAAGAGAATTACCCGGTGTCACCCAATAAAGAGCTGACATGTTAGATGTTGAGGACCAACTTAGAGGCTGCATTAATCTGCTGGTAATCTATTTAAATGTGCAATGTGTATGCCAGCCAGATGCCTGTCTGGAGAACTTCTAAGATTTCTGAGGGAGAGTTCTGTTTTTTTAGGACAATCCACGGTTGCTTTAAAACTGAGAAATGATAATATTAAATCAGCAGTTTTTAGTCTGAGGTCTGATCCCGGTTCAGTAGTCTGTCTCACCCAAAAAATGTGGGTCTCAGTTAGAGGGGCTAGAATTTCTCCACAGCCTTTTGTGTCAGTGGATCTGTATCTGTCTTCGCTAGTCTGCTGTCTGTCTGGATTGGACCTTTCCCGATGAGGGGGATTTTCCTGGGAAAGTCATATGGAAAGAAAAAAACTGAGCCTTAATAGTAAAAGCATGTTCCATTCTATTTCTCTCCCTCTGTGTGTGTGTGCGTGCGTGAGTGAGTGTGTGTGTGTGTGTGTGTGTGCATTTTATGAGTTGAGCTCCTTTCTAGCACACTGAAGGCATTGTGTTTTTCCTCTCTGATCATCAGAAGAGCAAGGCTCTCTGGAATCACAGCTTCCTGTCCACACTGGGGTGAGGCAGGGGGATCCAGAGAGGAGGGAAGTGGGAAGAGGAAGAGACGGAGCCAGGTGGGGGTCACCTTTAGGTTAGAGGGCGAGCGTTAGCCTGCTAGATCGTGAAAGATGGGAAATAAGAAGCTATGCTACATATAATGCCACCATGTTTGGGATGATTTAGAATTAGCATTTATGATGTAGCTTATTTGATATATTCCATATCAATTCTTGCAAAGTGTATATCTGTGATTTCTGACTTTTACTACCCTGAATACCAACAAATCTCATGAGATAATAAAACCAATAAAGAACTGACCCATTGTCTTTATACATAAAGAGTGATAAGCCTCTTTCCTGTGTGAACAAGACATCCATCATTGTCCACAAACTACAAGCTACACCATTGTACTGCGCGCTGGTGTACTGCAATGAACTACTTTAAGTATGTTCTTGTATACCAGTCATTCTGCCGTTTGTAGGTGGCTGGAATAATATACCTCCCAACAGCATTTTAAAGATTCATGATCTTTATGTTTTATTTAGTTTTACATCTTCATATCAGCCACACTGTGGAAGTCATAAATTTGGTCATGTGACAGTAATACTGAATCGAAAGCTGCAATCTGTCGCTCTGTGTGTTTCTTTTTTTTTATTTGAGAAAAAATGTCTTTCCATGCTGTAAGCTCCTTGGCAGGGTCCTAATAACAGCTGGAGGACACGTCAACCAAACAAGGCTGGTGCTGACACACCATTCCAACCATTTATATTTGCACAGTTATCTCCATGTAATCCATGTAGTTTCATATCAAACTGCCAGCAATGTCATGTTGATCAGCACATCATTTCATGCTCCAGTGATTGTAGGACAGATCGGTCATAGCAGCAGCTGGATTGTAAGATTATCAGTCTCAGTTTCTGGACATGCACCGTGCTTCTTTGGACTGTCTCTGACCATGAATGACCAGCATTAAAGTGGACATATCATGCTTTTATATCTTTCCTTTTCACATGTGAATCATTCATTTATGGTTTATATAAAGTAAAACTGCAATCCTTTGGTCTGAAATCGTTGTTAGT
>JBBDHI010000014.1:7816675-7833130 GCA_037177115.1 Craterocephalus stercusmuscarum
TGACTTTATATAAACCATAAATGAATGATTTACTTGTGAAAAAGAAGGATTTAAAAGCATGATACGATACCTTTAAGACTGTTTTCCGTGTTTATGACCGTTGTCCCTTGATTCATTCATTTATTTCATATATTTTATGTATTTGTTTTCGGAGTTTACTGAGTATTGCTTTATTCTCTGCAGGTTCATGAAATTTTTATTCTTATTGTCTTTCATAAATATGCATAAAAAGTACTTGATATGTCATCGTTCTGTTTCCCCCTCAGGTGGGGTTGTAACCATAAACATATTGAGGGGTTAAATGCTGTTGGTCCAGTGGAGCGTTGATCATTTTTCACTCGGCTCTTTGGGGTGTGCTTTGCTTGCCTGTTTGCGATCCATCATGTCACATAGCTGCGGGTGACAAATGTCCCCACGTGGATTCCTTGGTGGAAACATTTGCATCTGACGCGTATCAGATCGGGCCCCTTCACACGAAACCTGAGCGCAGGATTTTGGTTGTGCTTGTGTTTGCAGTGAAGGTAGAACAGAAACAAAACGGTGTTAGAGGGGCTTGTCTGCATCTTTGCCCCACCGGTTTCTTTGACCTCATATACCTAATGTTTTTATTTCAGTTCTGCCAAATTTATCTTAATATGAGCTTCTTTTTTTTTTTGTAAACTCCTTTTCTCTGCGCTTCACAATAATCTCTACTGAGCCGTTTATAATCACAGACCATCTGGGCGCTGTAGGGAGAGATGAGCCTGCAGCTCATCATATGACCAAACCCACCCTGAGTGGATACACACTCGTGTATGTGTGTGTTTACCCCCGCACACATACATGCACAGCCCCACCTTTTAGTAGTTACAAGCCATCGTGTGGTTGTTCACGTCCATCACACCTTTCAAGAACTCAGTCAAGGACAAACACTCGATCCAAACAAAGCGCTGCGCTCCAGCAGCCTACATAAGCATCATCGCTTTGTGAATATTGATCTCCTGCTGGCTGAATGCTGTACTTTGATTGGGATCGAGGACATCCAAGCAGGGAGAGGGGACAAATGTGCATGAGATAAACTCCAAAACCGGTGAAATGGATGAAAATGTGAGGGCTTTATGATTTAAGCTTTGTCCAAATAAGCTTGCATAGAAATGTTAATAATCTGACCTCCAAGCAAGCATCCAACCCCAACAAGCGTGGCCTCTGTATTTATTGTCAGCTGGTTTTAAATATTGCTTCGCTGCATTCTGGAAGGCTCTGCACTTCTTGTGTGATGGGCTCACAGGAGCTCATACCGATCATTAGGGAAATGCTGACTGCTGCTGTATTCTAACACATTCTTCACTTATATGCTGATTGTGGGAAAATGGTTCATACATTTATGCTTTAAATTGCTTCACACCAGCAATGCATTCCCCCTGTCGCTTTCCTAAATAATCCACCCTGAGGATGATATCTTTGATTTAGTTTATTAAGGATGATGCCATTTAGTTATATGCTCACTGGGGACTTTATTTGGTGCACCTTGCTAGTACTAGGCTGGCCATTATTTTGGCTTCTGAACTGTATTAATTTTTCGTTGCATAGATTTGAACCATTCCTCAGGGATTTTGCTCCATGTTGACATGCTAGTAGCATCACACAGTTTCTGCTGATTTGGCGGCTGCACACCCATGATGAGAATCTCCCGTTCCACCACATCCCAAAGAAGCTTGATTGGAATGAGATCTGGTGACTGGAGTTCAGTGAAATCACTTTCATCATCACAAAACCCTTTTAAATGACTTGACCTTTGTGACGTGGGGCACATTATCCTTTTAAAAGTAGCCATCAAAAGCAATTGAGTAGGTGCAACTGATAAAAGTGACATTGACCTTAGCTACCTGTAAAATCTGTCATCTCACAGTCTATGTTTAATATTTCAGAAACATTTGGATGGTCATTTTGAAGCACATCTATAAATAAATTCGTACAAAGGACCAAATTCTGAAAAATCAGCATTTTATTAAGTGGTTGAATAGCTACAAAAGTGATTCATATTACCAAATTAAAAATACAGACAGAAAATAGAAACATAAAACATCCTGTGCACATTTATGGGCTTTTTTCCCACTGCTGTTACTGGATGTTTTTGACTTGTTATTTATTATTTTAAAACAGCACATCTTTTCTGTTTGGTACATTTTTTGTGCTGTTGGATGTTTTCTTTGTGTTATTTTTACAAACACCAAATAACTCGGCTTCACTTGTTTTCTGACACACGGTAGGTCATTTTTCTCTAGAATACTTGAAATAATACTCTGTTAGTCTGTCCGTGCGCTTTCAAAGATGGACAATGTTTCATTATAAACCCAGTATTCATTTATCCACTCATCGACATTGTATTCCTTCCTGCTCTTGTTATCTTGCTCTCTGTTTTTCTTAAGTCTCTCAATATTTATCAGCTGCCTTTGTGTTTAACTCTGCACAAGATGTGATTTCCCTCTTCATGTTTAGCTTTGCCTAAAAGTTGACAACTTTTAGCACTTAGTTTTGTCCCTTTTACATGATTTATGCCTATTTTGATTTATGTGTCTCACAAATGACTTAAGCCACATGTGTTTAGTTTTGTTTATAATCGGGTGGTTCATGGCCTTCATGTCTAAGATGCCTTTTCACCGAATTTTCAACCAACAAAACATCAATCACTTTGTGATTTGCTGGGTTGTAATGAGAGACGATTGCTTAAACTTGGAGATGTTTATCCAGACTGGCTTATCAAATCTGGTCTACATGGGAAGGAAGTTTTAACATGTGATACATAAAATGATCAAAGATAAATGCACAGAAATGTGAATCATTCAGCAGTGATTGACAGATATGCAATAAGCCATAATGATGGTGTGGTGGTGTCAAGTTTAATTATGTGGCTGTGAAGCTTGGAACATTGAGAATGACGTGTGGTGTGGTGGTGGTCAGTTTAATTCTCAGTTTTAAAAATTATCCTATATGTGACTCATGGATATCACTTTTTTTTTTTTTACCGTTTAAACATTCCCTCCACACTGTACTGGTGTTATTGGAGACAGAAAAAATATATTTTTCTAAAGTGAATGAATCTGAAAATGCCACAGTTTTGTTTCTGTTATTTGTGAGTTGCATCCCATATGCAGCTCTCCCGAAGCAGTAACACCATATCTCACCTTTCCTTTAACCTGCAAATGCAAACCCCACAAACAGCTACAACAAAGGCAGATTGCAGCATTCGGTTCATGCTCCAGAAGCTACTGAGCAGCATGTAAAAATACAGTAAAATCTGTCAAATTTTCGCTTATGTTTCCTTTTAGTTTACTTCTATCTTCTTTTTCGTGTTTGTTTGCATCATACATGTTTAACGTCTCATTTTCTTTTTTTAACAAATTTATTTTTCTGTTACATTACCTTTTACATGCATAATTCGACATTATCAGAGGGTTTTGAGTGAACACACATTTCTTGTAAAGCTTCTGTCTTTATGGAAAACTTTTAAAAAGCTAAATCAGTTCTGCCTCCATGTGGATGCAAACTTAATAACACTGTGAGCTACTGAAACAGTGTATCCCGTGGTCTCTTTCCTTTGTTATACGGATAAAAAATAATCAAAATCATCATTCATAGGTTAATTCTGGTGATATGAAGTATGATCATTTGTAAAGTCTCGATTTTCTTATTTTTTTAATTTTCCTGTTTGAAAATATTCTTTTTGGCTTTGATTGTTTTTTGGGACATTTTAGTAGAAAAATCCAAATGTTCCCAGAAGCGTTGTATTTGCTTTTAACTGTGCTTTAAAATTTAGGAGTGCTAGTAATTCAGACCAACGCTGTTAATCCTGATGAGCTTGATTATTGCAGCACAATTATTTTTTTTTTACATTCCTGTCAATTTTTTTCCCGAGCTTCTTCCATTTGTAGCATCTAATTTCCCTCATCCTACGCTTTTTAACTAACCCCCCCAACATTGTACCCACCGTTTCTACCTCGCCTCAGGGCTAGGCACCCCCACACAGCATGCGACCACGGTAGAAATACGTTTTCCAGATCTCACTGCCGCCAGCTGGTGCAGCTTTAAGAGTTCTGCTGCATTGCTTTTCTATCAGGGGGTCGCGTGGATTATCCAAGGCTCCAGGCTCTTTGTAATTCAGATAAGACCTCTCTCTCCTCTAGAAGATAAGTTTAAATATTAATAATGAATTAAAAGATTGTCCTCTGGGTGAAATATTAATGACCTCTTCTTTAAGAGACGCTCCTCAGAGAGCAAGGGTGACTGTGTGCCTGTTAGGGTGTTAATTTAAGTTTCTTAAAAGGCTCTCTTTGATATCCAGCTGCAGAAAGTTCAGGATAAAAGTGGCTGTCGGACTCAATATTTCACCTGGCAGATATTTAGTAAAGGCCAGTGAGGATGTTTCGTGATGGAACAATGCAGGTTTCCCTGTTGGACGTGAAACCTAAGCTCACCTGTTTTATAATCCGATGTTATTATCTTCTGGAAGCTTTAATTGGTTCTTCAATTGAGTCTTTGTGATTACAGTGTCCCTCAGAGAAAGCTGATCTGCAGGCTTAGTGAAGATTAAGCTGCACTGGACCTCCAGCTCCGCTTCTGCTGAGCTAGCATGCTTGTTTTGTCTTCCCGGCACCTCCAGGACCTTCAGCGATGTGTGAACGTGAGACTTATTTACGTTCTCAGATGAAGCTCATGTCTGCCTGTAAAGTGAGTGTGTGTGCGCCATTCGTAGGTTTATTCATATGCGACGGTGTGGGTGTGAGAAGACTTTTTGGAAAAGTCCTGGAGTCAGGTCAGCGTGCGGTGGAATTTGAATAGTCTCCATGACAACCGCCCAGTGTCCTTTTTCCGGCTTTCATCGGCAGGGTGCATGCCGAGGCTGCCAAACCAAGTGTGCCACAGAATCAGCCCACAATGGATCTGAGCTATTATGAAAAAAGAAAGACTTAATTAATTTATCCACGCAGATTTCTGAAATGAGTCTCCTCTGACCAACTGGGTTAAGTCCTCAGAGTTCGTTGTGTGTTTGCACAGATCAAATCTAGCACAGCCCTTTGGAAGCAAGCAGATCCTTGGCAGGCAGTCATGCAGCACCGATGTTGTTTCCCTCATTGTTTAGAGTATTTTCTGTTTGTATACTGTTATATTCTTAGCCAAGAAGGAAGTACGGCAACAGATATCTGGACTCTATAATTCACAGACACCATTTGAATAAAGAAAAACTCTTCTGACATGCATTCCCGTACAGTTTGGAAGCTAGTGATACGTGCGTGTGCAATTAACTGAGAGCTCAGTGACAGCAGGAAGTATCTGCTGGTTATCCCGTCGGGCAGATGTGTGACAGATGCCGCCCACAGGTCAGTGGGACAAAGAAGATTTAGATTGATGTCACTTGTGAATATTCCAGCGGGTTTATGTGCAGCAGAGGCTGTGAATAAGCACACAAGTTCCCTCCATCAGGACAGATGGATGGAGATGGTTGCTGTGATTACCGAGAGTAGGAAAGTGTGGCAGAAGGACAGAGCTGTGCCAGCCAGTGTAGCATCTCCTCTACCCTTTATGTTGTTCTGATTTCAGTCTGTATCATAGAAATCAGTTTTCCGTTCAAGCTAAATTCTTCACTGTTGCAATCTGGATAAAAAGAGGGAACAAGATGGCAAAAGGTTCAGCATTCCTGCCTGAACCGCAGCTCACATTCCTCTCTTTGGTGTAAAGACGGGGCATGAGCCCCATGCCTCATTAGATAACCCACAAAGGCAAAGCTCCGTTCCTATTTCCCCTTTCTGGATTGCCCTCCAGGGTTGCCACAGCGCTGCTTCTTTACCACATCTTTCCCTCGTGTGGGAAGATTTCACCTCGTCAGGCCGACAGAAATGAGCAGCCAGCTTTATTGCGGCGCAGAGAAGCACCTGTTCCACCAGCCCAGCGTGATGCATAATTCACTGTGCCGAGCATTTCAATCAGTTCACCAAGAGGCGGCCTGGAACAAGCGGTTGAGCCGAAGGGTTTGCACAGGAGGATGTTCTTACTGCTGCTTCAGTGAGAAGACCGGAGGATCAATCGGTGGCCTTTTTAACAAACTCTGAACTTCCTTCTAATGTTAAATCCCTTGTGTGTTGTTTTTTTTTCATTTCAATTCAAACCCAGCCACCCATCCCCCTCCTCACGTCCTCCATCTCTTCCGCTCTTTCCATCACTGAAGCGCTGTTATCGTTTTGGAGCCGGGGATACTCCAGCCCTGTTTCCATGGTTATCGCTGGCATTCGTCGGTGGGTTCAGAGCTGGTGTCGGCCAGTGTCAGCTCGTCTTTCAGGCCCATGTCAACTATTGAGCGTTTAGAGGGGAAACGCGGGGAGATATTGAACGGGGGGTGTGGGGGGGGGGTTATAATTATATGTGCATATGAAGAGGGTTGTAGCAGCTTGGGCGCGTCATCCTGCCAGCTTTTGTGATCCTCATGTCTGAGGGGGGAAGTCACATGGGGACAGGGATGTTCTCCCCAGAGACGTGCAGCTTTATTTACACATCAGAGGTACAACAATTAATTTTTTTTAGAACGAGTTCTGAAAGGTTTAGTGAATCAGTGGGAAAAAAACAAATAAAACATCTTGACATTGTTTGAAGTCTAAAAATGTGAAAAAGAATGTTTGTTATTATCTATTATTTACAGACGAGAGCAACAATCAGCAACAACATTCTAATAGTTTTAGTTATTAATAAAAAAAAATCAAACATCCAGTTTTAGCTGCTTGATTCTGGGTGTTTTACTGCATTTTAGTGTTTTATATAACTGAAATGATCAGTCATATGATCAGTAATGCCATTGGATCTGTTTTTGTGTAGTTTTTTTGTCTCTGGAAGACGTCTCCACTTGTGACAGGTACCATTTTTCCTGTAAAAAGAAAAAAAAAAAAAGCCGGAGGAATTTCCTTGGAAGTCATCCCTCCTTTCTAGTTTACTCCTATCCTCACACACTCGAGCAACAACTGTGCAATCACACCCACTCATGCTTACACACACTTCCCCCATCCTTCATTCAACCACTTCTTCTCTTCTCTCCCTCCTCCACTCTTCTCCCTCTCACTTAACTCTCCCCTCCCTCTCCATCTCCCCGCCTTTTTTTTTTCTCCCCCCCTCCCTCTTCCCAGCCCGCCCGGGCCGTCATTAGTTTCCATGGTGACAGTTGGGGAGGCATTATCGCCGGCTGAGAACGGCTCCTGGGCTCCTTTCAGAGTGTCGGTGGCAGAGGCATTGTTTAGTCCACTGCCTGAATGGTGTGGGATCAGGACAGAGAGAGCGGAGGACAGGAGGAACGCATCTCTCTCTCTCTTTTTTTTTTTTCAGGGCAGGGACGGTGTGTTTGTAGACTGAGGGGAGGAGGAGGAAGAGGAGGAGGAGGAGGGGAGGAGAGAGAGGCAGCGTGGTGGTTAGACAGTCGATGAGGGAACTGGAGTAGTGGTAGTAGCAGTAGCAGCAGACTCATGCCGAGTCCCTGAGAGTGCAGCTGAGACAGCCGGCAGCCTCCTCGCGGCTCCACGCTGGACTAGATGAGCTCTCCTGCGCTCCTATTTGTTCCTCGCACCAGGAAGCGACTGGAAAAACTGAGATTTCAAAACAGGGAGTGAAAACTGAGCCAACCTGGAAGGTCGATGGCAAACTGAGTTATCCTGGTGAGTTGCTTCTGGCACTTCATCTCCGCTCCGGATCTGATCGGATATCTGTGAAAATGATCACACTCCCGCCTCGTACAGCACTCCTCTTTGCTTTACATGTATTTTAGTGTTGCTGTAACCGCGCGTGACAGGTGCTGCTGCTTCCCAAAACCCACATTTCTTCCTCCAAACCAAACCTGGCCGTGGACTATGTTTGGGTGTGTGGGCTTGCAGCTGTCTGCTGAATTTGGGCTAATCCTTTAAAATATACATGGCAGTCTGCATGTTTTATTGAGAACCTACATTGGGGGCAATTTTCTGCTGCCTTGATTCTTGGATTCCCTGCAGTGTTTTTCTTTCCCCCTCGTTTTTTTTTTTTTTTTTAAGTGGCACAGCATACATGTGGTTTAGTTCTAGTTTGTTTGGTTCTCTCTTTCATCCACACTGCAGTGGGTAATTGGGAGTGAGAGCTGAGCCCCCTGGCTCCTTGAACTGGCTGTATGTGGTGAGTAATGCAGCGAGCAGCCTCTTCCCCCCGTGGTGTTGCTTTAATCAAGCAGCACTCTGTTTTTTTTCCTGTGACAATCTTACAAATTCCAATCAATACAAACTCACTTGCACGGCGACCGATTGGACACGACGATGAATGCGGCCAGCGCAATGATGTCATCTTTTTTTTTAAAGCAGTGGATCCGATGGTTTAAAGCTTAACGGTGCGCACAGCTGCCACTTGTGTACTTTGGTAGTTATTTACCACCGATGTGTTAGGAGTTTGTGTCTAATTCTGTGACACACCATAATTTAGCTGACTAGGGAGTTGTCTTAAGGAGAGGGGAGTCTGAGAGTTTCCATGGCGACTGGCGGCAGCTGTGCGATCTAAGGCAGAGTGTGGCAGACACTGTGGCATTGCTTAGAGACTGGAAGGCTCGTTCTAATCAACAACCTTTTAACCCAGATCAATGGGACGATGCTGAGGCAGGCGGCCACCGAGTCTGGCTGGGATGTATGTTTCATACTGTGGGAAGATGTTTTACAGTTTCATTACATTTCAAGGATCACTTAAGGCTTCACTGGTTTCACTGGTCTGATCCTCTTAGACTGGTGTTAATGTAGAAGCATTCATTACTATCAACTTAATCAGGTGCAGTAGATGGATTTGTTGTATGTGTAAATAGAAAAGAGGTAATATCAGAATGTCCATCACTACTTTTGTCATCCACTAATTGGTTTATTTCATGCATTAATTGGAGTAAATCCCGCTGAGGAAAAGAGCTACATTAGCAAATGTTAACACGTTAGCAGTATGTAAAATTAACTAATTAATTGAGCTCATAAAGGGAGCTTTTCTTTCATCCAGCCTTAGTTAAGTGTTTTAAATCAAACTGAATCAGTTTCTGTGTAACACAGTCTCTACAAAAACGAGTTATCGTGAGATGTCAGAGCAGCCACCATAAGCTGATGTTACCGCTGAGGCTGCCATTTAGAAAGTGCTTATAATCAAGACTCACCAAAAAGACTCACACAGCGACGTTGTGTTAAAGGCAAAGTCCCAGAACCCCTAGGCAGTGGAAAAAAGTAGTTGGTCATATTGCACTAATTTCCCTCAGTCTGGGCAGGTTTGCTTTTAGAGAAAGCCACAGGAAAGGATGTCTGTGTCCACAAGTATTTAATGCAGGGCTGGGTCTGTAGGCAGGAGGGCAGCAGTTCTGTGGTGTTGAAAGTTAATCTCCTTGGAACGTCACATTTCTCAACCTCTTCTTCTATAAAGTTAAAGCTGAAAATGTCAGAGACCCTCATGTTACCAAGTTTCCAGAATGACACAACAAAAAAAAGTTAGAATGCAACAATCACGTGAGTTTAACAAACACCTCTGCCATTGCAAAGTGGATGTGGACACGGGGGGGTAGGGCTTGATCATATTTGTCGTGTTCGTAAGAATTTTCAACAGTAAAACCTGCTGCTGATATTCATGCGTGTGTCAGGGAAAGCCAGAGCAGCGCTGCACAGCACTCATGCCAACATGGCTGTCTTCACTCAGCTGACTCAGCTAAACATCGGCTTGCTGTGTGTGAGCACGTATTGATATGGCTCTGATCCGCCATATGTACGACCTTTGGCATGTTTAAATTACCAAGAGGGAAAGGCAGCAGCTTAACAGACATCTTTACTGCTCCGATAAGATGAAACCGGGGTGTGAAAAGTGCTAAGGTCTCCTGAGGTTTCCGTTTTTATTGCTAGATGTCACATATTAATTCAGGCGGCATTAAGGACTAGTTCCTGGTTACAAGAAGGGTGTTGTGTGCATTTTTTAAAAAAGTCACTTGTTCAAAAACATGAATGAAAATGGCAAAACCATAAAAAAAAAGAACTACAGCTCTTTTTGTTTTTTCCCCAAAAATGAGTTTATGCACATGAGGGGAAGAGGAATCATCTTTAGTGCACAACTGACCATGTAAGCATGTGTTCTGCTTTCAGAAAAGATTAGCAACACATGAATAAAAAACAGAACATAAACCACGTGTTTCGTCACCCAAAGTCTTATTTCCAGTCGTGAGCACTTTGCTTTTTGACTGTTGTTAATTTTGTGCATAATGTAGCCGACACAGATCCTGTCAGTGAATAAAAATGTCCCTATAGTTCAATTTAAAGCATTTGCTTTGGTTCACTTGACAACTTTTGATGGGAACTGTGACAGATATTCTTACAGAGCATGCCCATAAACTGATGTATGTTATAATAATCTTATCTGATGCTTTCCTATAGAAACGTTACCATATCCTCAATAAACAGTTTTAAGTAAAGCATTTTCTCTGACATCTCTGAAGTTTTAAGGTTTCTCTGTTATTCTTTCCTAAAACTAGCCCCTCTGTAATGAAAATAAGTTATTTCAAAGCCACTTTCCTTATTTTTTTCCTCCTCATAGGGATGTAAAGGCATCAAACTCATGCTTGTGGTTTTCTCTCCATTCTTGGGTTGAATGAAGAGGAAGGAAGTTTTTCATATTGGTCAGAGATTATGAAGAACTTGTGGTGTCACTGACCAAGACTCACACAAACAGGAAAACACACACTTATAGACAGTCAGCCTCATTAGTGTACTCCATCACCGAGGTAATTATACCCACAACTTCCTTTTCTCCCAGGGCACCTGGGGTCTTCCACCACTTGGAGCTGGTGGTGTTTTTATGATGATTAACTGAGTCTGCTAAAAGAAATTCGGGGTGATTAGATAACTCTGAGCTCTCTCTCTAAATGTATGTTTTCCAGTTCCACTACTGCCGTGCGTCAGGCTTCACATGGAGCAGACAAATATTTTCTGCTTTCTCATGTCATGTGTGCCCTCGTTTGCACATGTTCGCGTCTAGCTTTTACTTCTCCATTTGGTCTGGGTAGTCAGTCGGAAAGTGTTAGGCGCTCTCTTGTCTCCGCTGAAGCATACATGTTGTCTTTGTGCAAGACTTTGGCATCTAAACGGAGGAATAGACAAGTCACACGCAACCCCCCCCCCCCCCTCACCATCGCCAAACTCAATCAGACTCAGGAGCAACATTTGCATCTGTTAATGCGCCCTCCTTCCGAAGAAGAGGCCGTTTGCCTCTAATTGTGGCCTCCCGTTGTAAAATCACAGCTTACTTCAAAAGCGCAGAGGGTTTCAGTGTTATGCTGAACTGGCTTTGTAGTTATGTCCTGCTGCTCAAGAGGGGATGGAGGATGGCTTCCAGAGGCCAGTAACAAGATGTTTAATAGTTTTCCACTGCAGGGCAGGCGTGTGTGTGTAAAGGAAAGGTGTGTTTCTGTCCTTATTTACATCCATGTTTGTACAAATATGAATCTGTCCATTCTTTTTAAGAAATGGTTTTGTCCTCGAGGAATTTTTCGCTGGTGAATCTAAATTGACATCTGAGGTTGGAACGGGGTGGGGTGGGAAGGAAGTTTAATGCCTCCTTGTAAAGTGGGAGGTTGGTACCTGTGCACACATGGAGCTCGTAGGCAGCTACCATAAATGGTCAATTTCAGGAGCGTAATCAGCTCTTTGTGATCTTCCAGTTTTGTGCCTCGCAGAGTCTGACTCATGTTTCTGAGCCACAGACGCAGAGGAGCGAGGAAGTGGGAAAGAAAGGAAGAAAATTATCATCTCGTGGCATTTACGAGCGAGGTCATGTCGGCTGGGACTTAACAGCTATTCTAGTATGAAATTAAGTCTGTGAAGTTAACAGAGAAAGAGCTCTTGTTCTTCGCTTCTGAGCGTCTCGGGGGAATCTTTGATGCTGACCTGTGCAGATCCAGCAGCAACATTAACAGCGGCTCTTTATTGGGCCCTCTTTGTTAACTTTCTTTTGCCCGTGAGAGACTAACTAAGAGGTGACAGATGACATGTTGGGAGAGCTCCCTGCAGCCGGCAGTGATGTTCCCTGCAGCTCTTTCCAAAGATTTTCAACTAGAGCCATCATCCAGCCAGCGGTCATGTGAAGGACAATACACCGGCGAGCTTTATGCAGGGTGTCAGCGGCGGTGAACCCCATACACTGTTCATATAATGGCCTGTGTGTAAAAATAGAGTCCTTATGGCTACTTTACTGCTTTTCCTTGCCTGTAATAGGTTTGATTTGTGATTTTGTTGGAAATTTCGCCATGTTTTCTGTCTTTTTTTCATCAGATTTCCTTTCATCTAGCCAAACTGGATCTATATTTTGTTCACCTCCGGGTCACGAAAGAATCCCTTCATGTCTTATGTGTGCTTGACTTGCATGTTAATTAGATAACAGATTGTAATGATCGCAAATTGTGTTCCCAAGGGAGTAAATCTGTTCAGGCGGGGGTCATGTTAAACTAGTTTCTAACAGCCTTTTAGCATGCGGGTCCGCGTCTCTTTTTCAGTCTCATCTCTTTGACTGTTTTTCTTTTCATTTTATTTTATTTGCACTTTGCAAATGCATTTCATTTGCACACAAATTAAATTAAAAGAATAAAGAGGGGAAAAAATAATAAGTCACAATGATATTAAAGCAAGTAGAACATCTGTAGGTAATTTCTTAACTTGATCTTAAATGCATTTAAAAGAGGAACATGATTCAGAAAGATTTTTTATATTGTTCACTACACCTTGATAAGCAAAAGAAAATTACAAACAGAAGCTCTACTAAAAGGAATGTCTAAATCATCCTTACTTCTTGTAAAATGTGTATGATAAAAATAAAATAATTTTGAAAAGAAATAGGTAGAGATGTGGAAAAGTTAATTAATTTGTACACAAGAATCCCTGTTTGGTTCTTATTAACTTCATGAATTGTGAGTAGTTGCAATTGTTTAACTAAAGGTTCAGTTGAGGCAAGATAAGACAATATGAAGCTGTCCCCAGCAGCCCTCCTTGTCTCAAGTGTGAGAACATAATCGAGGCTCTTAGCTGAGCTCTGCAGTGTGATGCTGTGAGGAAAAATCCTGGAGCCATTAGAGAGGAAGTAGGAGACTTTATTAGTCTGTCTACTGTACACCTGGCTTCTATAACAGGCCTCTCCTTGTGCAGTGATTTGTGTGCAAGTGTTTTTCTCATGGTTCTTGGTAAGTCTTGGCTTTTTGCTCTCATGTCCTGGCTAATTCTGCCCTCCACAAACCTCAACTTGAAGAGGCTTCAGTTGTTCCAGTTGTTTCCATTCGAGGCTCTTTTTACTCAAAATGTTTATGTAGGCGTCACTCCCAAAGCCAATTGAAGGTATTCTCAGCTTTCAGAGTTTAAGTGATTCATCCTGAAATTGCAGTGAGCTAGTGTCAGGCACTTTATTCGGACGGTCCTGGCAAGAGAGAGCTCCTGTTGCTGATTCTGCCTCTCAGGAGCCAAGTGACATTTTTGAGATTGAGTCTGACGTCAAAAACATGCGTCGTTGTTGGAAGTGAGTGACCTTTCTTTCTCTTTGTGTATGTTGGTGAGAATCCAATCTGTATCAGCACGGACGAGCAGCAGTCCTGTTCCTCACCCTCAACCTTTCTTTTTCATCAACCCAACCCTTCACATCCACACACACCCTTTTCTGGATTAGACAGACCAGGCTGGACTGAAGCAGACCGGAATGGGCAGCGCGTTGACCTGCGCTGGGCATGGTTCGCCCGCTCTGGGACGCTTTGACTGTCAGCAGCTGCACAGACACTCCTCTGCACATGCTGACATCCATCCTGCCTGGAACAGATGCAGGGGGGGCGTTGGGCATCCTTCCACTTTACCTAGCACACAGCCTAGAGAGGGGAGGCTGTGTCGGGGGGACAAAAACAGAAAAAATCGATTGTTCTGCACCCTGGATCCATGTACTGTATGAGTTTAGTCAAATATACAGCGGTGGATAGTATGACCAAAGTAATGTTTTTGCTTTTTTTTATTTGACCAATTTCGCAGTATTTGTTGATATTTCTTTCCACGAAGGACTGGAAGTTAGCCGCATTTTCCACTGATTGAGGAAAGGATGAGCAGAAAAACTTTATTCCATTGTACACATACGTCCACAGTCTTCCACAGTACTTAGCAGACTGTTGTCTTTGGCTTTATGGATTGTAATGGTTTGTTTATCTTGATTTTTTTATCTAGGGAAATCTGACTGCAGTTTTTTCAGTTTTACTTCTACTGCTCTTAACTTGCAGCTAAGATGTTGCAAAAAATTGCTCCTGATGGCTGCCTCTAACATAACAGTATTTGCTATAAATAGTTTGGCCATGTTCAACTTTTTAAAACCAAAGAATCTCCAAAGAACAGATACGGCTCCTTATTTTTGACAAATGCTCTTCTGTGTCATTATGTTTTGCATTTTCACTGCTCAGCATCTCCAACAACACAGGTGCAACGCTGCATGCACGCTAAGCAGTGCAGCAGTGAAATAGGTCCCCCCTCAAACATAATCCAAATACTGTTTAGGTTATCTAGAAAGGTATTTAAAAAAAAAACCTTTAAAATCAACTACATGAAGCCAAAGTGAATGCTTATGTCTGCCGGTTGGGTTGTTTGTTATCTTGAATGACGCAGATGAAGGCCAAGCCCTCATGTTTGCATCGGATGTTTATTTCAGTTAAACATGATTAAATTATTAAGCATTCAGAATAGCTTCCTCTCCATTTTCTGCTTCAGTAAAAGGACTATTAGTTGCAGCCCATATTTCAACAGAACAATTATGCTCTGATCATTGACTAACTAAAATAGCTGTAACCTTCCACACAGATACACAATCCTATACTTTATCAAATCAGTCCTCCTCCTTTTTGTTTTCCCCTCCTGTTAACCCGTCCTGGTTCAAACGACTGCACGTGTGCAGGAGAAGCTGTATTCAGTGGACCAGCTCTGCACGCTCCATTTCCTCCTCTTGTTCTGTTCGGGGAAGCCTGGCTTTTCCAGAGGTGTAATTCTGCGGCAGTGTGAGGTGTGTTTTGGTTGCCTGTGAAATGTTTTCTCTGTGTGGGTTGCATTTTATTTGGGAAAGGTAATGATGTGGTCGTCTGTGTTTGGGGTAGCTGCTGACTGTTTCTCTGTGGCTGCAGCGGAGCCCTTTGCAGTCTGCTGTAAAACATTAGCAGATCACAGTGTGATAGTTACATACGAGTAGAGTGTCGGGGTGTTTTTTTGTTTTTGTGGTCTATACTGCAGCGGGTTTCTGTAAATGCAGGGAGGGTTTTGTGACAGAACAAATGTGCTTTACGTTGACAAACAATTGCAAACGCATGTTGATTCAAGTGTGATAAATAATGCATTTCGTTGTCCAATCAGCCGGATTTCAATTAATCATCGTGATGGCCAGGCCCACCTCATTGATCAGTTAATCCCACCTGTCGATATGCTGCACAATAATCAATACTGTCACACTTCAATAGCCCTTAGTCAGTCTGAAGAGTGCTCTGGCCTCAATCCAGAAGATTAACCTGGAACATACTCGATGCATTCGGCCTCTTTTTCGGACAGCAAATGATTGGCTTTTGTTTTGAACGGGCTATTTCTGGCTTTGGGTGCTGATGACTCATGGAGCAGACCTGTTTGTTACAACCTCCCCCATCTCCTATGGGAATGGAAAGAGCTGGAGTAGTTTTTTCCACCACTGGCAGAGGAGAAGATGGGCTCTCCTGCCCAGCTTTGCCCTAGTTCTTGTCACAGAGTCCAGTTGTCTTTTTTCCCCTGTCACACGGTAAAAAGCCACAAGTCAGAGCGGCTGCAGTGAGTTTCAATAAGGCTCCGGTGGTTTCTGGGACACTTAGGCGATTATCTCCACAGATAGGTTTGTAAACCCCTCTCATTTGTGTGTGTGTGATGTGCTAATTGCCAATCTGTGGCTGTTTCTTTTACAGTCAAGGTCTTGGCAACAGGACCGACTACATCAGTCTAACAGAGGTTTATTTCTCTGAACCGGCTCCTCTTAAAAGTCTTGCTTTAGTGGCTTTGGTGGCATAGCTGTGTCAAAACACATTTCTGATGAAAAACATCGAAGTTTCAGCCCACTCCTCGGCCGTGCCCTGACATCATTCTGCCACTCACCATAAACCGAGTTTTCTCCTGTGACTTTCGCTTCGTACGTCATCGGCCTCGAACTGTAAAGGCCTTGAGTCATGGTGTAGGGTAAAGGTCAGTGAATGTGTCGTATCTCTTCCTCGGCTTTTCTTATTGCCAGCCACCAAGGACGAAGCATTGTCTGGCAGATGCAGTATGCCGTCTGACCTGTGCACATATTTATTATACTTACTGAGTTTTCTTCTTTTCCCTCTGCTTGCTTCAGTACATGCTATAAGTGTGTTTGAATTATTTATATTAAAGGCAAAACTGTGCTTTCACTCAAAGTAGA
>JBBDHI010000014.1:7940430-7958800 GCA_037177115.1 Craterocephalus stercusmuscarum
ATATAGATCTGTTCATTTATCAGGTTAGTTTCATTTGTCATAATGAAGAAACAAGAGTCCCTTTTGCTACACAGTATCTACATTACATCCTGGCATTCATCGTCTGTACTTCAAATAACAAGGATGTGTCAATGTAGAACTTAAGATTTCTTTTTAAGATGCTAAAGAGAAGCTGATTTTAACGTCCACTTCAGCTAGAGTAAACAAACTTGCACTTTAAATTCATATTCCAAAATATGAGTCATTCAGCTGTCAAATGTTTAGCCCTGGTGAATTTTGTTTCTTGACCTGGAATATGCCCACCACCAAAAACAAGACAACTACATTAAAGCAGATACCCCCCCAAACCCACAATCATGTTAAAACACAACTAAGAAAATAAGCCAAAAATGTTTTACTATCATTTATTTATTGAGGAAAATGATTTAATATTATGCATATGTGGCAAAAGGATGCGGAAGTCTTATCTTTGAGCTTCTGAGGTGACCCTCTCTTGTGCAGCAATAATTATAGGTTGGACTTATGATCAAGCTAATTTTCCCTCTTTGAAAAACAAATGGACATAACTGGGTTTTCTCAAATCAGTAGTCCAGCTACCATATAACCTAACATAACATTTATATTAAGATAATGTAACCGCCTCTGTGTTCAGGGATGTATTTATTATGTGACGTACTTTTGCTTGAGCTTTCCACAGACACATTCTGATCCATCCATTAGGTTTTACTACAATTCAGAATTCTTTGTTCTATCACTGAGCAAGAAATCCTGGCCCAGTTTCAGCAGAACCAGCCCAAACTATGATGCTACCACCAGCATGCCTCAGAGATGTGATAAGGTTCTTATGCTGGAATGGGTTTATTTTTAAAGTTATGCATTTATTTGGGAAAGTGAATGAGGAAATATTCATCCATCTATCCATTTTCTGGACTGCTTAATCCAATTGGGTCGGGGGAAATGAGGAAATACAACATTTTTATTTTGTTTTTATTTATCCGTGAAACAATTTTCTAACAGCCTTCTGCTTTCTCCACATGATATGTAGTAAAACCCAGACACGGAGCACATCTGTCATTCTGCCAAGTTATTAGGCACACCACTGATTTCTGTGTTGGCATGCAGATTGATAAAGGGTCTTCAGTATAAGAAGGAAAAATAGCTGTACCCTTGGTCTCTGTTCATGCTCCTTACTGTTAGAGCTTGTAAACCACTTGTGAGGAAGCTAACAATCGTCTTGAACTCCAGGTTTTGTTCAGTGTCTGAGTGTAGACTGCTGGAGTCCAGTTGAGACTTGACTGTCATCTTTTTTATGCCTCGATGACAGTTAACAACACGTTTTTTGTTTTGTTTTGACTTGTTTATTGCTGCGATGTACTTCTGCACAGTGTTGTGAGGCTTGAACTTTAAATAATATGAAGTTCCTGCTCGTTTTCTCATTCCATTGAATCAATTCCTCAATACCTAAAGTTACTGTGAAGCCTGACGAATCAATTTTGCCACTCAGATGTAAAATATCGGATGGTTTTCCTCAGTAAGTAAATTAATTACCAATTATAATTTAGGTATATGGTTAAAAGCTGGGTCTCAAAAAAAAAAGAGGTGCCCAAATTCAGGCTGAGGGCAGTGACCTTTTTGTTACCAATATCTAATTTTTGACTTATTCATTGCTGTAATGTAAAGATCTTTAAATGTAAAGTAAATGATTGTAAAGAAAACAACACTTATTTTATATTATTCATAACTTACCAATTTTACTCATTGGGTGTCATGAGCCAATACATAACCTAACTATTTAATAGCTGGAAAGATGTGCTGACAATATTAAGTAATGACTATTGCAGAAACGCCATATCCTGGCTAATCTTAGATCACAAGTAATTTTAAAATGATTTCAGAGGCGGCCTCGTGCGTCTGATAAATTACAATTAATTTAGCTTGTTTAGCCTTCAGGCTAAACAAGTCTAATGAGCTGATTTTTCAGAAAAAAAGTTACTACATGCCTTTAAACATAATTTGTTGTTACAGTTAAATATTAAATGCAGTCAAACATTGTTCAAAACTAGGTGCATTATTGATATAAATGAACTCTGCAACCATCCACAACCTGCAGTGTTTTTTTCCCTCCCCCCTGCACCTCCACTACACTAGCCGCTCTCTGATCCCTTGTAATTTTCAAATGCTTTTCCATCTTCAGACTAATAGTTACTCTGTCATTTCTTTCTCATAAGTCACTTTGAATAAAGGCATCTGCTTAAAGAGTAAATGGTAAATATATTTGGGCCCACATATCCTTCAGTGTCCTTTTTTCTGGTACTTTTAATGGTGGGGGTTTCTCATCCCAGTCTCTATGCACTTTTACAAAGTGTCTCTCTTGTTTCTTCTCTTCTTCCCTCTTATATTCATTTTCACAGGCTGGACGGTTTACCACCAAACGTCAGAGAGAGTCACCTATAAATCTAGTAGCAAACCACGCACTAGATTCCTCAGTGGACCTGTGTCTCTGTCCATCTGTTTGTATTTGTTCTTTTCTATTTCCCCTCGCTCATTTCCATACTCTTTGTTTAACCTGGTTTCATCTTCTACTCACCCTTGTTTTCTTTTTACACGTTCTATGGTGGATATTATTACAGAATATTATTTCTAAGCCTGGTGCCAGGCTTCCTCACCTGACATTATTCCCGTCACTCACACCTGAACTCAGCCCAGTCAAAGGTTGTGTTTCATATGTTTTGTTTTTCCTGACAGCCAGAGAGGTATCACTCATTTGCATATTTGATATTGATATGCTTAAAAAAACAGCATATCTATAGAATCAATTAAATGTGGCTAACGTGAACACACACTACCAGAACAAAAGGCCTCTGCAGCCGAGAAATGTTTATTCAGAGATGCGAGCCAGTCTGGGGCTTGTGCTCGTCTCTCTTATCAGGTTTTGGTGACCGTGACATTTTATGGAAACTGTTCTCCTGTGAGTAAAGTGGGAACTACAGTAGTAGTGACTGTCTTTATTTACTTTTGCTCTTTCACCTCACTACTTTAGACCTTATCTTCTGGAAATGTCTTGCTCTTTTTAGTGCACTTCAATAAGTAGAGGTGTAAAAGCACTTCTACGTCTAGAAAGAAAAGCGGATTGCATGAAATGAATTCCTTTTACACACTAGTTTCCAGTTCCTGACATGTAGAGACTCTGAAATTACAATGGAAGAGTTCAAATGTTCAACATCCATCTTTCTAAAACTGAATCTCATATTTTCTGGATATGTACACTTTATCAGAGAAAGAAAAATGGAGCAAAATGATTGGTTACTATAACAGCCTGCATAGACCAGTGTGCAGAAAGTTGACATGGAGATTGACAAGGAAACATTTCTTAGCTGTACTGGCTTTTTTAAATCTTCATACAGGCATGTGTGTTTTCTAAAGTAGCCAGGCTAAAAGTTACTATAATGTAATAATAAATACCCATATCAGTTTCTATTTTTATTTTAATTTTTTGGTTTGTTTTTCTGGCAATCATCCACAGTTCATACAAAACGGTCAAGATTCATAGCAATCAATTTACGGGTATATTGCCTCCTCCCCCTCATAATTGCTTTATGCAGAGCTTTTGGCAGCTAGAATTAAAACACCACAAGCACATTTGGGCTTGTGGAATGCTAGTCCCGTCCAAACATGGGCCGAAGGTCACACCTAAAACTATACAGTATAACTGTTTATGCGAGTGTGTGTGTGTGTGTGTGTGCATACATGTTGAGAGAGAGAGTGTGACATCTTTCAACCTTATTTGTTGTCTTTCCATCCACTGTTAATTTTGATCTTATAACATCTTGCAAGTCGAGGCACTTTGCCCAAATCTGCAATCCTGTGTATAAGAGAAACTCCCCCCAACCCTTCCTGGTAGGCAGGGCCCTTTTGCTCTCTCTGTTCCTCATGTTTGGATGGAGAAGACGTGCATGGTGCAGGCACCAGGCAGGGCACTGATGGAGACATGCTTCGCCATATGAAGGGCTGTATCATCAATATTACTGTTGTTTTTGTTTTAATTTCTTACCCCCATTCACTTCTCCTGCATGTATGAACAGTGCTGACTTAGAAAAACTCCAGCTAGTATTTATGTGCTCTTTTTAAGTTTGAAAGTTTATTTTGTTTTTTAGGTTTCACATTTGTTTCACAGGCTTTCTCACATGGACAAAGGAATCTTTTTTGGGTTTACTCCAGTCCAATCTCCAGTCTTCCTTTCTTAGAAAACAGTTTTCCTCTTTCAGTCTGTCTGCCAGCTACTGAACCAGTAATTCAAATAGAAGCTTGCAAACCAGTGAAACGAGAGGGATTAATATCCTCCCTATTTGCAGAGACATTTAAGATTCATTTCACCTAATTTCCTTCCAGTCCTGCATTTTAAAGAACAGAAAACAGGCAGATTTACATTCACCATAAAACCTGAAGGTCTTCATCCTGACAAGAAGCAAGAGCTGTTTAACATTTCAACTTTACAATCTAAGAGAAAGTTTGTTTCCTCTAATGCTTGTCAGTAACACCCTCCAGTAGTCAGCTTTCCCAACTGATTTAAAACGGACACCTGTAGGCTCTCTCTCTGTCTTCCTCACAGATTTTTTTCAACCCCTTGTCCTCCTCTTCCGCTTTCTCTCTCCCCACTTGTTTTGATAGCTGAATGTGCTTTTGAAGTAGCTTGTCCACATACTTGTGGTGTGCAGTGTGTCCTGGCCTAACTGTTTCTGTCTTGTGCTGTTTTACCTTTTTATAGGGTCCACTCTGAAACGACTATGTCTAGGCAAAGAGCGCAGTAGTAGTAACTATCTTATTTACTTTTTTCTCTGTATTTCTAACTCTAACCTCACTACTTTAGTCCTTATGTTTGTATGTACACTTTTGTCCATATTATTTTGGCACTTGAAAATGTGGTACTATTTGTTGAAGATGTGAGTACCGAAACTACAGATTGTTGCACTTTTTTGTTTTGCATGGCGATGTGCCCACATGTCTTAAATGTGGAATTTGTCACTGCTTGCAAATCAGACATTTCATTTTTTTTCTGTAGTTTCCTCATGGAAGTCATGTTTGTTATAATCCTTTGGCTGCTTTGTTGGCAAGATGTCTGTTGTAGCTACATGTACATTTAGTCTGGTCTCACCAAAAAGCAACTTTAGTAACTATGTCGGTTAATTTAGCACAACTGCTTCAATTTCTGTCCCACAGCAGCCAATCGATTTAACAATCGGAGGTTGTTTGATATCCGATTTCTTTGCGGATTTGTGAGACTTTTTTGTCTTTTTAGGGTCGTCTCTTAACACCACCGGAGCACAGACAGCCTCCAGCCAGACACAGCCATCAGTAACTGCAGCCACGCCCTCACCCTCTCATCAGCCATTCACCCGACTCGCTCAGGTCCAGACCAACAACAGCAACAACAAGAGAGGCACATTTACTGACGATCTTCACAAACTCGTAGACGACTGGACGAAGGAGACAGTAGCGGCAGCCAGTCAGGCACGGCCCTCCCTGAACCAGATGAAACAGCAGAGACACCAGCAGAGCCTGGACGGCAAGTTGTCGCCGATGGGAGCAGTTGCGCACGAGGTACGTGACGCTGCAATAAGCAATCAGGGATAAGGAGATTTCTTAGTTTCATTGTATGCTGCTCTCTTGCATTTCAAATAAATAGGAGACAATCTGCATTTTTTTCCTATAATTGCCCTCTGTTTCAGATGAAATGCCATGTTCCCAGCAAGTTCCAGCTTCCTCTCTCATGCCCAATGACTGCTGCTTTAAGCCCTGGTATGCCTGCAGCCCTAGCACCAAATTCCTCCACGATGCTCTCTCCCAGTTACCTTGTTCCAGCAGGCTCCTATGGTGGGATGGTTCCCGGTCCCCTTTACCCCCAGCAGTGGCCCAGCTTGCCTAGCCCTGTAGGCTCTGTCGTCCCTATAAGCTTACTTGGTGCACCGAGAGCAATGCCCTACACCTCAGTGGCAAACCCAGGGATCCAAGCCTTTCCTTTGGTCATGCACAATCCTGAGAATGGTCCCTTTCCAAAAACCACTAGGACTACCTGATCTGCTACCTAAACTGTGTTTGTGTGTCAGCTGGACAGTTCAACATATGTAAATAATATGATGGAAGTGTTGGTATTCTTTATACAACACATATATCTGTAGTCTTTTGTGTGTGTATGTGTGTGTGTGAATAGTATATAGTACATCTTAAGTATGTATGAATGCCTAATGCTTTTTTGGCTTTAGTCTTAACTAAACTCAGCCATACAAGACATTTGATCTGCAGACACTAAATATATTTCACCATTTTCTTTGTTACTGCTGTTTCCACGTTGCTTCTTGACTTTTTTGTTTTGTTTTATGTACATTTTAAACGCTACATTGGAATCTAAATACCAGTGTCTTGGGATTTGGTGACAGAACAGTATTTACGGTTAAAATATTTGCAGGAATGTAGTGCCTTGAACATGGAGTTATATGATTTTATTGAATTATTCTGTTTTTTTTTTAAGAAAGCATTTTTGCATCCAAGTTATTTTATTTAAAGGTAGCTTGATTGCAGCCTTTTTTATACATTGCAGATTTTTTTTGTTTACATATGAATGCCCTTCTAGTACTGCACTATTAACACAGAATATAATCTTATTTTAAAAGTAGATTCATATTTTAACTCTTGTTTACTTTTCACCCCTGTGACAGATGGAATGCCATAGTGGTGAGATGTTCTGATGCCTTGCAGAAACAATTATAAAATGTGCAACTGATGAGGGACGGGAAATAAATATGCGCCAGCTGCCAACATTCACTAATTCAGGTTAAATGGTTCAGACCGACACAGCCTCCCCTTTTGTCCCTCTTTTCTTTCTTTTTTTTTTTGTTTTGTTTTATTTGACAACCTACGCATTGGACAGCACGAGAGCTGGCAGTGTTGTGGTGAAAAGGCGGTGTCCAGAGCCATACATACTGTACATAGTTCTTTCTACAGTGTATGCCTCTGGTAGTGTTCTGATCAGAATGTAGCAATTAATATCTGAAGGCTTGAGGCTCAGAAGTGCAATTTAAACCCTCCATAAAGCTTTGATCGTGGCCTTGCCACAAGCCTTATCTTTGATGTGTGCAACAGCAGCAAGCTAGAAAGTTGAGCAAAGTCACAAATCACCAAAAGGACAATAAACAGCAATCATTAAAAGTATAAATACTACGAACCACCCAGCAAAGTCAATTCACTAGTGCTAAATAGATTTTTTTTTCCAACTTGACTAGTGCACAGCATACACCCTGTAAAATACTTTGTGCAATTACCAGTAAGGTGGGATGTTTTTAATTTGATGCTTTAAAGTTTTTTTTCTTCTTCAGTTTTTTTCTTTTTTTTGTTTTTTTGTTTTTTGGATGCTGCTATTAAGGTGATTCCACTGTAAAGTTAAGCATTATTCTCCTATGTGATGGTACATAAGATTAATAGTCCTTAAATTAACAAAAGGACATGCTCATAAAGCAGTGTCATTGCCTTGTTGAACGACTGTGTTGATTTGACGGGTTGCTTTTGACAACAGCCTTTTTCCCCGATTACTTTCAGTAATGTATTGCAAAATTAAAATGACACTTGATGTGGGGGATCCGACAACACAGTCTCCCTTTATTTTACATTTGAGTTCTTACACTGTATATAGTGGGTTTCACCCACCGTTTTTTTTTTTAAATCACTGACAAGCATGGCCGACCTTTCATGTTCTACAAAGCAAAGAAACTTTACATATATTAAGGTTAGAAACGTCACATCTTTACAACACAGTACAAAAGTTTTAGCACCCCTGTCCTGCCAAAGCTGTGAATTGTATAGTTTTCTTGTAGCTTGTATTTGTACATTTTATTTTGACTGTTTTTGAGGTAATGATGATGGAGGTGGGGTTGCTTTGTATATTATTCCATCAATTCGGTTTGAATTGGAATTTTATAGGATATTATGCAGAGTCTTCTGCTTTGGTGAAATACTTCCAATAGTAAGAGATTTCTGTTCTCTGTCACTTGTATCCGGTGTGTTTTATCCAAACTCCTTCACTGCTCCCGACAAGAGAGCAGAGAAGAGAATTACTATGGCTGGCATATTCATTTGGACGCAGTAATCAACTAGAGAGCTGAAATGCACAGAGGAGAACATGTCCCGACAGTTCTTCCTCTGCACATATCACTTCTGTCTGCCCCCATATGAATGTGCTCCGATTGTCCAAAGGCTTGTATTTAAACTGTGTGGGATTGCTTTTGCCTGCTCTATGTCCCACAGCATTACCCACCTTGTCCTGCTGCACTCTTATCACATACTGTATGTTGAGAGAGAAATAAATATTTTGTGCTTGATGGTGTGTCTTGGTTATTTTTCTGTATAAAACTTATTTGATCAATTTCGGGCTATTTTGCATGTGTTTTTCTGACTGATACCTATGACTCATTACATGACTCATTTGTGTGGTTATATAATCTTTAAAAACTTGCACACAACCGCAAAACTCAACTTAGGTGATTGGCCGGGAAAGTTAAATGACTGAGCCAGAAACCAAACATTGAATTTAGTCTGTCTTGTTTTACACAGTGTGATCATCTGCCGTTTAAAGCCTGATTTAACCTTTCACATTAAAAAAAAATAAAATAAATTCTGTTAAATTTAATCCGGATTGTCAACCAAATTAAACTATTTCAAGTTTGGCTTTTTCTTCCCATGCAAACAAATGCATATTTTAAGACAGTCTATATTTTGCATATTCAAGCAAAACTTGAAACGTAATGCTTTGTAGGTAGGCGATAGACTTGAGACGTTTTTAATTCTCTAGCTACTGTACCACTTACGGATTTGGTTTGTATTGTATGTTTTTGTATTATATTTCAGTTGCAATTACCTTTCGGTGTTGCCTAGATTTACAAATGTTAACAGCTCTGTTACAAGTTTTGGTTATATTTAACGTAAACTCATGCCCACTGGCTAGCATCACCGTCTTTTTTTTCCAACTCCACAGATTCGCAACATCAAAAGCAATCTAAGGAAATAACATAAAATGTGAACAAATGTGTAGCCATTAGGTGGATACAACTTGCTATAATGACATGTTGGTTAAAATGTAACCATAGGTTCTATTTTGGTATCGAAGCAGAAAGATAGCTTGTGTTGGATTGGATCAACTCTAATTACTAGCCCAACCCATGCTAATTCTATCAACCAATCACATATTTCGTTCCAACTTCATCCACCAATCGCAGTGTAGCTTCTCGCCCACTGCGTCCTTCCATCTGATCCAATCTGAAATTGGTCGAATGAGATCCTGCCCTGCGTGGCGAATGTGTCAACCCGCGTCTACGACGCAGCATTACAGCAATGGTTGCTCCTTTTGTTCAAGCGAGTTCCTGAATTATTCCACACACAATGAAATGTTCCGGATATAATATTGTTTCATAAAAAACATTTCACTGTACTAACGCTTCCTGCGCTCTCATCTGGGATTATTCAATTAATTAAAATCGAACAGCACCCCTTCTGAGCTGCCTTGAGGTTTCCGAAGCACGCAGTCTTTCTTGAGGAACGTGGAGTAGTAAGTGTTTATAACGTGTAGTGTTGACGTTTTAAGGTTAGTTTTGCAGAATTTTTGGTCACATTGAGTATTGAGAACTGATTGTAGGTGTGATTCTGTGGTATTTACAGTAATCCATCTTAACCCACTGTGCCCTGCAAACACAAAGTGACGTTAGTAGAGCCCTTATGCAAAATAAGCACGCCTGGCTATTTTCCTCATACCGCAAAACATCACAAACATAATATTGCGGAAATAGAGAACTAACATTGACTCGTTAGTAGCCCAATGTTTGGGTATAAGATCTGATCACTCATTCTGTTGTCGTACTAAAAAAGATATTAAACTGTCAGTTTTGCTGCCCAGTATCTGGGATCTACAGGGTGAGGTCATTATGGAGGGAAACACTGGGGCTGAATGGTTACAGTCAGACTTGTGTATATAACTTCAAACACTTTATTGTGTGTTAATTATCGATAATTACACCAGGAACGCTTCTTAACATTCCAGTGGCATCTGTCTTCGTATAGCTAACGTTTGACCTGTGAACACAGCTAGTTTAGCATGCGTAAACAACGTCTCCAGAGAAGACTGAAGGACCGAGACACAGCTAAAATGGGGAGAAAAGAGGATAAAATGACTTTATGTGAATATATGTAGACGCCGAGTTTTATTTAGCTATATGCTTTTTGGTAAGTGGCTTTATGTTGTTTGCTAGCTGCCGTTAGCATGCTTGCTAACAGCGCTTGCTGCAACATTTCATTGTTTGGGTGGGAAACAAGAGCAATGCTAAGGCTAACGTTAGCTGGATAAAAATACATGTATATTGTTGTCTTTGGAGGCTACATGCCAAACCCATATTCGTATGTGGGTACGGGTGTTTTCACTTGACTTTTCCTTTTTTCCCCCAGAGACATATGCTGTAAACGAACAATTTAGCCAGCTGTGTTGCTGTTTGTTTCATTACATGACAGCCCAGCATGATTGAAGTTCTTAAGGATCATAACTGTTGACCTGGATTGCACCTGTTACTGGGAGACAAAACATAACAATTGATTTCCCTCTGGGAGAGGGGGGCATAATCACGTGACTGTACCATAGCCAGTCGTGTAGTATTCTGGTCCTTAATATAGGGGGGAAAGCCATTATCAGAAATGGTTTGCATGATAGAGCCTTTTTTTTTTTTTTGCTGCAAATTACAGTGAAGGATCGCTGCATCTTCAACAGTGTTGTATGTAGAAATTCCATCTTAATTAAGGGAAATTCAGTATTGTAGTGCTCTTGTTCTTCCTTCCAGCTGCCTGAAGAACAAGAGCACTACAATACAGAATTTCCCTCTGGGATCAATAAGTGTTGTTGACCTCTGATTATAACAGGTGGAATACATGCATCTTACCTAGACTGCCTATTTCAACTACAACGATTATCTATTTTGGTGTTGTGTTGTATGCTGTACATAATATTGAATCATGCATCCCTTTTATGTTTTCATCTTTCAGATGTAAACTTGAACACCATCTGTCCCAGCAGTGGCTGTTGGCACAATGGGGCTGGATTTTGATGTAAAGACCTTCTGTCACAACCTGCGGGCCACCAAGCCCCCATATGAGTGCCCTGTGGAGACTTGTCGAAAGGTCTACAAGAGCTACAGTGGCATCGAGTATCACCTTTACCACTACGACCATGATAACCCAACACCTGCACAGACAATACCCCAGAAGAAGAGAAAGGGTCGGCCACCTCGTGCCTCACTGGCCGGTTCTGGAGATACGGATGATGGTGGAGGTAATGGAGGAGGACTGAGTCACGAAGGAAATGCACCTTGTAGCCCAAACCGGTCAGAGCGCTCTCACTCTCCGGGTAGAGAGACTATGACCTATGCTCAGGCTCAGAGTATGGTGGAGCTGGAGATCCAGGGGCGTATTCACCGCATTAGCATCTTTGAGAACATTGATGTGGTGTCAGAGGAGGATAGTGATGCAGAGGATGCACCGCCATCTGGAACTGGTAACAGTGGAGGTGTGTGTAATGGTAGTGACGGTGGGGCCGGAGGTAGCGAAGTAGGTGGAAGCGGCAAGGACCGTTCAGATATCCCGTCTTCTAATGGAGGCAAAGCCACACCAAAGTCTGGGAAGCATAAGAGCAAAGAAAAGAAGAAGGATGGTTCATCTCATCATCATAATGCCCAGTCTGGCCCTGCAGTCAAGCTCCCAGAGGCAGTTTTCAGAGAACTGGACCAAGAGAGACCCGATGCACCTCCTCGAACCTCATCTTACTACAGGTCTGTGATAAATCAGTCCACATATAAATATCTAATACAGTCACCAGGCTATGTGCAGCTTTTAATCCACGCATTTATAAGATTCTCCTCAGATTTTATATATCTGCTGAATGTTAATTGCATTGCTGTTTGTCCCATTTCCTCATTATAAAACTGCTGCTCCACGGTACAATCCGACTAAAGATATATCGACAAGTCAGTGGAGGAGCTGGATGAGGAGGTAGAGTACGACATTGATGAGGAGGACTACATCTGGCTTGGTATAATGAACGACAAACGGCGGCGTGATGGTGTGCCACCCATCCCTCAGGAGGTCTTTGAGTATCTCATGGACCGCTTAGAAAAGGAATCCTACTTTGAGAGCCACAATAAGGTACCTGAAGTTGTGTATAGGTTAACAGTGATATTCTGACAGATTTATTCACCTGCCATGTTTTTTCTGTCGCTCCATCTCCCAGGCAGATCCCAGCACCTTAATCGACGAGGACGCAGTCTGCTGCATCTGTAACGATGGAGAGTGCCAGAACAGCAATGTGATATTGTTTTGCGACATGTGCAATCTAGCCGTACACCAAGAGTGCTACGGCGTGCCCTACATCCCTGAGGGCCAGTGGTTGTGTCGTCGCTGCTTACAGTCGCCGAGTCGAGCTGTGGACTGCGCTCTGTGTCCTAACAAGGGAGGCGCTTTCAAACAGACAGATGATGCACGCTGGGCTCATGTCGTGTGCGCCCTCTGGATCCCAGAGGTAAACTCTCACATTACTACATGCATGTTTGTCCACAGTGCAAAACTTTCACTGTGAGGATGCACCTTTTTTATATATATATTCCCCCTTGTAAAAAAAAATAACCTGTGCTGCCATTTCACAGGTCTGCTTTGCAAACACAGTGTTTCTGGAGCCAATTGACAGTATCGAGCACATCCCTCCCGCGCGCTGGAAGCTCACCTGCTACATTTGCAAACAGCGCGGCTCCGGTGCTTGCATCCAGTGTCACAAAGCCAACTGTTACACAGCTTTCCACGTCACCTGCGCCCAGCAGGCGGGCCTCTATATGAAAATGGAGCCTGTCAGAGAGACCGGCGCCAACGGCACGTCTTTCAGTGTCCGCAAGACAGCGTATTGTGACATCCACACGCCCCCAGGATCAGCGCGACCTTTAGGGGGAGTGGGCGGGGCCAGCATGGGGTCGTCCCACAGCGAAGGAGAGCTGGACGATGACGACGAGGTCAGCCTCGGCCATGACGAGGACTCCAAAGGCTGGAGTTCTGAGCGAGCGAAGAGGGCGAAGGCCAAATCCAGGCTGAAGATGAAGCGGGCAAGAAAGATCTTAGCAGAGAGGAGAGCTGCTGCACCAGTGGTGTCTGTTCCCTGCATACCTCCCCACAGGTAGGCACGCTTCGCATCCTGCAGCCTTTGCCGCTCCGGACAGAACAGTTTATAGAACAGCAGATTTCAAAGAGTAAAATGATTGTTTGCTTCCGTCCAGGCTCAGCAAAATCACAAGTAATTTGACGGTACCCAGGAAAAGCCAGTTCATGCAGCGACTTCACAGCTACTGGACCCTGAAGAGGCAAAGCCGCAACGGCGTTCCTCTGCTGCGGCGGCTCCAAACCCATCTGCCGTCCCAGCGTCACGTGGAGCCGCCTCCACCTCAGCCTTCATCACAACTTCCTATGGTAAAAAAAAAATTTCTTTCAGATTTTCCTGTAAATTTCAGAAATTTTTTGCCAACTTCCACAGCGAGTCTATGGGTTTGTTTTGTACATGGTGGTGTTTCAGAGGGACAGTGAGGAGAAGCAGTCGGCCTTAAAGGAACAGCTGAAGGCATGGCAGAGGCTGAGGCACGACCTGGAAAGAGCAAGGCTCCTGGTGGAGCTCATCCGTAAGAGGGAAAAACTCAAGAGGGAGACGGTGAGTCAGAACAAAGATTTTCAATCTATTCCAGTAGAAGCAGCCAGTGAAAAAGCTAATTGTGCAGCCTTTTTACATTAAGTTAACTTTGTGCACATTCAGACCTGTTACACATGCTTCTGTTCATTTCTGTTCATTTGCACAGCCATCAGCTGTGTGTAGCAATAAACGTGTCTGTGTTTAGATTAAGGTGCAGCAGATGGTGCTGGAGATGCAGCTGACTCCCTTCCTGGTGCTTCTGAGGAGTACATTAGTACAGTTACAGGAAAGAGACACAAACAACTTTTTCACTGAGCCTGTACCACTTGAAGAGGTGAATGAACACAGTCACACACATGCATAAGACTTGTACATTCACTTCCACTCTGTTTTTCCTTGAGCAGTGAAAGGAATTTCATCTGATTATGCTGATGTGTTTATGGTTTGGTAGTTTGATTTATAGCAGCATATTCACTTGAGGCCCGGCATAAACATTTTCACATAGTCGCATGTTCCAACTCTGAAACGCTCATCAGAACACGCAGGTCTCTGCTCTGTGTGATCGCCGTCCTCTGTCCTCCAGGTGCCAGACTACCTGGAGCACATCGACACTCCTATGGACTTTCAGACCATGTGGAACTTGCTAGAGTCCCATCGCTACCTCACTTTTGAGGCCTTTGAGGCCGACTTTGGCCTCATTGTGAACAACTGCCTCAAGTACAACGCCAAGGACACAGTGTTCTATCGTGCGGCCCTGCGGCTCAGAGAGATGGGCGGGGCCGTTATAAGAACGGCCCGGCGGCAAGCCGAACGGATAGGATTCGACTATGAGACCGGCATGCACCTCCATCGCGAGCAAAGTCCAGACAGTCAACGTGACCACGAAAGAGACAGAGAGCGGGAAAGGGAGCGGGAGAGGGAGAGGGATAGAGACCGGCCGCTGTCTTCCAATGAAGAAGGTAAGTGTTCCTCTTTCATTATCAACAGGTTAGTGGTTGTAGAAACATTTTTAGAAAAAGAGTAGATGACAAGGACAATATTTAAATAATTTGATATTTTCAGAGCACCTGTTGGTCTTTGAAACTAATTTTCTGCCTGTTAGGAAACGATACTAATACAATTGGTAAAATGGTAGCCTTCCCCTAACTGAGGGCTAAGACCCCCACAGCAGTCCCAAGATAACTCAATGGGGTCCACAGATTATTTAAAAAAAAAACAACAACAAAATTTTTATTTGGGCCGTCAAAATGTACAGAGATTAATCTGTGAAATTCGTGTTTGGATTTTTTTAATGCACAAAGAGCCAAATTATTATTTATGCCATATTAAAATTTTGTGTGTTACACTTGTTTACGTAATCCACGAAAACCCACTTTATCCTCCAGATTCATGAAGTTTCTGACACTTTTCAAGTCTTACATTTAGGCTGACCCATTTGATATATCACACAATTATCCACTGAGTTGTCATGGCGGATTTTGTATTTTATTTTGGGGGTTGTAGCTCAAAAGATTTTTCTGTGGTCAGTGTTTTTTTTTTTTGTTTGTTTGTTTTTTGTATATTTACTCAGTGATTGAAAGTTGCTTTTCTAAATCTCCCAAACATGACACACTGGAATAATTGTGACTTAAAAACAGATTCTTAGGAAGGATCTTCATCACCTCTACAGAAAATAAAACCTTATAACCAGTAGATGGCGCCACTGGAACAGTTCAGGTCTTTCTTAACCTGAAGCGTCATCACATTTTTGTTTCGATTGTTTTTTATTTATTTATTACATCTCTTCATATAATTCCCTTCTAATTACTTACTGGGAAACAGCTCAGAACACACACTTGGTTGCTTCCAGTCATATTTGACAGCCTGTATGATTTATTTTTGGTCTGTTGAAAGTCTTTAATCACCTTGCTCAACCCTGCCTTTGCAGACCTGCTCTTGCCAGAGAACAGGCGGCGGCTACCGCTGGAAGAACAGCTGCATTTCCTGCAGATGCGTCTCGATGAGGTCAGCTCAGGGAAGCACAGCATCGGTCAGTCCCGCAGGGCCAAAGCTCTCAGAAAGGAGATCAGTGTGATCAAGAGGAAGCTTGCACACCAGCGGGAGGGAGGCTCCTGTATGGGGGGTAGGGAGTCTGTGGGAGACCGGGGCTCATCTCTTCCTCATCACTCGTCATCTGCAGGGCACCATGATGAGGGGGGTGAGAGCAGCAGCCAGGAGATTGGAGGAAAGGGTGTGTTTTGGAAAATGTGTCAGTGTCTTAATGTGGAAAGGAGCAATTTAAGTCATTAAAATGTGCGTGTCTTCATCTGGTCCAGCACCAGAGGTCGGCCGCCGGACATCTGTCCTTTTCTCCAAGAAGAACCCAAAAATGGCCGGACCTCCCAAAAGGCCAGGGCGCCCCCCAAAGAACCGTGACGCCGGCTACACCGGGGCGGGGGTTAGCCAAAGCCCCATCGGACCGCCACAACTCGCCCTGCTGTCGCCGAACAGGCAGCGGAAGAGGCCCCGCAGCCCTCACACGAGCTCCAGCTCCGACAGTGACAGCGACAATGACGACCTGCTCCCAGGTGCACAAGACATTAACATGCCATTTCTCCCAGTCAGAATGCAAAATTTCTGAGTCACACCCTCACCCGCTCGTTTCTGCCCTCAGGTTTACCCAGCAACGGTTTCGATACAAGAAACCAACCGGTAACTGAAAGCTTCCGCGTGTACAGGAGCGAGTCGCGTCTCCCTCGTTCAAGCTCAGACTCCGAGTCCACAACCAGCAGCAGCAGCAGTGCAGCCTCAGACCGGACCAGGTGATTACCCCATATGTCTCATGTAACCAGAGATTCAATGAACTTGTGGAGCGTGAAAGATTCCGGCTACAGTAACAGACTATGTTTTGGTCCCATGTCCTGTTTTAACATGAGCACATGCATGTTACAGCAGCGTCCTTGTATTCATGTGTCATTTCTCTTTCAGCACAACCCCTTCCAAGCAGGGCAGAGGAAAGCCTTCGTTTTCTCGCTCTGCCTTTCATGAGGACAGCAGTGAGGAAACATCAGGCACCGAGAATGATTCCTACTCAGTTGGAGGATCACGGGGTGTTTCACATTGTAAGTACTGCTCTGCACAGTGAAAGCCCCACACTACATCACAAGTTAATTATCATTTAATTAAACTCTTTAAAAAAAGAAGATCAATCGTTGTGTCTGTAACTAGATGAACATAACTACTACAATACAGAGAGGAGAGGATTAATTTTACTTAAGCTCCATTCAGGGTTGCGGTTGCCTCCATTATGTAATGGTTGGGGAAATGCTGATCAGCTTTCCCATTTAAGCTTTTTATCAGACTAGAAGTTTGCTCAGAGGGTGTAATCCACATAGGCCCTTCTCAAAATCTATTGTTTAGTTTAGTTTGTTCCTCTGGTTACACTTTAACTTTCTAGCAAGCTCAAAGCGGTGTCTTTTTTCATTATCTGACAAAAGACATGTCTGATACAGCAGAGTGCATGATTGATTATTTCCTAATAAAGGAGTGAATCAAACAAAATAAGTTCTTGCTTTGTGTGTATTAGGGTTGGGTGGTATTAAGGTATACCGCTGGGTCTAAAAATAGCCACCGTATGAGTTCCAAAACGGTCAGTAGAAAAATAAAAGTTTTTAAAAATGTAATGCATGTATATGGGACAACAAGAACGCAACTCCTCCAGTTTCAGTTTGCAAGTCAGTTTCCAGAAAAGAGAGGGGGAAATTACGGACCAAGCCATTTGCAAAGTGTACAATAAAAAGGAAACCGTGAGAGATGGGGAGACATCTAACTAAAGGAGCCATCTCCAAAACGCGCCCCCTTCCTGCTGCGAGGTTAAACCGGTTAAATCACAATAATTGTTATAATACGGGTGTTTTTTCAGCTGTTCGAATTAAAGACATGACCGGCAGGTTTTCAGTTTTTTTTTTTTAATTAAATGTTTGTATAATGTGAACTTATTGAGCTTAAAACGATCCTACCGTGCTTAACTTGCACAAAGCTGCGCTCTTTTAGCATGAATATAGACCCGAATGTTTTCTCAGATAAAAAGTCTCTTCGCTAAACGTGTTTTCAAATACATACAAGAAAAGCGGTATTAAGAAACTGCACAAGATCCCCTGATATGTTTTGGGCTTTTTGAAATGGATTTGTATTTCAGGTAGTTGTAGGCTGAAGCAGCTGAATTATGCTCAGTGTGTCTCTGCATGTGCATCATCTCATATGAGCTGTTTTGACGTGGTTCTCCAGAGAGCAACCTCTGTCTCTCACCCAGGTCACGGTATTAACGTAAACCGAGGTATAACGTGGAGGAGCTATAACGGCTAACCCTAGTGTGTACGTCAGAGTAGAAGCTGGGTATCTCTGCGGTGAAGCAGATAGCACAGATGTTGGTGAAAGATGCTGAAGATAGTAAAGGCTTAGCTGCCAGCATGCAGCTCCTTCGTTTCTTGCCTGTGGCTTGTGGCCCCTGCAGCGTAGGTTGACAGTAAGTGTTTTGTTTTTTTTTTTTTTTTTGGGGGGGGGGGGGGGGGCGGGCTTTTTCACCCCCCCAGGTGGGACGTTTGGAACTTTACGCCTTTGGGGGGGATGGTTGGTGCGGTTTCTCTC